>CM062816.1:1816151581-1816751581 GCA_031772625.1 Pinus tabuliformis | reverse complement strand
AGTGAACTTGGGAAAATTATGTTTGCTTCTAGCTAGAGTGTACAAATGACTTTCCTGATGCATTAAATGATAACTAGACCGAAATATACTTCCAATCAGCTATCATGCACTCAATTTGGAGTTGAGGAAGACCTCCGAAGATTTCCTGCAATATCACACATCATTTTTGCACCCTCATTCTACAATCTTTTACCATTCTTGGGAGACTGAAGTTTTGGAGGGTAAAATCAAGCCAATTTTGAAAAATAGATGCATATTTGGAAACATGACTAGATATTATTTCCAATGAGCTATCTTGGGTGCAATTTGGACACCACGAATGTAGGAAAAGGTGGATCTGAATATGGCACTGCGTGTTTGACAGTTGGCGTAGTTTTTCACTGTTCTTTTCCAAATTTGATTTTTACCTATGGGAAATCAATATTTTAATGTCGTAATTCATATGATTGATGTAATTATAATTTTTTTACTGTTACCTAGGGTAGTTACTGTAGGTAAATGGCCTCCATGAGATGTACTGAATCAATTTACTTAATTTAGGTATGAGTCACTTTGACCACCCTACACTCTAGCTATCAGTTCAGTTTTTGTTGTAATTGCTCCTCCTCTCATGGATTCAACCCCTAAGGCTAGGGTGAGTTTGTTTGAGGTCTATATCATGTAATTTATCAGTCATTCTACATTTTGGAATCTACTATATGTTGTACTAGTGTTTCAAACTTTGGCATGGAATATAGTGGATGAGTTACAACTATTTTGATGGGATTCCTGTGGCATGGTATTTTGATGTTGCTTCTTCTTCAGTTACATGTGTGTGAATGTTTTGTACCTTCCATGATCCATTTCACTTCTAAATATGTTTTATTTGCGAGGTGTGTTAAGAAAAATACATCTTCCATTTTTTGTTTTGGAAAAATCATCATAATTTGTTTTATTTCTTCAGCTTAAAAAGAATTCATGATTTTCATGCTCTTTTTAGCACCTTGCAAGTCAAAACAATTTCATCACTATACTACAAAGTGTTAAACTAAATTTCCTACCTTGCACAATCAGATGTCTGCAATTCTGATTCCATTTTTCCCTGACCTAGTCACTCTCTGACCTAATTCACTCATCCAGTGACTACCCCAATCAAACCAAATCAAAGAAACCCTGAGCTACTATATCTAGCCTAAAACCCTAATCTATCCAACCCTCTTGGTTGTGATTCTTTCCAGAGAGCCCTCTCTAGCATGGTAGGGCTAGCTACCAAGTCAAAATTCTGGTCTATGGTTACCTCCGCAAGACTCTCCCTCATCCTTGGAGATCCAGAGGAGTGATAACAGTCGGGAAAGTAAGGATGCGGAGGATGGTTCCGCTTGAAGGCAGAGAACGACTCAGGTCGTATTTTCCCACCTTAATTTTTGCTAACTTCAATAAAGGAATGTTGTTCTTCTTCTAATATTAAATGTATTTATGCATCTATTTATATTGTAATTCATTTATGAACGTTACGTTGATGCGTAGTTGTTCATTCATTTATATGATTTAAAGTTAATATCATGAACATGCTTTATGTTTCTACTGTTGTATATATTTCATTTGAATAATTTTTAGGTTTCAAAAACATCAAGAGAAGCTAAGTGCTTGCACCCTGTGTGATCTACTCAAATGTAGGAATTCCAGGTAAGGAAACTCTTACACAGTTTAGTAGAATAAGCATTTAGGTTGATTGCTTGAGCATTTCTTGTTGTGGTTTTCCCTTTGCTCTGTTGGGGTTATCAAGTGAAGACCCTAGGGTGTTCTCACCCGCAACACCACATGTCACCTTTTGAGTGATGACATGCATCACCCTAATTTTTTCCCCTTATGACTCCTCAAAATGTTGAATCTATATGCCACGCGTCCTTATCGGATCCAATAGTGTTATGCGATGTGGCCCCACTAGAAGAGAGAGAAAGGGCCTGCATGCCCTTGGTTTTTCACTGAATTTCTTTATTAAATGATTTTTTAGCTTCTCGAGTGATTTATACTTTGATATTTCAACTCACGATATTGCAATATGTTAGTGTTGTCACCCCGCCGCCATGCCAATATGCTGTTGCGATCACCAATATGGCTGGACCTCCTGATCGCTGATATGCGTGGATGAGGAGTTTACGATATGTTGATTTTTGTGATATCAGCGATCACTGATCACTAATTTCAACCCCAAACCTATGATTTCATCATCGTTGCTTTAGACCCTTTGATTTGCAGTTTCTGATATGCTCCCAGACCTTGGATATGCTCTTCTTCTTCATTTCAAAGGCAACAAAACCCTTGAACTTCAACAAGCCATATCGTTTGATCCGGAAGTCCATTTTTAGACTTCAACATACCATTAGAAAGCTTATTCCGAGAAATATCCAATGGAGATGGTTCAATTTAGCTTTGAGAGCTTCTATTGCTTGGAATATTGCTTCCAAATTCACTGCTATTTTTCCCTCTACTTGCAAATATGGTGTCATTCACATACTGCTGAAACGATGTCAATATATATACGCAATACCATAATGTATTCTTATAATTAGAGTGTCTATTATATGCATACAATGCTAATCATATTACACAACTGATATGACATCCATTCCATATGAAATACTTATATCTGAAACCATACACTAATTTCTATACGGTTTTGTCATACCAAAATGTTGTCTTATCTTTACATATATTGTTGGAGACATACTTTCAATGGTAATGTGGTCAGAATGCAAAATTACATATGCAATGAGCCAAAAAAGGTACAATGAATTCAAAACCATGTGAGGTTCCTAATAGTGATAGGATCCACCAAACCATACATATGAAATATAAGCTATAATATTAAGCCAATAGAGCGAAGTAGTATAAAAGGAGATTAGGTTACTTGTATGATGATATATACAACTTGGATAAATGAGATTGAGCTATATTATTTATTGAAAAACCATGCCAATTGTAAGATGCCATATAAAACATGGATATTGTTGTAAGATAGAGATGCTGAGTGAAAGCATGACCTCTAACATGTAGGAATAATGATACTTCTGTGTAGATGAGATCTATGAAAAATTGCAGAGGGGAAGGTATAGTCTAAAATATTAGATCCAATATTGATCTAAAATGGATCCAAAAACCATCTAAGTCTTCAAAATCTCCTAAAATATTGAAACTATCTCAAAATAAGAACTCCTAGAAATGGCGGATAACACTATCGACACCCAAAAATATGAAGAAATAGTCGAAAACAGTCTTATCGGCAGTCAAAGGAACAATGCATAGGAGACATCGGATTTGGCCGATCAATGGTCTAGATCTAATTGACATATTGCAATCGGTGGTGGAAAGCGGAGGAAATCGGGGGCTATCACATGGTAGTTGCAATCGTTATCAATGTGAGTCAACAAGGACTGTCGATCAAGCATGCAGATCGATGGCCCAGGTTAAAGCGTGATATTGCAATCAGAAAATACAGAGGAGCACTTACCAAATAATCGGGGATCTATGCGATATGCAATTGCGATAAGTTAGAATTGCAGTATTGCATCGGAGCATTACAAGGAGTGGGGCCATACATATATATGTAATCGCCAGACCTGATGAGATTATGGACCAAGTTTAAAATATTTTTAGTTCCATAAAAAGGTGTTTTGCTATGTATTTCATGTACTTTGTTTAATAAAAAAAATACGAAGGGAAGCACTGATGTGATGAAACCGGACCTGGAAGGGTTTGTAAATGCCACTTCATAAATATTTCAAGTCCACCATAAATCCGTTTTGCGATATTTTCAGTGTTTAAATTTATTTTTTTTAAATACAAAGGGAAACCATAGAACTAGCACTTGCAACATGCAATAAGCGATTACAGGTGGACTCGATAGAAGTATAAAGTAGATTTAAGAATTTTTGAAGTTCGAAAACGGTAAATTGGTGAGTTTTCCTATGTTTTACAATGTTTCTCCGTGTAAACAGAGAACACTATTTTTTGCGATTTCAAAGGCCCGATGGTCCCTTCCATTGCAGAACAAGTGGTCACCTTCCCTAAAGACATTATGCCATGAGTGCTAATGCTTAGAAGGGAATTCGAGTAGACAGTAGCTGGGAACCAGAGAACTCGAGAAGAGGAAATGAACAGACATCGCCGATTTGCTTTAAAGCCACAGATTGACAGAGGTAAAGGAAGGCAGTACTGAGACAGAGATAAAACAGATACAAAGAGTGAAAGAAAGAGTCTGTGTACTCAGAGAGGCTTGAGGGATTCAAGCAAAACTCCTATTATTTGCATTTGTTGTGTTGAGACTCAAATTGAGCTCACACTTTGCAAAACTCTACTCTTGAAGACATAATAGAGAGGCCACCACTTAACGCTGGATGAGGAGACATAGCCCAAGAGTTTTGGGTGAACTCCATATTAAATTTGGTGTGTTTATGTGTGTTTGTCTATTATGTTTCTCTAGCTGCTCATTGTCTATATTATTCGCAATATTATTGATCGATTTCACTAAGTGGTATAGACATGTTTATGCACATGAGTGTGTAATACCTTAAATGTAATCTAACATCTTCATTTTCAGATCAAGTGGTATCAAAGCTTTAGGTTTTCTAAGGTTAGACAAGCTTGTGTTGGATTGTTGAATTCCAACTAGGTCAAAGCTCAAATTAGGAGAAGGAGAACTGGTTGAGGCTAACATAGAAATTGGACAAGTCTATCTTAGGAGGAAAATGGCAGAAAAAGCTCCATTGGAATTAGAATCTTAGTTCATGGATAGTTTCATGACCATGAGAGCCATGGTATAAGAGATGTACCGAGAATTAAGGAATGGTCAAGGTTAAAGTACTTCAACCTCCAAACAAGATAAAGGAGAAGAAGAACCTTCTCTAGATGCCCCAGAGGGCAAAGGGAAAGGGGAAAAGCCTCCTCCATCATCTCCTCCATCATCCTCATCTCCTAGCCCTGAGAAGAAAAAGAAGAAGACTTCTGTGATTAAATTAGATGTAAAATTTGATTTGCCAATATATGATGGAGAATTAAATGTAGAAAATCTAGATAACTGGATTAGAGAGATTGATGAATATTGCAGAGTGCAGAACATCAATTTGTAAAGGAAAATATTCAGCTGACCAGCCTTCACCTTCGGGGAACTGCCCTAGTGTGGTGGGAAGGTAGGACACAAGCTGATTTGAAGAAGCATGGTAAAATTCTTTCTACTTGGAGTGCATTTGTTTCTGCCATTAAAAAAAAATCCTATCCACTAGCTTATATGTAGCAAGCAATGATGAGTTGGCAAACTCTTCGCCAATTAAAGAAGCAAAGTTTACAAAGTTATACCCAGGAATTTAGAAAAAGAGCTTTAATTCTAGGCATTTATCTAGACTCACCTAAAACTTTGTTGAAGTATATAGGTGGTCTACATAGCTATTTGAGGCACACCATTCTCATTTTCAACCCTACTATCATAGATGAGGTGTCAGTTCAGGCTACACATCTAGAGGCTAGAGGCAAGAATGTAAACCCGAAGATTGGGGGGTCATCAAAACCCACTACAAGCAAGAACAAGGAGATGAATAAGTAGAAATGGAAAGAGAGGAAGGAAAACGCTATACAGAAAGACAAACCTTCATTCACTCACTGCAAGAAGGATGGACATGATGATGCACATTGCTGGTCTTTTCATCCAGAGCTGAAACCCAAGAAGTTCGATGGCAAGAAGAAGAAGACTGCTGCTGCTATTCAAAAAAAATTTGGGTTAGACTCAGGTGATGAAACAACAATCACATCCACAGGTATAAAAGGTAAAAGTTCTAAAGCATCTACTAGTAATTCTACACAATTTATTGATAATGAAGAAAATGAGAGGAAAAGGCATGAGCTTTTTCATATTAGAGTTATTTCCGAGCATCAAAATATTGATACTTTATTTGATAGTGGATCACAGGTAAGCTTGATTTCTGAAGCAATTGTAAAGAAGTTGGGATTACTAACCACACCTCACAAGAAGCCATATCCATTAGGTTGGGTATGTGATAAAGCAAAGCTACAAGTGACTAGACAATGTAAACTTAGGTTTGCTATTGGGTCAGCATTTGTGGATGAGGTTGAGTTAGATATAATTCCCTTGGATATATGTGGTATTGCTTTAGGAAGTCCTTACTTGTATGATAGAAAATCCATTTTCTATAGAGCTGAAAATAAGTATCAACTCACCAAAGATAGAACAAAATATATTGTAAGAGCTCATAAACTCAGAAATAGTTACACTCTCATAAACTCAGGGCAGATGAAAAGAATTGTAAATTCATGCAAGCAATTTTTACTAATGGTTGTAAAGGAAAAGAACCCTGATAAAACCAATGTATTTGAGGGCTGTGATGCTAAACAGAAAGCTGATTTAGAAAAGGTTGTTTCAGAATATGATATACTATTTCAAGAACCTAAAGGTCTGCCACCCAAAAGGGAAATAGTACATGATATTCATTTGCAGCAAGATGCTCCATTGCCTAACATTGGAATGTACAGGTTATCCGCTTTAGAGAATGTAGAGATGAAGGAGTAGGTATAGGAGCTGCTCGAAAAAGGGTTCATACGACCAAGCACATGACCACGCAAATCTCCAATTGTGTTGGTGAGAAAGAAAGATGGTTCATAGAGGATGTGCATTGATTACAAAGCACTGAATAAAATAACGATCAACAATTGTTATCCCCTTCCTCGCATTGATGATCTATTAGATCAGCTGAAAGAAGCAGTTTACTTTTCCAAGTTGGACTTGTGTAGTGGCTATCATCAGGCTAGAGTAGCAGAACAAGATGCATGGAAGACTTCTTTCAAAACAAATCAAGTGCTATATGAGTGGCTGCTAATGCCTTTTGGCTTAACTAATGCTCCTGCCACATTCATGAGAGTTATGAATGATGTACTCAGACCTTTTATTGATTATTCTGTAATTGTATATTTAGATGACATTATTTTTTTCAATAAAACATGGGAAGAATGTTTGAAGCATAAAAAACAAACTTTAGATGTTTTGAAAAGAGAAAATCTCTATGTTAAGTTATCAAAATGTGAAATTGGAAAAACATCTTTAAATTATTTGGGTCATATTGTAGGGGGTGGTGAATTGAATATAGATCCCTCTAAGGTTGAAGTCATTGTGAACTGGCATAAACCCAAATCTGCTACAGAAGTTAGAAGCTTCCTAGGAGCAGCACAATATTGGAGAAAGTTTATTGCTAACTTTTCCTTGATTGCAGCTCCCTTACATGCTTTAACAGGATTGAATAAGGTGTTTCAGTGGGGAGGCAAACAGCAAAAAGCCTTCGACACCTTGAAAGAAAAAATTAGTACAACACCAATACTAGCACTGCCAGATCTTCAATGACCATTTGAGATTGAAACATATGCCAGTGACTATGCCATGGGAGCAGTGTTGATGCAACATGGTAAACCCATATGTTATCATTCTGAGTCATTTACTTCTACAGTAGTTAATTGTCCCACATATGATAAAGAATTGTATGCATTAGTATAGAGTGTGAAAAACTGGAAACATTACTTAATGGGCAAGGAAACAATTATACATACTGATCATCAACCACTTCAGTATTTGCACTTACAAACTAAATTGCAGCAATTAAGCCACTATAGGTGGATGGTTTTTCTATAGCAGTTTCATCTTGTCATCAGATATAGGAAAGGCATACAAAATAAAGTTGCAGATATGTTGTCCAGACCAATCATAAATACATCTACTATACTTAAGCATAACTCAGTAATGCATGAAAGCTACATTTAACAATATGCTCAAGATATAGACTTTAAAGATGTATATGCAAGTTTAAGTCATGGAAAAAAAGTGGAAGAATTGGATTATTATGTTAAGGACCAACTCTTGTATCATTTGGGAAAGTTATGCATTCCCCAAACTGAAAGAGTTAGCATAATTCGGGAAGCACATACTTCTCTTATATCAGGTCATTTTGGTGTAAGTAAAACAGTTTCACAACTGCAAAGATTCTACTATTGGCCAAGAATGCATGAAACAATTTCTAGATATATTAAAGGGCATACCATTTGTGTTAAAAGAAAGCCCAACAATAGAAAATTAGGCTTGTACACTCTACTTCTAGTTCCTTCTCATCCTTGGGAAAGTGTTTCCATGGACTTTGTTGGGGATTGCAAAAATCTAGAAAAGGTCATGACTATTTATATGTTATTGTGCACAGGTTCAGCAAAATGTGTATTTTAATACCCTGTAACAAGCAGATTATAGCTGAAAAAACAGTGAAGTTGTTCTTTCAGTGTGTCTGGGTTAATTTTTGGTTACCCACTTCCATTGTATCTGATTGAGATTCCCGATTTGTTGGGAAGTTTTGGTCAAGTCTATGGGAGTTGATGGACACCAGATTGAAGAAGAGCACAGCCTTTCATCCATAAACAAATGGCCAAATAGAGGTGGTGAACAGGACAGTGATCCAGTTGCTCAGGGGCTATTGTAGCAAGCATCCCAAGCTTTGGGATGAACATTTGTGTTATGTACAACATGATTAGAACTGTACTAAAGACTCTTCTACACAAAGATCTCCTTTTGAGACTTATTTTGGTTTGACACCAAAGTCTCCCTTGAATATTGTCTTCGAAAAAGACATAGCAGTTGATGGACACAGTGATGTGGACAAAGCAACCAAGTTCATTGAACAGATCCAAGAAATTCACCAGGCAGTGTAGGAACAGTTGGAAAAGAGCCAGGCCAAGTACAAGGCAAGGCATGATAAGCATCGGATGGAGCATAGCTTCCAAGTTGGTGATCAAGTCTGACTGTATATCAACAAAGACAGAATGCAAGGTGAAGGAAAGAAGTTGAAGCCAATAAGGTATGGGCCTTTCAAGATACTTGAGAAAATTGGTGGGAATGCTTTTCACCTTGATTTTCCAGCTTACATGCACATCTATTCAGTGGTAAATGGAGAAAATTTGAGATTGTTTGAACTTCATTAATTGAAGATCCCGAATAGCAAAGTCAGTTGCCTTCTATTGATAATCTATTTCTTGAATATCTCAATGAGTTGCAGGAAGATACAATTCTGGACAAGAAGGTGAGAACTATGCATAGAGGGGATATTGAGTACCTTAGAATTGGACTCAAAGGTTCAAAAACATCAGTGCACGATGGATGGAAATTGGACAAGTGAGGAAGCTATATCCTCACTTGATCGATGCTTGAAAACCAACTTTTGGTGGTCCAAAAGCTTTTTCAGTGGGAAGGCGTGATCCAAAATGGATCCAAAAACCCTCTAAGTCCTCAAAATCTCCTAAAAGATTGAAACTATCACAAAAGAAGAACTCCTAGAAATGGAGTATAACACTATCGGCACCCAAAAATATGAAGAAATAGTGGAAAACAGGCTTATCGGCAGTCAAAGGAATAATGCACAGGAGTCGTAGGACCTGGCCGATCAATAGTCCAGATCCAATCGACATATCGCAATCGGTGGTGGCAAGCAGAGGCAATTGGGGGCTATCACATGATAGTTGCAATCACGATCACCACGGGTCAACGAGGACTGTCAACCAAGCACACAGATCAATGGCCTAGGTTAACACACGATATCACAATTGGAAAATATAGACGAGTGCTTACCAAATGGCCTGCGGGTCTATGCAATATGCGACTACAATAAGTTGCAATCACAGTATTACATCAGAGCATTACAAGGAGCGGGGCCATACATATATATATGTGATGCAATGGCCGGACCTGACGGGATTATGGACCAAGTTTAAAATATTTTCAGTTTTGTAAAAAGGTGTTTTGCTATGTATTTCATGTATTTCATTTAATAAATGAAATATGAAGGGAAGCACCGATGAGATGAAACCGGACCCGAAAGGGTTTGTAAATTCAACTTCATAAATATTTCAAGTCCGCCATAAAGCCATTTTGCTATATTTTCAGTGTTTTAATGTATTTTTTTAAATACAAAGGGAAACCATGGAACGGGCACTTGCAACATGCGATAAGCAATTATAGGCATACCCGATAGAAGTATAAAGCAGATTTAAGGATTTTTGAAGTCCGAAAAACGACAGATTGGTGAATTTTCCTATGTTTTACAATGTTTCTATGTGTAAACAGAGCATTATTTTTGGGGATTTAAAAGGCCCGATGGTCTCTTCCATTGTGGAACAGGTGGCCACCTTCCCTAAATACATTATGCCATGATTGCTAAGGGTCATAAGGGAATTTGAGCATATAGAGGCCGAGAGACAGAGAGCCCAAGAAGAGTAAATGAACAGACAATGCCGACTGGCTTTAAAGCCACAGATTGACAAAGACAAAGGAAGGCAGTGCTGAGACAGAGAGAAAATAGAGACAAAGAGTGAAAGAAAGAGTATGTGTACTCAGAGAGGCTTGAGGGATTCAAGAAAAACTCCTGTTGTTTTCATCTGTTGTGTTGAGACTCAAATTAAGCTCACACTTTGTAAAACTCTACTCTTTAAGACATAATAGAGAGGCCACCACTGAAGGGTCGACAAGGAGACATAGCCCAAGAGTTTTGGGTGAAATCCATATTAATTTTTTTGTGTTTATGTGTGTTTGTCTATTATGTTTCTCTAACTACTCATTGACTATATTATTCACAATCTTATCGATCCATTACACTAAGTAGTATAGACAAATCCATGTACATGAATCTGTAATACCTTAAAAGTAATCTAAGATGTTTATTTTCAGATCAAATACCTGTCAACAAAGTCTCTCTGATCAATGTGAGGATCTCAGAGGGAGATATCTCCTGGGTTATTCTATTGGTAAAAATGACCATGCTCTAGTTATATGCCTGATGTTTTGGTCCTCAAAAACAAGCATTATAACACTTCAAACACAACACCACAATGGTTGAGAAATCATAGAAGATTTTTTTTTTAAATATATAATATCCTTCCACAAGTAAATGCACAAAGGAGACTCCAAACTCAGTTAAAAATAAGTGAATTTATCCTCCAAAATGATCACATAACTATAGTGATGAACTCTCTGATTAGTTTTTCACCTTAGTCATAGATATCATAGTGATTATACCCAGAATTTAATTTAATGCCACAAGGAGCTTGGTCCACGTTGTTCTTCTATCTTTTAATGTGATGAAGCCATCTTAGTGATTGCATTTTATCTTTCTTGGGCGCATCCTCACCCAAGCTTTGATACCATGCTAATTTTAGGTTAACATGTTCTTTGCTTAGGACAGTTACTTCAAAGATACATATTCGATGGATTTTCCATTAGAAATCACATAAGACATCATTATAACGATAATAAATCAAGAAATAACATAAATGAAAGATGCAAAAGAGAAGCCAAGACAAGAGTACACAAGGATATGGCACAAGCCAGGGAAAAACACCAAGACGAGGAAAACTGTTGATCAATTCTCTTATTATTAATATAAAATTTTAAACAAAGGGAGAAAGTACAATAAATTAAAGTCAAAATGAATTGCCAATTTGAAGATCCAATATGACTTCCCTTAGACAAGTGAATAGCCTAAAACTACAATATCATCATTTTCTCAAAATTAGTCAGCTAATATTTGGTTAGGGTTTCTTACAGTCCACTATTGTTCCATTCAATTGAGCAAGAAACCCTCATTTCAACTGTGGCTTTCCTTCGAAATCAAGAGTTTGTCCATTGTTTTCCCTTAGAACTAATCTAAACCCAATATAGGCTTCTTGGCCCCTCTATCTAACCTGGTACATGCCTTCGGACCTACCTGGAGTAATGGCTCTGAAGTGCGCACACAGAAAGGGATAAATTCTACCTTAAATTGACCATAGATCAGCTCAAAGTCAATATGCAAACATGATGATCTGAAAATGAGATCTTAGACTAATATTAAGGTATTATAGACTCTTGTGCAGGATTAGCCTATATTACTTAGTGCAACGGATCGAAAGGATTGTGAATAAGATAGAGAATGAAGAAGTTAGAGAAACATAACATACACACACATAACACAACAAATAATCAAGGAGTTAACCCAAAACTCTTGGGCTACATCTCCTGGTCTAGCCTTCAGTGGTGACCTCTCTATTATGTCTTCAAGAGTAAAGTTTCTACAAGTGTGAGCTCAAATTGAGTCTCAACACAACAGAAACAAACGACAGAATTTTGCTTGAATACCTTGAGTCTTTCTAAGTACACAGACTCTCCTTCTCACTCTCTATCTCTATTTTCTCTCTGTCTCATCACTGCCTACCCCTATTTCTATCATTCAGTGGCTTTTAAGCCAATCGATGCTTGTCTGTTCGTTTTCCCTTTTGGGCTTTCTAGCTTCGGGCCTCTGTCTGCTCAAATCCACTCTGAGCATTAAACAATCATTGTCAAACATACTTAGGGATGGTGGCCCCCTGTTTTGTAACAGAAGGGACCATCAATGCATTCGAAATCCCCAAAATAGTCATTCTCTATTTACACAGAGAAATATATAGAAACGCTATAAAAATCTGCCAAAACAAAATTTTCTGAACTTGAAATATTATTAACTCTGCCCTAAACTCCATCGGGTCCGCCTTTAGATCACTATTGCAAGTTGCTTAGTCACAGGTTCCTTTGTATTTGGCCTTATTATGAAAAATCCCAAATACAAGGAAAATCCCGACAAAATGGCTTCATTCAAAACTTCAAATATTTTAATATCGCATTCATAACCCTTTCGAGTCCAGCCATATCGTAAGTCGCATATTTATTTTGGCTTTTGATCGTTGATTATGCCAATCGGCCTTATCGGCTATCGACACATCACATGGTCGCTGGCCTCTTAGCATCACCCCTTTATACAGTTGTGATGTGATGTTGCGATATTGCAATCGCATATCACTAATCCCTCGAGCTGCGATTAAGTCCCTTTGTACATGCATATAAGTGATATGATATAGTGCGGATAGATTTGGACCGTTGGATCTGCGCGCTTGATCAACAGTCCTCGTCTAATCACGCTTGATCGTCGTCGCGATTTCCATAATACCACGCCCGATTAACTCCGCTTGCCACTGCCGATTGTAATATGCCGATCAGATCTAGACCGTTGATCAACCAAATCTGAAGGCTCCTGTCCATTGTTGTTTTGGCCTGTGATAGGCTCTGTCTTGACCATTTCTGCGTGTTTTTTCTTGCCCGATAGTTTAATCCGTCTTTTGTAAAGGCTTTTCTCATGTGATAGTTTTTTATTTTCGAAGACTTAGAGGGTTTTCAGGATCCATTTTGGATCACGCCTTCCCACTAAAAAGCTTTTGGACCAAAAAAAGTTGGTTTTTAAGCATCGATCAAGTGAGGATATAGCTTTCCCACTTGTCCAATCTCTATCCATCGTTCACTGCTTGGTTTCGAACCTTTGAGTCTGATTCTGAGGTACTCAACATCCCCTCTACACATAGTTCTCACCTTTCTATCCAGAATTGTGTCTTCCTGCAACTCATTGAGATATTCAGGCAACAGATCATCAATAGAAGGCAACTGAATTTGCTCTTCGGTCAATGAAGGTTCAAAAACTCTCAAGTTTTCTACATTAATGACTGAATAGATATGCGTGTAAGCTGGCAAATCAAGGCGAAAAGCGTTTTCACCAATTTTCTCAAGTATCTTGAAAGGCCCATACCTTATTGGCTTTAGCTTCCTGCCTTCACCTTGCATTCTGTCTTTACTGATGTACAACCACACTTGATCACCAACTTGGAAGCTATGCTCAATTCGATGCTTCTCATGCCTTGCCTTGTACTTGGCCTGGCTTCTTTGTAGTTGTTCTTGAACTTCATGGTGAGATTCTTGGATCTATTCAATGAACTTGGTTGCTTTCTCCACATCACTGTGTCCATCAAATTCTATGTCTTTACTAAATAAAAAGTCCAAGGGAGACTTTGGTATAAAACCAAAACAAGTCTCAAAAGGAGATCTCTGAGTAGAAGAGTGCTTGGCACGGTTCTAAGCAAGTTGCACATAACACAAATGTTCATGCCAAAGCTTGGATGCTTGCTGCAATAGCCTCTAAGCAATTGGATCACTGTCCTATTGACCACCTCTATTTGACCATCTATTTGTGGATGAAATGTTGTGCTCTTCTTCAATCTGATGTCCATCAACTCCCATATACTTGACCAAAACTTCCCAATAAATTGGGAATCTCGATTAGATACAATAGAAGTGTGTAACCCAAAATGAACCCATACATGCTGAAATAACATCTTCGTTGTTTTTTCAGCTGTAACCTGCTTGTTACAAGGTATCAAGATACACATTTTGTTGAACCTATCCACAATAACATATAAATAATCATGACTTTTTCTAGATTTTGGCAATCCCCCAATAAAGTCCACGGAAACACTTTCCCAAGGATGAGAAGGAAATGGAAGTGGGATGTACAAGCCTAGTTTTCTACTGTTGGGCTTGCTTTTAGCACACATGGTACACCCTTTAATATATCTAGAAATTGTTTCATGAATGCTTGGCCAATAACAAAACCTTAGAAACTGTGCAACTGTTTTACTTACCAAAATGACCTGATATAAGAGAAGTATTTTCTTCTCAGATTATTTTAATTCTTTAAGTTTCTGGAATGCATAACTTTCCCAAATTATACAAGAGTTGGTCCTTAACATAATAATCCAAGTCTTCTATTTGTTTGCCATGACTTAAAGTTGCATATACACCTTTAAAATCTACACCTTGAGCATATTGTTCAATGTAGCTTTCATGCATTACTAAGTTATGCTTAAGTATAGTAGATGCATTTATGATTGGTCTCGATAGCATATCTACAATCTTATTGTGTATGCCTTTCATATATCTAAAGAAAATATGAAATTGATGTAGGAAACCCATCCACCTATAATGTCTTGATTGCTGCAATTTAGTTTGTGAATGCAAATATTGAAGTGGTTGATGATCTGTATGTATAATTGTTTCTTTTCCCATTAGGTAATGCTTCCACTTTTTCACACTATGTACTAATGCATACAATTCTTTATCATATGTTGGATAACTAACTACTGCAGAAGTAAATGTCTCAGAATGATAGCATATGGGTTTATCGTGTTGCATCAACACTGCTCCCATGGCATAGTCACTAGCATCTATTTCAATCTCAAATGGTCGTTGAAGATCTGATAGTGCTAGTACTGGTGTTGTACTAATTTTTCCTTTTAAGGTGTTGAAGGATTTCTACTATTTGCCTCCCCACTGAAACACCTTGTTCAATCCTATTAAAGCATGTAAGGGAGTTGCAATCAAGGAAAACTTAGCATTAAAATTTCTCGAATATTGTGCTGCTCTTAGGAAATTCCTAACTTCTGTAGCAGATTTGGGTTTAGGCGAGTTCACAATGACTTCAACCTTAGAGGGATCTATCTTCAATTCACCATCCCCTACAATATGACCCAAATAATTTAAAGATGTTTTTCCAAATTCACATTTTGATAACTTCACATAGATATTTTCTCTTTTCAAAACATCTAAAATCTACTCTACATGCTTCAAATGTTCTTCCCATGTTTTATTCAAAACAAGAATTTCATCTAAATATACAATTACAAAATCATCAATAAAAGGTATGAGTAAATCATTCATAACTCTCATGAAAGTGGCAGGAGCATTAGTTAATCCAATATGCATAACCAGCCATTCATACAATCCTTGCTTTGTCTTGAAAGTAGTCTTCCATGCATCTTGTTTTGCAACTCTGACCTGATGATAGCCACTACACAAGTCTAACTTGCAAAAGTAAATTGCTTCTTTCAACTGATCTAATAGATCATCAATGCAAGGAAGAGGATAACGATTCTTGATCGTTATTTTATTTAGTGCTCTATAATCAATGCACATCCTCCACGAGCCATATTTATTTCTCACCAGTACAATTGGAGATCCACATGGTGATGTTCTTGGTCTTATGAACCGTTTATTAAGCAACTCCTATACCTTCTTCTTGATTTCTGCATTCTCTAAAGCGGATAACCAGTACATTCTGATGTTAGGTAATGGAGCATCTTGCTGCAAATGAATATCATGTACTATTTCCCTTTTGGGTGGCAGAACTTTAGGTTCTTGAAATAGGATATAATATTCTGAAACAACTCTAACTAAATCAACTTTTTGTTTAGCATCACAACCCTCAAATACATCGGTTTTATCAGGGTTCTTTTCCTTTACAACCATTAGTAAAAATTACTTGCATGAGTTTACAATTCTCTTCATCTGCCCTGAGTTTATGAGAGAGTAATTATTTTTGAGTTTATGAGCTCTTACAATATATTCTATTCCATCTTTAGTGAGTTGATACTTATTTTTAGCTCTATAGAAAATGGCTTTTCTATCATACAAGTAAGGACTTCCTAAAACAATAGCACATATATCCAAGGGAACTATATCTAACTCAACCTCATCTACAAATGTTGACCCAATAGCAAACCTAAGTTTACATTGTCTAGTGACTTGTAGCTTTTCTTTATCATATACCCAACCTAATGGATATGGTTTCTTGTGAGGTGTTGTTAGTAAGCCCAACTTCTTTACAATTTTTTCAGAAATCAAGTTTACTTGTGATCCACTATCAAATAAAGTATCAATCTTTTGGTGCTTGGAAATAACTATAATATGAAAAAGCTCATGCCTTTTCCTCTCATTATCTTCATTATCATTAGATTGTGCAGAATTACTTGTAGATTCTTTAGAATTTTTACCTTTTATACCTATGGCTGTGACTGTTGTTTCATCACCTGAGTCTAACCCCAAGTCATTCTGAATAGCAGCAATAGTCTTCTTATTCTTACCACCAAACTTCTTAGGTTTCAGCTCTGGATGCAAAGACTAGCAGTGTTCACCATCATGTCCATTCTTCTTGTAGTGAGTGCATGAAGGTTTGTCTTTCTGTACAACGTTTGTGTTCCTCTCTTTCCATTTCAGCTTCTTCCTTTACTTGTTCTTGCTTGAAGAGGGTTTTGATGATCCCCCAATCTCTGGGTTCACATTCTTGCCTCTAGCTTCTAGATGTGTAGCCTAAACTGATACATCATCTAGGCTAGTGGGATTAAACATGAGAATGGTGTGCTTCAAATAGCTATGTAGATCACCTATATACTTTAGGAAAGTTTCAGGTGAGTCTAGAGATATGCCTAGAGTTAAAGCTCTTTTTCTAAATTCCTAGGTATAACTTTGTACACATTGGCCCTTTAATTGGTGAAGAGTTTGTCAAATCATCATTGCTTGTTGCATATAAGCTATAGGATAGAATTGTTTTTTGATGGCAGAACGAATTCATTCTAGGTAGAAATAATTTCACCACGATTCTTCAAATCATCTTGCGTCTTTCCTTCCCACCACACTAGTGCAGTTCCTCCAAGGAGAAGGCTAGTGAGCTGAATCTTTCTCCTCTCTGAATCAATGTTTTTCACCCTGCAATATACATCAATCTGTCTAATCCAGTTATGTAGGTTTTCTACATTTAATTCTCCATCATAGATTGGCAAATCAAACTTTACATCTAATTTAATCAAAGATGTTTTCTTCTTTTTCTTTTTAGGGCTAGGAGATGAGGATGATGTTGGTGATGGTGGAGGATATGATGGAGGAGGATTTTCCCCTTTCCCTTTTCCCTCTAGGGAGGCATCTAGAGAAGGTTCCTCTACTCCTTTGTCTTGTTTGGGTGTTGAAGTGCTTTCACCTCGACCCTTCTTAAATTCTCGATACATCTCTTCCACCATGGCTTGCATTGCCATAAAACTATCCATGAACTGAGATTCTAATTCCAATGGGACTTCTCCAGCCATTCTCCTATCAGGATAGACTCTTCCAATCTCTAGATTATTCTCAACGAGTTCTCCTTCTCCTAGTTTGAGCTTTGACCTAGTTAGCATTTGAAAATCTAGCACAAGCTTGTCTAACCTTAGCAAACCTAAAGCTCTGATACCACTTGATCTGAAAATGGGATATTAGACTAATATTAAGGTATTATAGACTGATGTGTAGGATTAGTCTATATTACTTAGTGCAACGGATCAAAAATATTGCAAATAATATAGACAATGAAGCAGTTAGAGAAACTTAACAGACACACACATAACACAACAAATAATCAAGGAGTTCACCGAAAACTCTTGGGATACATCTCCTGGTCCAGCCTTCAGTGGTGACCTTTCTATTATGTCTTCAAGAGTAGAGTTTTTACAAGTGTGAGCTCAAATTGAGTCTCAACACAATAGAAACAAATAACAAATTTTTTCTTGAATCCCTCAAGTCTTTCTAAGTACATAGACTCTCCTTCTCGCTCTCTATCTCTTTTTTCTCTCTGTCTTAGCACTGCCTACCCCTGTCTCTATCATTCAGTGTCTTTTAAGCCAATCGGTGGTTGTCTGTTTGTTTTCCCTTTCAGGCTCTCTTTGTCCTGGCCTCTATCCGCTCAAATCCCCTTTGAGCATTAAATGATCGTTGTTAAACATCTTCAGGGATGGTGGCCACCTGTTTTGTAACGGAAGGGACCATCAGTGCATTTGAAATCCCCAAAATAGTCGTTCCCTATTTACACTGAGAAATACACAAAAACACTGTAAAAATATGCCAAAACACCTTTTCTCGGACTTGAAATATTATTAACTCTGCCCTAAACTCCATCGGTTCCACTTTTAGATTGCTATTGCAAGTCGCTTAGTCACGAGTTCCTTTGTATTTGGGTTTATTTTGAAAAATCCCAAATACAATGAAAATCCCAACAAAATGGCTTTATTCCAGACTTCAAATATTTTAATATTGCATTCATAACCCTTTCGGGTTCGGCCATATCGCAAGTTGCATATTTCTTTTGCCTTTTGATTGCCAATTGCACCGATCGACCTTATCATCTATTGGCACATCGCATGGTTGCTAGCCCTTGGCATCACCCCTTTATACAGTTGTGATGCAATATTGCGATATCGCAATCAAATATCGCTAATCCCTTGGGATGGTTAAGTCCCTTTGTACATGCATATACATGATGCCATATAGCATGGATAGATCTGGACCATTGGATCTCCATGTTTGATCGACGGTCCTCGTCTAATCACACTTGATCGCCAATGTGATTTCCATAAAGCCATGCCTAATTAACTTCGCGTGCCACTGCCAATTGCGATATGCCGATCAGATCTGGACCATTGATCGGCTAGATCCGATGGCTCCTGTGCATTATTGTTTTGGCCTCCGATAGGCTCTGTCTTCACCATTTTTATGTATTTTTTCTTGCTTGATAGTGTAATCCGCCTTTTATAAAGGTTTTTCTCATGCGATAGTTTTTTATTTTTGAAGACTTAAAGGGTTTTTAGGATCCATTTTGGATTACATCACCTCAATTTATGAGGTTGAATTTAGATATGTAATGATAGGATTACCTACACAAGTTGATGTGAAATTTCATCGAGTCATGCAGCTATATATTTGACGAATCTCAACCCTAGTTGTTGAAGAAGAAACCCAAGAAAAACAACCCTTCATCCTCCTCAAGAGCTTGTATACCTTAGATATAAATTGGAGCGCTTTGATGTATCAAATGAGATTGACGACACCTCTATATAGATAAATTGTTAAGGGTTAAATGACATGCCCATTGGGCTTTATGATGATGAGGATGACCTTGAAAATTTGCACATGGGTGGGCATAAATTCAAAAACATACTTTTTCCTGTCCAAATTTGATGATATTTAAGTCAATTATGGTCCTCTTGAAAAGAGGAGTTAAATGCAATAATAATATCCAACAAATGAGTTGTCCAATGGTGGAATTTGGTCCTACTTTACAATTTCAATAGATCTCAATGAACCAGGCTTTAAAAAAATACATGAAATAATTAATTTTTAATGAAGAAACTATTTTTAAGATTTAAAAGCATGATTCCAAACAAATAGAGAAAAAATATGCAAATTTTTCTCATCTATATACCATGCAAAGGTGAATATATCAAAAGAGAGCTGAATGCACTACATATCAACAAAAAAATACATAATCAATGAGGCTCTAAATTGCCTTTAGAGTCCAAAAACAATGCTACCAACTATGCGTCCACACACATACTACAAGTATTCATATCAGTGATCAACATAATCACTCCTCATCATGATCAAACTCATCACCACTACTACACATGGGAGCATCAACATGAGCTACATAAATAATCTAGTTTAGAGTTTGAGGGCTCCTAAGACTCCTCTGCATCCTCAGTATTAGCGGTAGTAGTAGTAGCAAAAGTAGACATCAAAACTACAAATCACCGATCAACATGACCACTTGTGAAACTCATAATTGATTCAACGCTAATATAAATGGGATTATCAACAAGAGATACATAAACATCATCTAGCTCAAAGTCTTCAAACTTGTATTGCTCAACCTTTTAACATGCCTAAGCAATGATATTGGTTTGAGTGAAGGGTTCATCCCCTCAACCTTATAATGTGGTAGAAAAAAGTTAGCATGCCTAACCAATTATTTTTCTTTGAGTGAAGGGTACATTTTCTCTAGGGCCATGGTAGAGGAGTTCAATAAACAATACCACCAACATCAATGAAGTTCAACAACCAATGCCACCAACATCATCTTGCTCAGCCTTGGCAGTTATTTTTAGCAAGACCTGTTTCTTAACAATTGAAGTGTCTAGTTCTCGTCGTGCTCTCATCTCAGCTCATATTAGTTTTGGCATCAAAACTTGAATATTGGTTTCTTTGTTGCTAGTATATGTCTAGGCTCATAATATTTCCATTTCAGAAAGGATTGGTTTCTTTATTTTCCACTATTTGTTATTCTCTTTTACCCTTATGGGGTTTGAAAAGCACCAACATTGTCACTATTACACTGTCAGGGGACTCCTCCCTTATCATGGAAATTAATAATATGTCTAGTGGTCATCTTGTATTTTTGAAAATTTTCTTTTCTTGTATTGAACTCACATTCAATTTGTTCATGCCTTCGTGTACTTAGCAGTGGCCTTTTGTTGGGTAGCGAAAGCCCCGGGAACGAGTATGGGGTGCGAAGCCCAGAATTTTGGGTAATATTAGGGTAGTCCACCTGAAAATATTGTAAAGAAATAGTAATAGAGTCGGCCCGCGGTGGGATCGTGGGCCAACGGAAAGTATAAATAGAGTGAGGCTCTATGAGGGAAAGGCAATTCAGTTTTGGATTTTTTATTCTATGATGTAATGGGTGAATAATCTGAGAGCAATTGTAAGTACGAGTCGAGGGAGTAGGGTAGAAGGTAGAGGCTCTGGAGCTATGTACATAGAGGCCTGGAAAGTCCACAGCTGTGTGTGCGTACCCCTGCAACTGAGTGCACAGGGTGGATCTGGATGTATTCTTGAAGATTGATAATAAAGATAAGTTTCTTCTGAATTCTGTGTTGATTGCGACTATACTCTTTTATGATAAATGAACTATTATGATTTCTGCATTTGCTATGGTTGAATACATGTGAAGTGGGTTAATCTTGATGTGCGAAGCAACCAGAAGTAATAAATGTTTGCTTAATGACCGTTTTAACTAGATCAAACCAGTAATAAGTGATTCAATCTATAATAAGCACAATAAAGATATTCCGATCTGCGCGGATTTGTCGTAGCATGAGGCTATAGAACAATGTGCAAGCCCCAAAACACATCCAACACATCCCTAAGGTGCAAAGACCTGGTTCCAGCACCCTCCCCTACTACCTCGGGTGAGACCTTAGTCCGCGCTTTGCAGGTTGTTGCCGAAAGGGTCAGTAGCTGCAGGATTTGTTTGGCTAAATAATTCTTCGGAACTTGGGTCAAGCCCATATAAGCCAACAAATGGTTCCATTGCCGGGACTAGGATCTGCCTAAGGGGTGTCTAATGTGGGAATAATGGAATCCTACAAAGAAAGAGCTTGAAGATTGGTGGGATCTGAAGCTCCACGAGTTTGCAGTCCAGGAAAACAGAAACTCACAAATATCAGAGGAACAGCTTTTCGATGACTATATCCTCATGGACATACATGAGATCTTCTTCGTAACATTCCCGATAGAATTGTATGAGTGGATCCCAAAGTTAGCTAATAGTGTGGGAAGGTGCAGATTAGACCAGCTGATAGTGTGGACCCCAGAGCTGGTGCATAAACTAGAAGACACTGAAGACAAACTCGTGCACGCGGTCGATCATTGGGTAGATCAAATTGTTGGAGGATTTATCACTGAATTCATGATAGATGCCACTGTAAGCTACAACAAAGTGGAAAGACAATTTCTCCAAGGACCGTAGGGTCGATACATCAAGTCCTTAGACACTTGGATTAAGATGTTGTTGTGTGAAAAACATATTATGCACATACGTTAATGTCTGGGGTAACACGGAGTGGAAGAGGTTACTGAGGAATGGGAGGAGCAGGGAACAGTCCTTTGATTTCTATCTCGTGGGAAAGCAAGGAATATCTCGCTAGGTTCTCATCCAGAAGTGCAGTCTGGTTGATTACATAACACCTTCCGCTAATACCACCTCCATCTATGCCATCACCCACATCACGTCCGCCCACACCACCTCAACCCTCACCGCCTCTTCCACCACCTCCTAGAACAGGGATGGCAGCGTAGTCAAGTTACCGACCTTTAAAGGTATAGGGAATGAAGATCCAAGCCGGCTCTGGTTTGTGATAAACTCCATACGGGACGCACAAGTTATAATGGATGAAAACATCAAAAAGGTTATGCTGGTCAGTGCACTCCAGGACCACGCACTTACATGGTACATAAAGCACTCAACCGACCATCTGAATCAAGGACTAGCAGCTATACAGGATGTGCTTAATAAGGAGTTTGGCCGACCAAAGTCTGAGAACCAATCAATCATTGGGTTCAAGGAAATAGCAATGTTGCCCGGTGAAACCCTGTGGGATCTGGACCAAATATTAAAGAGTATTATTCGCGAAGCTAATATGACGTTGACCGATGGACAACATTGCACGTGGTTTGTGGTGTCGTTAACACCCCATCTAAGGACGGCTCTGTCATAACAGAAGATCTCGACCTAGGCCGAGACACTAGAGACAGCTATGAGGTTATATGTGACCCCAATTCTGGACCCAGGGTTGGGAGTTCAGCAACTCCACACGCAACTTCAGAACTTAAGCTTGGAAGTACAAAGCTTGAAGCAAGGAAGAATGCCTGGATCAAGGGTACAACCGGAGGCACATTGTATTAAATGTAAAATCAATGCACACGACAAAGACCATTGCCTGGTCTTCGTGAACTATCTGGTAGGAGGAGGCTTGATGCCATTAAAAATGGAAGTCCAGACAGGACAAAATGCCACGCCTGCGCTCTGGTGTGCGATTTTCCAGGTGGGAGGGAAACATGCAACAGATAACTACCATTTATTATAGAAGTATACCTAGACCTCACAACAATTATATTGCAATTTTTGTCGATCAGTAGGACATGATGAGCGAACATGTCGAAATTATGACTTAATGATGGAATGGACTCTAACCTATAGGGCACATGCTAAAACACGGGGAAGAGTTCAAGGACGTGGTCGGGGAAGAGGATGGGGACCCGACCGAGGTCGCGGACAGATAACTTGTTACAATTCTGGTGAACAAGGACACTATGCTCGTGAGTGCACTAACCAAACTAGGTTCTCATGTCCTTATTACGAACAATTCAATCACGATTTAGTAAATTGTCCAACCTTGCTTGCCCAATTAAACGAGAAGCGGGTGCTTCAACCTCTGCCAACCCAGAATGTCCAGATGATGCATGCAGAACCCATGAAGAGGACACTAGTATAAATATGGTGTGAAGGAATGATGCAACATAAGGAGGGAACATAGGAGGGGAGCGAGGCAACCTTCCTGTGGGGAACCGCACTGTTGAACTAAAGCAATGAAGGGTGGGGCCAAACGAAGATCAGCTAAGCTTCACAAAAGCTACTACCTTAGGTGAGAAGGACCAAATGGAAGCCAAAATGGACCCCTACATGATCACCTCCTTTCTTGATGCATCCATGAAATTGCTACGGAATCAGAAGGCTGTCCAAGGGCTACAAGAGTTCATTACCAAGAGCGCTAAATTCAGCGAACCCCAAGTGGTCCGGAGGATAGGATTACATGATCTACGCATTGAATGAGAAATGAGAATGATGGCAAAAATAGGAGATTATGAGATGGATCAAGTCATCCTGCATTTAGGCTCGGATGCAAATATACTACCTAGCAAAACTTGGGAGTGTATAGGTAAACCCGTACTACAATGGTCCCCGATTCAACTACGAATGGCTAACCACCAAAAAATCTTACCAACTGGCCGATTGCAAGGGTTGATGGTGGACATCGATGGTGTAACAACCCAGACTGACTTCAAAGTCTTAGAGCTTATCGATTATAGCAATCCTTACCCTGCTTTGCTCAGGATTGATTGGGCCATCGACATGAAAGGAATCATCAACTTGAAACGGCGCACGATGACTTTCGAAAAGAAGTCACTTCTCGTAGTAGTTCCAGTGGACCCAGCTGTTGAGCCTCGAACCTGCACCTTCCTATACACCCTCTCAGCCTTCTTTTTCCACTCATTTCATCCACCAAGTTGATTAAATCATTGTATTTTAGTTTAAAAAAGAGCTTTTGACATGGTTTTCTAACTACGCTGATGACTGTTGTTTGGTTTAGAATTTTGTTCAGACAGCTGCGGAAGCTTCTTAGTTTCTGCAGCCGACACAGGTTTCCGCATCCGACCCAGGTTTCTGCAGCCAGCACAGGATTCCGCAGCTGTTTTGTCAAACACCATGCTATAGGTGTCCTCTGAAGAAACGAGCCACATGGGCAAGTTAAAGGAGTCAAGGACATGGAACGTGTCCCTCCAGATCATCCAGCACGCCCATAAAAGCCCGCGGTCAAACAAGGGGCAAAGGATAGTCAACGGAAGTGTTCAGCGGTGGCACGGCTCTGCGTAGCTCTGTTTTTGAGCACGTGAAGCTACGTGGCACAGTCCTTAGCCACGAAGACATCCTGGTAGCGTGAATCCAACAACCATACCTCTCAGATTTAATAAACATGATGACAGTTACCTAGATCCGGGCTGAAGAGGATTTACGTGTCTCTGGCAGCGTGGTTAATAGCGTAGATTTAGTTAATTTGTTTAGCTTTCTTTCCTTATAAATAACGCGTCCATGAACGCTGTAAAAGTTAATCTCTTGTAATGTAATTCGAAGTTGTTGTATTTCCCCACTGCACTTTTACGTTGCTGTTTAATATATGAGAAGACTGGTTTAAACTTAAGCTTGTAGCTGTTCGTTGAATCAACTGAAGTGGCAAAGGGCCCCTGCTCACTAAAGCCTTGTACAGTTGTCCTTTAACTCTTGCATTACTTTTTTTTCCTGTTCATGTATATTAGTTGTACAGTTGTCATTTAAATGCTGCATTTTATTTCATCATGTATATTAGCTGTACATAACAAAGCTTTTTGATTTCTGTTGATTTACATTTTCATTGCTGCTCTTTTATGGTTACAATTGATCAGTGTTTTCTGCAGGTTTTCTTAGGCAGCCCGGGGCAATTTTTCACCTTTTCTTTTTTATAACTATTGGCATACGATATCATCTTGTCTTTGTCGCTGAGTCTTTTTTTCTGAAGTTTGATTTCCAGTACTGTCATTTCCTTAAGTTGTACCTTTATTTTCTGCTCTTAGATATCATGCTATTCATCTGTTAACGGTTTCTTTCTATAATCAAATAACTTTATTAGGAACCAGAATATCACTCATTATAGCTTGATTTAGTTTGCTTTAGATCTCACATTGCTTGACTTGTTCATGATTGTTTCTCACAGGGTAAATTAAGCTGAAAGGAAAAAGGTCAAGAGAGTTAAAGTAGTGTGATTAGTTTCTTTTATGCAGTTTAACTTCTTTTAGATTTCACATTGCTTAACATTTCATGATATCTTCTCACAAGGAAGATTGAGTTGAAGAGTTGAAATAGTGTGGATTAGTTGTTCTTACTTTTAATTGAATTTAGTGTAGATTTCACTTTCATTTTCATTCAGCAACAAAGATACTGGGCCGATGTCATTAGTTCATTGTTTGATGTCTTTATTTCTTTTTAAGGATTGATTTCATTGCAGTTATTTTAAAGCTTCCTTTCCTTTAAGTTTTGAAAAACCACTTAGAGATCACCATAATCATCCATATTTCACTTTCTTTATCACCTTTTCATCATCTCACATTAGGGAAAGATAAATCCAAAAACAAACTTAAAAAAACTAAAAACGACAAAAGACTAAGGAAATGGTTATCTAGTACATATAGTACACTTCACTTCGTCAGTTTACGAACCCCGGGTTGACATTTTAAAGTAGCAATTTAGACCTCACTAAATTTACCAAACATTTTGGCGCCATTGCCGGGGAAGTGAAATTAGGTAGCCAAATTCTTAAAAAAAAAAATGATATACAAGAAAATTTCAAGGAAGGAAAATTGATAACCTCTCAAAGTATGCTCTCCTCTTGCACTTAGTGTGATTTGGAGGATCAGAAAAGAGAAAGTTATTGGTTTAATAGTTTCTTGAGTATGCTCTCTTCTTGCACCTAGAGTGACCTGGAAGATCAGAAAGAGAATTATTAGCCCGACTTGAAGAAAAAAAAAAAAATGACATGCATAGAGCAAGAGATTCTAGGGGGAGGTTTTTAGCTAGAGCCAAGAGTTCGATTTTTACAACTCCATCTACTTCAAGGAATAGACAAGAGACACCTCCATCATCTCCAACTTACACTCCTAGCCCTAGGATTCCTGGAATTCAAGAGGCAGGAGTCGACTCTCCCACACCTTCCATCGAATCTAAACTAGAAAGAGATCCTTTCCTTCCTTCTACAGAGAGACAAATTGTAATTGAAGAAGTAGAATCATCTGAAGAAGAAGAGGGAGAAATTCCTTCTCATTCACCCTTAGTAGAAGAACCAGAAGACTCTGAAGTCTCCAGGGAAACTACCATGACAGAGGAGGGAGCAACTGGATTTGGTAGAGGTAGAGGTAGAGGAGGAGGAGGAAACAATGGAGGAGGTAGATGTAACATTGGGGGAAATACAGATGGAGATAACTCATTCGGATTTCCTATAGTCGATGAGGACTCCCAAGCCACAATGAAAAACAT
The DNA here is from genome assembly GCA_031772625.1 of Pinus tabuliformis. Taxonomy (NCBI): domain Eukaryota; kingdom Viridiplantae; phylum Streptophyta; class Pinopsida; order Pinales; family Pinaceae; genus Pinus; species Pinus tabuliformis. Next base: position 1,816,724,417 of record CM062816.1, on the reverse strand, counting down.
CTCACCATCGGTCCTCCCAAACTTCAATGGGTTAAGGAATGAGGACCCTGAAACATTTCTATTTGAGTTTGAGGTCGTGTGTCGAACTTGTGATTATCTGGAAGACTCTCAAAAACTCAAACTGTTTCCTTCAACATTGAAAGGAGCAGCCTTGAAATGGTTCATGGGATTACTCACTCAATCCATTAGGACTTGGAATGATATGAAACAAACATTTTTGGATAGGTATCTGGACTATTGTATGCCCACCAATCACAAGGATGAGGTATTCAAAATGATGCAAAGAGAAGATGAAAACTTGGAAGATTTACTTGAAAGATTTCAATACAACCTAAAAAGAGCAAAAATGAGTAACTTGGATGAGGAGACCTTGAAAGCCCTTCTATTAAAAGCCATTAGAGATGAATGGATAGATATTTTGAACATGATGGGAAAAGGAGACATATCTCAACTTCCACTTCATGATATAGCAGAGTTATGTGTCCATCTCTCAAGGGGGAAATCTAAAACTCAAAAAGGGCCTAGATATCCTTCTCTCATCAGAGCAAACAAATCTGCAACTGGATCAGTAAGTAGGGTTGAGATTGGCAACATGCTTGATGAATTCAAAACTGACATCTTAGGGAGTCTTAGTGAGCAACTAGACACCCTTAAGATTCACAATAAGCAGAAAGCAGAAGCTGAGGCTTTGGCCATCTTTTGCCCAAAGTGTAGGAAGAAACATGCTCTAAGGGAATGTCCCTTGGATGGAAAAGTTGTAGAAACATGTGTAATTTGTTCAGAGAATCATGAGACCAAGGATTGTCCTTCAATTCCTGGGCTCAAAGCTGTCTTTCAAGAAGATCCAAATACAATCGAATCTCTCTGTTTTGTTGCAAGGAGACCTTAGCAGGGGCAACAAAATCAAGGGTTTAGCAACTCTATGAATTTTCAACCCCCACCAAATTGGAATCCTTGGCAACAACCTTGGTCCCAACCTCAAAATCCTTTTCAATCATGGGTACAAGGTATGCAAAATCCTTATGGGAGATTTTCTCAATTTTATCAATATCCCCCATCTTTTCAAAACCAACAAGCTCCACAACTTCCAAATCAAAATCCACAACTATCATTGCCATTTCCACAACAACAACAACCTTCTCAACAGAATCCAAATTCTCAACTCTTGCTTCCATTCCAACAAAAGTCAAATCAACTTCCTTCTCAGCCATTGCCAAACCCCAATAACAAAAACCCTCAAAATGCGTACATGATGGAAGGTCAACAATTTCCTGCCTATATAATTGTTCCTCTCAATGATGTACAACTCAGATCAGGTAGAGTCCTAGATAACCCTTCTATAAATGCTCAAAAGCAAAGCATTTTTGAGGAAGATTCTCTTGAAGCCAATAAAGGTTCTGAAGCATCTCTTCAAAACCCAAACACTCAAAAAGAAAAAGAAAAAGAGTTAACCCCCACAACTCCCATAGTTGACCAACCTGCATCTTTATCCACACCTCCTTTTCCTGAAAGATTACAAATTGACAAAGGAGTGGAAAAACAAATTTGGTTGCCTGACTATAATTTTATAGATGAATTGAAGAATGTTTGTATCAAGATTCCCTTGTTACAAGCCATTAAAGAGATTCCTATTCTAGCAAAAACAATAAAGGAGTTGAGCCTTAAAAGACCAGGAAAGAAACCAAGAGACACAAGAAGAATCCACCTGGTAGGAAAAATTGCAGATATCATGATAGGTAAAATTACCATGCAGAAGTATATAGATCCCGGTAGTCCAATTGTCAAAACACATATCAATGGAATTGAAATTCCAAATACTCTGATTGATTTAGGGGCTGCTATCAACATTATGAGTAGACAAACTATGGAACAGCTAAAACTTCCTAATCTTCTCTTTACACCTACTTTACTGCAACTTGCAGATCGATCAATTATCAAACCAGATGGTGTATTAGAAGACATTCCAGTATCCTTAGACTCTTGGGAATATCGAGTCGATTTCATGATTTTAACTCCCAAGAGTAATCTAGGAGGACATCCTCTTATTTTAGGAAGACCTTGGCTAGCGACAGTTGATGCTTTTATCAGTTGTAGGTCTGGGGATATGTATATTTCAGATGGTAATTCAACAAAAAAGTTCAATCTGTATCCTCCAGCAAAGGCAATAACAGAAATAGAAGAAGATGAGTGGGTCGATGATGAAGATACTATACAACCTATCTTTACCATTTCTGAGATCAGTGAAGATAGTCAAATTCTAAACACACTAGAAAACTTTGGAACACTTTCAGAATATGACTACACACAATTTCAGTTGGATGCCAACATTGAGTATCTATCCTCTAGATAGATGTCTCTTTTCTCTATGGAAGAGTTTGGTAGTTCCACCATTGAGATCCTTCCAGGGAAAACATTGAATATCAACAGAAACTTGGAAAGATCACAACAAGAAAAGTTAACCAAACTCTTGCAAAAGCATTCTACTGCATTTGCATGGGAGTATACCGATATGAAAGGTATCGACCCTAAGACTTGCATTCATCACATCTACATCGAAGAAAACAGTAGACCAATTAGACAACCTCAAAGAAGGATGAATCCAAACCTTAGGGAGATAGTGAAAGAAGAGCTCCAAAAACTACTCAAGGTAAACTTCATTTATCCAATTTCAGATAGCCGATGGGTTTCTCCCTTGGTTATAGTACCTAAAAAGAATGGTAAATGGAGGGTTTGCATTGATTACAGGGAATTGAACAAAGCAACTTTGAAGGATCACTTTCCTCTACCCTTTATTGATCAGGTATTAGATACTTTAGCAGGAAAAAAATATTTTTCATTTTTGGATGGTTTTAGTGGCTATAATCAAATTCAGGTAGCACCTGAAGATCAGGACAAGACCACATTTACCTGTCCATGGGGAAATTTTGCCTACCGAGTACTTCCTTTTGGATTATGTAATGCACCTGCCACATTTCAAAGGGCAGTACTAGGAATTTTTTCCAATCTAATCCATGATTGTGTAGAGGTCTATATGGATGATTTTACAGTTTATGGTAATTCATTTGAAGAGGCATTATAAAATTTGGAAAAAGTCCTTATAAGATGTAAAGGAACAAATCATTCATTAAGTCATGAAAAATGTTTTATGATGTTTACTGAAGGGATTGTTTTAGGACATCATATTTCGGGAGATGGGATTAAAGTTGATAGATCAAAAGTTGAAGTCATCTCCAAGTTACCTATTCCAAATTGTCAAAGAGATGTTAGAAGTTTTCTTGGATTTACTGGATATTATAGAAGATTTATTGAAAACTTCACCAAGATAGCATCTCCGCTCTTCAAATTACTTACAAAAGACTGTGAATTCAATTGGGATCCTGACTGTCAATCTGCATTTGAAACTTTGAAAACAAGAATATCTGAAGCACCCATTTTGAGAGGGCCAAATTGGAAACTTCCTTTCCATATTTCTACAGATGCTTCAGATACAGCTCTAGGAGCTGTGTTGGGTCAAAAGGATTTAGTTCCTTATGCCATTTACTACACCAGTAAAAATTTGACTCCCAGTGAGTTAAATTATACTGTGACTGAAAAAGAGTTCTTAGTTGTTGTTCATGCAATCAACAAGTTTAGACAGTATATAACAGGATAAGAAACTTTTGTCCATACTGATCATTCTACAATTAGATATCTCATGAACAAACCTGTTACTAATGGCAGAGTTACAAGATGGCTTTTACTTTTACAAGAATTCAATATTACTGTGTTAGATAGACCAGGGAAACAAAATACGGTAGCTGATTTCTTGTCTAGAATCCAAAATACTAACGAAGATTCTCCTGTAGAGGATAAGTTTCCAGATGAATATTTGTTTGCAGTAACTACTAAAACTCCTTGGTATGCAGATATTGCTAATTATTTGGTTACAGGGAAACTACCTCCACATTTATTTCCTAATGAAAGGAGAAGAATTATTCAGGAGAGTTCGAGTTATTCATGGATTTCTAATGAATTGTTTAAAACAGGGCTAGATTGTGTGATCAGAAGATGTGTTCGGGAAGATGAAATGCCTGACATCCTCAAGGCATGTCATGATGAACCATGCAGTGGACACTTCGCTGACAAGAGGACAGCTTATAAAATCCTTTCTTTAGGATATTATTGGCCTTCTCTCTTCAAAGATGCAAAACAATATGTCAGGAGGTGTGACAGCTGCCAAAGAGTTGGGAGACCAACTCTTTCAAATGAAATGCCATTACAGCCACAGGTACTCATCGAACCCTTTGAAAAATGGGCTTTAGATTTCATTGGACCCATTAATCCACCATCTAGACAAAAGAAATATATATTGGTTTGCACTGATTATGTCACTAAATGGGTAGAAGCTAAGGCATTTCCTTCTGCCACTGAAAATTTAGTTGTTCAATTTCTTTTTGAGGATATTTTTACTCGTTTTGGTGTCCCAAGAGAAATTGTGACAGATCAGGGAAGTCAATTTACATCTAATTTGATGGAGAAGCTAATGGAAGAATACAAAATCAAGCATAGAAAATCTACTCCGTACCATCCGCAAGCAAATGGCCAAGTGGAGTCTACAAGCAAAGTCCTTGAGAACATCATCACCAAAACTGTTCATCTACATAGAAGAGATTGGGCAGAAAGGCTTCCTGAAGCCTTATGGGCCTATAGAACTACATGGAGGAATACAACAGGACATTCTCCCTATGAACTTGTTTATGGGAAAGAAGTCCTGCTCCCCATTGAGTTTCAAGTCAAGACTTTCAAGATGGCAGTTCAATTGGGGATGAATCTATCAGAAGCCCAAAAGCACAGAATGGAGTAGCTGAATGAGCTAGATGAAATAAGACAAGATGCAATTTTAAGGACTGATCTAGTTCAGCACCAAAGAACTAAGTGGCATGACAGATATATCAAAGAGAAAAAGTTTCAAAAGGGAGATTGGGCGTTACTGTTTGATTCCAAGTTTAAAGACTTCAAAGGAAAATTTCAGACTCATTGGCTTGGACCATATGAGATTGACGAAGTATTTAGCAATGGAGTAGTTCGAGTCAAGACCATTGATGAGTTTCAAACTCCTCTCATTGTGAATGGCCACCGATTGAAAATTTATCATAAGCCACTCTCAAAAGAGGAATTTGTCAAAATGTTTCAAGAAAATTCTGCAATAAGGTTGAATCCTTCTCCTCCATCAGCCTAGTCTTTGTTTCTTTCAGTTGAAAAAAAAAAGAAGAAGAAGAAAAAAAAAATCTTTTGTATAAGCCTGAAAACCAATCATAGATTGGCAGTCTTATACAGAAAATGTAGAGTGAAAATCAGGGGCACCTGACACTTTATATTTTCCAAAAAAAAAATAAAAAAAATCTCTCTCTCTTTCCATCTTCACTCCACCTCTTTTGCCATTTCAGTTCATCCATCTCATTTTCATCTCCATCTTCACTCCACTTCATTTCCATCTCATTCCACTCATTTCATTTCATTCCATCAATAAAAGTCCCTCTCAGGACTATTTTATTTAGTTAGTTCTTCTCTAACTATCTTTGTGTAGTTAAAGGGGTGTTGTCTTAGTTTCCGCAGCTGGAAACCGTTTCCGCAGCCAGAACCAGTTTCCACAGCCAGAACCAGTTTCCGCAGCCAGAAACGATTTCCGCAGCCAGCATCACTCTGTCTTTACAGCCGGCATCACTCTGTTTTCAAAAAAATCACAGTCAAAGGTTAGTGTCATCATCACCAAGTGCAGCAAAGACATGGGGCATCTTCAAGATCAAAGAACAACAATGGGTCAGAAGCCTTAATCAAGAAATGGTAAACTTCCAAAGGTATGATCAAAATTCTCTACCAAATAACAATTCAATGTCATTATTATGCATAGTTATTAAATCATGGCAAGTTCCACTAAATGCAATGATTTGATACGGCAAGCCCCATACCACTCCTCTTCCACGATGTCATTCCACACACCTTATTCATTTCTAATGGTCCCATGATCATTCTAAATTTAAACTCAAGATGGACTGCTCTTCCATTTATTGGCCGTACTTTTGAGACGTGACCTACTGTACTACGGCTCTCCTTCACCATAATTTCCGCAGCCGTCTGCTGAGATGTGTGCGCAAGTCATCCAATCCAAAAGGACCCAGCCGTTATTCTGCCCATTTATCACTTCACTTCCGCATGAATTCGATGTTGAACTCGTTACTGTTGCTTACCCTTTACTCCCTCGGTACTCATACCATTCCCTGTTCTCCATTTCCGCTGCATCCATTACAGCTTGCTCCAAACCCTGGCTACAGTCACCACATACATCCTGAACTTCGACTACGGCCACTCCAGTTACCCTAAGAATCCCGTAATCAGCCCATTTTTTTCTGAACCTTCATACGCAGTAGAATTTTCAGTCGGAATTTAAAGCAGAGAATGGGAAAACTACTAAGAGCTGAACCGGAAGGACCAAAATACCTGGAGGGTTATCCTCAAACGAAGGAGTCGTTGAAGAAAGCAAGGTGGCTGAGATTCATTCAAAAGTTTAGGGGCTATAACAAAGAAGTGACTAAAGCCTTTGCACGGTCCTTTAATGGACACGCAGTGGAGATAGGAGACTTAAAATTTACAGTGACCGAGGCCACAATAGCAGCTGCAACAAGTCTTCCACAAGAAGGTGAAAGGTGGTTCAAAAACAGAAGTGTGGACGATCAAGGATGGAGAATCATGCTCCAAAACCCAGGTATGGATACCTCTGTATTTACAAAATGAATCCCTGTGCATGCAATAAAAGAAGAATGGTCCACTCTGTTATTACTTATCCAGAAATTTATCACATGCGAGGGTCGTTTTGGTTCCATGTGCATGTATCATGCCAGGCTAATGATGAATTTTATGGAAGGTTATACCCTTAATTTGCCTTATTTTCTGTTATCAAGCTTGAAGAAAATGAGCTCTACTATTCAAAAACACGTAGGCAATATTGAACCACATCTTTACCATCACGGGTTCATAAAAATCCTTATTAAAGATCAGATGAAAAACACTAAGGATACTTGGGAAAAGTTTTTGACAAGAAACCACTTCCAAGAACTGACTGAAGCCTCTGGAAGTAGTTTCCCAAAAATTCCAAAGAGAAGTAGGAGGAAAGAAAAGAATATTACAGCCCAAGACTCTCCTACAATAGACATTCAGGAAACTATTCAGAAAGAAGAAGAAGAGGGAGCTAAAAACAAGAAACAGAAGAAGGACAAAGGAAAAATAACCATTCAAGAAACCTATCCATCCCCTGAACCATCCATAGAGGAAGATTCTCAAACTTTGGCAGAAAGATTAGTACATCTTCAAGCTGCTACCATAACAAAGAAACAAAAAGGAAAATAGAGTGCACAGGAAAAGAGCACTAGTCCACACGTGAGGAGGAGCAGTAGGCTAAAAGGAAAGAAGAGTGTAACCCAAGAAAAACAATCACACTTTATTGATTTAGGTGAAGAAACACCTGAAAAAGCTCCAGCTCAGCCAGACATTGAGTCAAGTCCTCCACGTGATGAAAGCCCTTTTCAGCCAGAAAGAGAGGACAGTCTTCCTCCTCCACCAAATTTTGATTTTGAGCCTAGCCCAAGAAAGACACCTAAAGTAGATCCTAATCAGCAAGAGGTATATAACTACCTAGAGTCCTTGGAACAATCAGCTGTAGGACCAAGCACCACCTTGCCACTTGATGCACAAGTACAGTCTTTAAAACAGGAAGTGTTTGAATTGGAAGTCCTAAATAGGCACATCAAACAGGAAAACGAAGCACTCAAAGAGCAGAGTAAGGTAGACAAGATTGTCCATGATAACACTATGCTCCATTTAGGACTGTGGCAAAAGAAGAACAGGAAGCTGAAGAAAAAGGGTAAAAAGTTGAGCAGGGCATTGATTAATCTTAAGTTGAAATGTCTAGTCAGGAAACCAAGGACCATTTTAGCATCAAAGAGAAAGAGAAGAGGGCTAGATGTTCTTGCAGAAGCCTCAGAGCATATGGATTAAGGGAAAATAACTAAGTTTTGGTTGCATGAGGACATGCAACACCTTCACAGTGGGGGTATGTTGAGCCTCGAACCTGCACCTTCCTATACACCCTCTCAGCCTTCTTTTTCCACTCATTTCATCCACCGAGTTGATTAAATCATTGTATTTTAGTTTAAAAAAGAGCTTTTGACATGGTTTTCTAACTACGTTGATGATTGTTGTTTGGTTTAGAATTTTGTTCAGACAGCTGCGGAAGCTTCTCAGCTTCCGCAGCTGACACAGGTTTCCGCAGTCGACCCAGGTTTCTGCAGCCAGCACAGGATTCCGCAGCCGTTTTGTTAAACACCATGCTACAGGTGTCCTCTGAAGAAACGAGCCACATGGGCAAGTTACAGGAGTCAAGGACATGGAATGTGTCCCTCCAGATCATCCAGCATGCCCATAAAAGCCTGCGGTCAAACAAGGGGCAAAGGATAGTCAACGGAAGTGTTCAACAGTGGCACGGCTCTGCGTAGCTCTATTTTTGAGCACGTGAAGCTACGTGGCACAGTCCTTAGCCACGAAGACATCCTGGTAGCATGAATCCAACAACCATACCTCTCAGATTTAATAAACATGATGACAGTTACCTAGATCCAGGCTGAAGAGGATTTACGTGTCTCTGGCAGCGTGGTTAATAGCATAGATTTAGTTAATTTGTTTAGCTTTATTTCCTTATAAATAACGTGTCCATGAACGCTATAAAAGTTAATCTCTTGTAATGTAATTCGAAGTTGTTGTATTTCCCCACTGCACTTTTACGTTGCTGTTTAATATATGAGAAGACTAGTTTAAACTTAAGCTTGTAGCTATTCGTTGAATCGGCTGAAGTGGCAGAGGGCCCCTACTCACTAAAGCCTTGTACAGTTGTCCTTTAACTCTTGCATTACTTTTTTTTCCTGTTCACGTATATTAGCTGTACAGTTGTCATTTAAATGCTGCGTTTTATTTCATCATGTATATTAGCTGTACATAACAAAGCTTTTTGATTTCTGTTGATTTACATTTTCATTGCTGCTCTTTTATGGTTACAACTGATCAGTGTTTTCTGCAGGTTTTCTTAGGCAACCCGGGGCAATTTTTCACCTTTTCTTTTTTATAACTATTGGCATACGAGATCATCTTGTCTTTGTCGCTGAGTCTTGTTTTCTGAAGTTTGATTTCCAGTACTGTCATTTCCTTAAGTTGTACATTTATTTTATGCTCTTAGATATCATGCTATTCATCTGTTAACGGTTTCTTTCTATAATCAAATAACTTTATTAGGAACCAGAATATCACTCATTATAGCTTGATTTAGTTTGCTTTAGATCTCACATTGCTTGACTTGTTCATGATTGTTTCTCACAGGGTAAATTAAGCTGAAAGGCAAAAGGTCAAGAGAGTTAAAGTAGTGTGATTAGTTTCTTTTATGCAGTTTAACTTCTTTTAGATTTCACATTGCTTAACATTTCATGGTATCTTCTCACAAGGAAGATTGAGTTGAAGAGTTGAAATAGTGTGGATTAGTTGTTCTTACTTTTAATTGAATTTAGTGTAGATTTCACTTTCATTTTCATTCAGCAACAAAGATACTAGGCCGATGTCATTAGTTCATTGTTTGATGTCTTTATTTCTTTTTAAGGATTGATTTCATTGCAGTTATTTTAAAGCTTTCTTTCTTTTAAGTTTTGAAAAACCACTTAGAGATCACCATAATCATCCATATTTCACTTGCTTTATCACCTTTTCATCATCTCACATTAGGGAAAGATAAATCCAAAGACAAACTTAAAAAAACTAAAAATGACAAAAGACTAAGGAAATGGTTATCTAGTACATATAGTACACTTCACTTCGTCAGTTTACGAACCCCAGGTTGACATTTTAAAGTAGCAATTTAGACCTCACTAAATTGACCAAACACCAGCATAAGGGGAGCGCTACACAGAACCCGTCCACAACGAGAAAAATAATGATGAACTGGATTGCATTTATCAGATAATGGCATAGAACCCCGGTTAGATGCATTACAATGACAACAAAAGAACCTCATGGGAATGTGAGAGTATCTAAACTATTGATTTTGAGAAGGAGACGGAGCACTGGCATAATCGATTATAGGGAGTTACAACACTCAACTCTAATAGGGTGACTCAATCGGCACGATGTGAAGAAAGACACGACCCGAAAGAGCAGGATGCGACCACTGAAGACCAACTCACATGTGTAGTATAGTAACCGCCTAGTGCGATGGCTGACAGGGCGCACACACCGATCGAAGGATCAGGGAAGCTCAGATACATGAGAAAGTTTCAACTCTGAATTGGAAGATATGTGCGATGGTTAAGTTGGCACAAAATGATAGCACGAAGAATACGAGTGTATGGCAGATGACCGACACCTCAAACAAGCCAGAGTGGACCACAAGATCATCAGGCTAGAAGGAACCTCCCCCATATGGCCCAATCAACCACTATAGGCATAGCTTCTCCCACTAGAGATGGCGTCCGTGACATGGTTCAACAATTGTGGGCTGCCATTCGGCGTGCAAAATGACGACTTGATGAGTTGAACCAAACTGAGGCCCGAATCCGTGACCATAGTATGAAGTTAGACAAAGCCATCAAGAAACTTCAATTAGAAGTGGCTGCCATAGACGACAAAAAGGAATGGCCCAAGGAAACCAACATGGCTGGCTTTCCTAGCTTGGTATGGCTACGCCAGAAGCCACAAGGGTGCACACACCATAATTTCATGATAGAAGTAGAGGACATCTAGGGTGCTCATGACCCGGGTCAGTGAGGAACTGGGGGACTGGTGGGAAGGGTTCGCCCTTCTGACTATCCTTCAAGGGTTCAGTCCCAGCACCCCAAGTAGTTGGAAGAGGGTGTGTGACAATAAAACCGGCTACTGTACAATGCCGCGATATGACCACCAGCCCCTGCAGAAACCGCATCTGCGACCTTGGGGATTCGCGGCTGTAAAGGAAAGATGGAAAATGACCATTGAAGATACTGGTCATGATATGATGGTGCATTTAAAGCACCATGAAGCGAGAGGTAGGCCAGTAAGGCAAAAGCATAACCACCCAAGTCACATTTATGAGCTACCACAAAAACAAGCCACTGGTTTTTGAGTTTAATCGATATATAAACAAAGTAAAGGTCAGACCACCACTTCATATTGTCCAGCAAGAGAATCAGTCTGTATTGCCTACATCATGAGCACTAAAGCAATTGAAAATAGTTCATGGTTTCATGCAGTGCCGCAGAATTACAAAGATGTCATCTTGAAAGCTCAAAGGCCTACCGCTAATAGTCCATAGCCAGAGCCACTGCAGGAAGCAAAACATTCTAAATCCCCCCAGATGCCAAGGACCAAGAAGAAACCTCCACTCCCAGAGTCATTTCGGCGGTCTCCATGACACCTACAGGTTGGCAAGTCCATAACGAAGGAAAAGGGTAAAACAGTTATCATCGATAGAGAGGGGGAAACAAAAGAGTCTCCCACGAGGGTCGAAGAGGACATCCTTGAGGAAGACCATGTACAGTCAGTTCGATGACCCAAGTATATGCCTCCAAGTAAAGGGACAAACAAGGTACCCATAAACCTGGACAAATTCGGTAGTATAATCACTACCCCCTTTCTCCCGAATGACGTCCCAGTAGAAAACTCGGTGGTTGTCTATGTCACAACGATGAAATTTGATGATTGCAACCTTGCAGATCGAACAAAATTTCCCCATCTAGCAATGGATGCCCTAATGGACCACACAATAGAAGGCATGGTGACCACTCTATAGCTAAAGGAGTGGCTGTGAAAGGTGGACGAAGCTGGATTACTTTGTCTCCTAGCAATTCCGCACTTTCTCCAGCCCCCTATTACTATGTTAGTCATCAAGTAGTTGCTCTGTCTAGTGTATGCAGATACACTATGGGTTAGTAAACCCGTCTGTATCACAGCAGAACTTGTTCACCGGGTGTCGCATCTACCCTATGCCGAACGGAACCCTAGGGAAATTATGGCCAAAAGTAACTATGTATCAATGATAGAATGACTAAAGAAGATGTATAAGCTCGCCAAGGGAATGCGAGGGTACATCAATGACAGTATCTCTAACAATGCAGTCTGGGTGGCCACTTAGTTGCCAGCAGGAAAATTAACTAGGAAATGTCGAAGCTCTGAGGTCTTCACCGTAGTTATCGCATTGGCTGAAGAATGTGCCGTTGGTGTACGATTCAATTGGTCACAATTTCTTTGCAAATAATTTCTAGCCAATTGTCGCGGACTCCAGGAAGAAGGCAAGCTATTCTACTATGCGTGGCTACTACTGTCCCTCATGTTGGTCGCTACTAAGTTGCCTGAAGACAGCCGGTGTCTTGTTTTAACCCTAGAATGGCTGGAAGCCGCACAGTATGTGTCCCTCTCGATGACCAAGGATGCAACCAGAATTCAGGGGATTAATATCTTTTGGGTATTGATGGACACGACTTTGAATCAGTGGATCAATGCGTTAACACAGTTAACAAATGAAGTTTATGAGAGTATGAAGCACATTGCCAAAGTCAAAGCAGATATGCATCACGTCTACATCTGCGCGCGGAAGGACCTAGCCCAGACATGGACCCATCTCCAGTTCATTTTCACTAATGACATTGTTCACAAGATTGTCGAGGCTTGGCCCATGGCTTGGCGAGGACCCATGGTAGTGGAATGAGACGAGGCTGCCATTCAGAAACAAAAAGAGGTAGCCAAGTGCTCCACACAACAAAATAGGAATGAATAGTATGCTGCAGAGGTTAAGGCAATGTGAGAGGTGAAACTCGCAGCAACGGGAAAACCAGTACCAGGCGTGTAGACATCAGTAATAGACAAAGGCATTCAGAAGGAAACCACTTAGCCAGCCATAATGGATATGCCATACACTACTATGGGTACCCAACTAAAGCGCTCAGCCACACCTGAGCGACCGAAGGCACGAAAGAAAGCAAAAGCATCAAAGACTGATAGTGAAGTTACCACCCTAATGGGGGGCAATCTAAATGACATCGAAAACATCATTCGCGAAGCTACCCGGGAGGTAGTCGATGAGGCTATGTTGGAGCAACACATTACGTTGGGGGAGCTCCGGACACAGTTACGCGAACTGGGATCCAGAATTGCGCAGGTAGGTCCTAACATTTCTACAGAAGCCACCAGTATGACAGCTACAAAACCATTGATCAGAGGCCAGGTTGCTTAGTCTACTCCAATCCCAGCAGGTGCATTGGTCACCAACCAACTGGAAGAACGAGTAATACTTGAATGACTAACAAGATTGGGACTGAACATGGCTACACTCCCATGCAATAGTTTGCAACAACTTCATGACAACACCACAATTGAACTTCGCGCAAGGGCTGGCAATGCTGACAAGATACTCTAAGAGCAGAAAATTAATATTGAATAGCTACGACTCCAACGTGATGAAGTAGTCACCCAAAAAATAGCAGATCGAAAAGGTAGTGGCAGATGCCTATTTGAGTGCTCAAGAATTAAATATTACAAGGGACTTTCCCATTGAAGCATAGATTCATACGTTGGCTATGGAGTTTCAAAAGACCAAGGAAGAGACCGCATGACTGCAGCTTGAACTCAGTGCGTAAATCGTAGAATTGAAATTGCAGGTCCCACCACCAACGTCTCCAGAGGTAGTAGTACAATGCCAGAACATTATTGACATGGGGCACGTGATGCTTGCATGGTCACTCGAGGAATGTACCGAGTTGCTAACTTAGTTGATTGATATGCTCACTATCCTTCAGGAAGATCCCACACTCCATAGGTTGGAAGGAGAGGTCCAGGAACTTTAGCATGCCTACCATTAGCTCCAGGGAACCGCGCAGACCATTATTATCCCACAACGATTAGCTAAGATGAGGGAGGTGCAAGACATGAAAATCCAAGCCGAAGCTGCAAGACAGAAGGAACCAATGGTGAAAGCTTGTATCCAGCCATGGTTGGATGAGGCATTTACAGTTTCAACCACATAGAGCATAAGGTAGCACACATGAAGGCTGAATGCACTAGGATGGAGACAACCAAGACAAGGGAAGAAATATTAGTAACACAGGTGGAATGGATGTAGTGCATGACGGAAGAATTTCCTACTAGTAGCAGTGACGCACAGAAGTTGTTGACTAATCTCTGCACAAAGATGGATGCACCAGCTTAGTGACTTGAGACGAGTCATGATGATTGTGTTAGGGGATTGTTGGGTATAAAAAGCCCTGCAGAACGAGTATGGGGTGCGAAGCCCAAAATTTTGGGTAATATTAGGGCAAAAGACTCCACATAAACTATGAAGTGCGAGATATAGGAGGCTGAGTCAAAGGGTAGTCCGCCCGAAAATATTGTAAAGAAATAGTAATAGAGTCAGCCCGCAGTGGGATTGCGGGCCAAAGGAAAGTATAAATAGAGTGAGGCTCTATGAGGGAAAGGTAGTTTAGTTTTGGATTTCTGATTCTATGATGTAATGGGTGAATAGTTTGAGAGCAGTTGTAAGTCCCAATCGAGGGAGTAGGGTAGAAGGTAGAGGCTCTGCAGCTGTGTGTGGAGAGGGCTGGAAAGTCCACAGCTGTGTGCACAGACCCCTGCAGCTGAGTGTGTAGCGTGGATCTGGATGTATTGTTAAAGACTGATAATAAAGATAAGTTTCGTTTAAATCCTATGTTGATTGCGACTGTACTCTTTTATGATAAATGAACTATTATGATTTCTACATTTTTTACGGTTAAATACATGTGAACTGGGTTAATCTTGATGCGCAAAGTAACCAAAAGCAATAAGTGTTTGCCTAAAGATTTTTTTAACTAGATCAAACTAGTAATAAGTGATTCAATCTGTAATAAGCATGATAAGGGTATTCCGATCTACGTAGATCTGGTGTAGTGCAAGGTTGCAAAATAGCGCGTGAGCCCCAAACCACATCCAAGACATCCACAGGTTGCAGAAAGCTGGTTCTAGCACCCTCCCCTGCTACCTTGGGTGAGACCTCAGTATGCACTTTGTGGGCTATTGCCAAAAGGGCTGGTAGATGGGGGATTTGTTTAGCTAAATAATTCTTCCGACCCTGGGTCAAGCCCATATAAGCCAACATCTCTCAAGGCTCAATACAAAAGGATCAGTCTACTGAGGTCTAGAGAGATCTTCTTTGGTGTGTCTTCTTCTCAGATATCTATAAGACAAAAGTCAAAGAAACATCAATATGCTATTTCAACATCATCTAGACACTTTTGTTGTTTTGGATGATAGTTTCATTGAATTTTTTATGGTTCTTAAAGTTGTGTGGAAGGTTTATAGGTTTACATTCTTATTCAAGAGAGAAGGGGTTTTGTTTCAATCCACAGGGTGACCCAAAATGATTGTCTTGATGTGAGCTACCATGGCCCATAGGGTCAAAAACTTTCCATATTACCTCAAAGAGGACAAAACCATCTTGAAAATTTTAATTATACATGTTCAAAAACCTGTGTATCGAAAGAAGAAAAGCTTTACTACATGGTTTCTAGAATAGAAAAAGATTATTGAGGTCAATTAAAACTAGTTGCTTATAAATCTCAAGAGTATCAATGAGAGAATGGAGAGATTGGAGATAAAAATGGTGGGGTTATGATTTTGAGAATAATTTTATGACTAGAAAGCCTCCTCCATCTCTTCTACTTTTCTCCTTACTTAAAATAAAGTAAAAAAGTAGGTGATTTTGTTACCTCCTTTTAGAGGACATTGAAATAGTTTAGAAAATTGTACACCTTGAAATTATTACAAATATAAATTGTGTTGGTCAACTATCCAAAAGATGAAATATAGCTGAATTTGTGACCAATCATGCAATAAATTATATTGATGACATTTCCTCTTCAATAGAATGATCGAGGTGCACTCGCAACATATCATTGTTCTTCTTCAACATTGAGTAAAGGACAATTCACAATTTGGAAGGACGATGTCTCTACTATTTGTATCAATCCAATTACATCATAAGGAGATTCATATTATTTTATGACTTTTTGTGGTCTCTTAATATGGTGAAAATTGTCTATTCAAAAGTTGAGAATGTTTCACTCAGTAGGGAGAAGATCATGGGTGTTTTAATCTACAAATCATTGATCAACATGACCACTCATGAAACTCATCATTGGTTCAATGCTACTAGAAATGGGATCATTAACAAGAGATACATGAACATCATCTATCTCAAAGTCTTCAAACTTGGATTGCTCAACCTTTTAACATGCCTAACCAATGATTTTGGTTTGGGTGAAGGGTTCATCCCCTCAAACTTATAATGTGGTAGAAAAAAATTAGCATGCCTAACCAATATTTTCCTTTGAGTGAAGGGTACATTTTTGTTAGGGCCATGGTAGAGGAGTTCAAGAATCAACACCACCAACATAATATTGCTCAACCTTGGCGGTTATCTTTAGCAAGACATATTTCTTGACAATTGAAGTGTGTAGTTATGGTCGTGCTCTCATCTCATCTCATATTTGGTTTGGAATCAAAACTTGAAGATTTGGTTCTTTTGTTGCTAGTATATGTCCAGGCTCGGAAAAGTTTTATTATAGAAAGGATTGGCTGCTTTCTTTTCCACTATTTTTTTTTCTCTTGTACCCTTTGGAGGTTTGAAAAACACCAATATTGTGAAGATTATTTTGTCAGGGGATGCCTCCCTTACCATGGATATTAATAATATGTCCAGTGGTGCTATTGAATTTTTGAAATTTTATGTTCTGGTATTGAACTCCCATTCAATCTATCCATCCCTTCCTATAATTAGGAGTAGTCTTTGAAGGCTTAACAGATATGGATCAGTCTACTAAAGTCTAGAGGGATATGCTTTGACATGTCTTCTGCTCATATATCTATAATATAAAAGTTAAAGAAACATCAATATTCTATTTCGAAATTGTCAAGACACTTCTGTTGTTTTGGATGATAGTTTCATTGAATTTTGTATAGTTCCTAGAGCTATGTGGAAGGTTGGTAGGTTTACATTCCTATTCAAGAGAGAAGAGGTGTTATTTCAATCTATGAGGTGAGGAACAAATGATTTTCTTGATTTGAGCTACCATGGCCCCTAGGGTCAAAAACTTGCCATATTACCTCAAAAAGGCCAAAACCATCTTCAAATTTTTTATTATTCATGTTCAAAAGCTTTCATATTGAAAGAAGAAAATATTTGTGGCATGGTTTCTAGAAGAGCAAAGGATTATTGATGTCAATTAAGACCATTTGCTTCCAAATCTCAGGAGTATCAATGAGATAATAGTGAGATTGGAGATAAAAAGGGCAGAGTTATGATTCTATCAATACTTATATGGCTAGAAAGCCTCCTCTGTCTCTTTTACTTTGCTTCCTACTTAAATAAAGTACAAAAGTAGGTGATTTTGTTACCTCCTTTCAGAGGACATTGAAATAGTTTAGAAAATTGTACATCTTCAATTTATTACAATTATAAATTGTGTTGACCAACTGTCCAAAATATGAAATATAGTTTGATTTTTTTACTAATCATGCAATAACTTATATGGATGACATATCCTCTTCAATAGAATGACCCAGGATGACTGGAAGCATATCGTTGTTCTCCTTCAACAAATACTAAAGGCCAATTCACAATTTGGAAGGATGGCATCTCTACTATCTATATCAATCCAATTACATCAGAAGGAGATTCATGTTGTTTTATAACTTTTTATGGTCTTTAAATATGGTGAAAATTGTTTATTCAAAAGTTGAGACACTTTCACTAAGTAGGGAGAATATCATGGGTTTTTTAATCTACAAATCACTGATCAACATGACTACTCATGAAACTCATCATTGATTCAGCGCTACTAAAAATGGGATCATCAGTAAGAGTTACAAATACATCATCTAGCTCAAAGTCTTCAGAATTGGATTGCTCAACCTTTTAACATGCCTAACCAATGATTTTGGTTTGAGTGAAGGGTTCATCCCCTCAACCTTATAATGTGGTAGAAAAAACTTAGCATTCCTAACCAATATTTTCCTTTGAGTGAAGGGTACATTTTTGTTACGGCCATGGTAGAGGATTTCAAGAATCAATACCACCAACATCAACGAATTTCAACGATCAATGGAACCAACATCATCTTCCTCATCCTTGGCAGTTACATTTAGCAAGACATATTTCCTGACAATTGAAGTGTGTAGTTCAGGTTGTGCTCTCATCTCAACTCATATTTGGTTTGGCATCAAAAATTGAATATTTGGGTCCTTTGTTTCGAGTATATGTCTAGGCACAGAAAAGTGTTATTGTAGAAAGTATTGGCTACTTTCTTTTCCACTGTTTGTTGTTCTCTTGTACCCTTTGGGGGCTTGACAAACACCAACATTGTCAAGATTATTCTGTCAGGGGACACCTCCATTACCGTGGATATTAATAATATGTCGAGTGGTGCTATTGAATTTTTGAAAAATTATTTTCTTGTATTGAACTCCCATTCAATTTGTTCATGCCTTCCTATACTTAGGAGTAGTCTTTGAAGGCTCAACAGAGATGGATCAGTCTATTGAGGTCTAAAGATATCTACAAAAGTAAAAGAAACAACAATATACTATTTCAACATTGTCCAGAGACTTTTTGTTGTTTTGGATGATAGTTTCAATGAATTTTGTATGGTTCTTAGAGTTGTACAGGATGTTGGTAGGCATACATTCTTACTCAAGAGAGAAGAGGTGTTATTTCAGTCTATGGGGCGACTAACAAATGATTATCTTGATGTGATCTGCCATGCCCCCCCGGTTCAAAAACTTGCCATATTACCTCAAATAGGACAAAACCGTCTTGAAAATTTTAATTATACATGTTCAAAAGTCTACATATTGAAAGAAGAAAAGCTTTACTACATGGTTTCTAGAAGAGCAAAGGATTATGGAGGTTAACTAAAACCAGTTGCTTCTAAAAATCTAGAGTATCAATGAGAGAATAGCGATATTGGAGATAAAAAGGTTTGAGTTATGATTTTGTAAATACTTGTGCGGCTAGAAAGCCTCCTCCATGTCTTCTACTTTTCTCCTCACTTAAAATAAAGTAAAAAAGTAGGTGATTTTTTTACCTTCTTTTAGAGGACATTGAAATAGTTTAGAAATTTGTACATCTTGAAATCATTACAATTATAAATTGTGTTGACCAAATGTCCAAAAGATGAAATATAGCTAGATCTTTTACTAATCATGTAATAACTTATATGGATGACATATCCTCTTCAATAGAATGACCCAGGATGACTGGAAGCATATCAGTGTTCTCCTTCAACAAATAGTAAAGGCCAATTCATAATTTGGAAGGACGAAGTCTCTACTATATATCAATCCAATTACATCAGAAGGATATTCAGATTGTTTTATGACTTTTTATGGTATGTAAATATTATGAAAATTATTTATTAAAAATTTGAGACATTTTCACTGAGTATGGAGATGATCATGGGTGTTTTGATCTACAAATCACTGATCAATGTGACCACTCGTGAAACGCATCATTGATTCAACACTACTAAAAATGGGATCATCAACAAGAGATACATAAACATCGTCTAGATGAAAGTCTCCAGACTTGTATTTCTCAACCTTTCAACATGCCTAACTAATGATTATGGTTTGAGTGAGGGGTTCATACCCTCAACCTTATAATGTGGTAGAATAAACCTAGCATTCCTAACCAATTATTTTTTTTCGAGTGAAGGGTACATTTTTGTTAGGTCCATGGTAGAGGAGCTCAATAATCAATAACGCCAACATCAACGAAGTTCAACAATCAATGCCACCAACATCAACAAAGTTCAAAAATCAATGCCACCAACATCATCTTTATCCACCTTGGCAGTATCTTTAGCAAGACTTGTTTCTTGACAATTGAAGTGTGTAGTTCTGGTCATGCTCTTATCTTAGCTCATATTTGATTTGGCATCAAAACTTGAAGATTGGTTCTTTTGTTGCTAGTATATGTCCAGAGTCAGAAAATTTCTATTGCAAAAAGGATTGGCTTCCTTCTTTCCCACTGTTTGTTGTTGTCTTGTACCCTTGTGGGGCTTTACAAACATAACCATTGTCAAGAGTATTCTATCATGGGACTCGTCCATTATCATGGATATTAATAATATTTCCAGTGGTGATATTGAATTTTTGAAAATTTCTTTTCTTGAATTCAACTCACATTCAATTTGTTCATGCCTTCCTGTACTTGGGTGTAGTCTCTGAAGGCTCAAAAGAGATGGATTAGTCTACTGAGGTATAGAGAGGTTTGCTTTGATGTGTCTTCTGCTAAGATATCGATAAGACAAAAGTCAAAGAAACATAAATATGCTATTTCAACATCATCTAGACACTTTTTGTTGTTTTAGCTGATAGTTCCATTGAATTTTGTATGGAATGGCCCTTCTCCAACAAATCAGAGACGATTTATTAACAACATTAAAGGAATGGAACACTTGTGGTGGCTTAACATTCCAACAACCTCACTAGTGAATTTCCATCGTCCTAGCTAGTATCAAATGTTTTTGAAGTGGAAAAAGTACTTCAATATATGAGTATGTTCTATCGTTTGATATAATTTCAATTATAATATGAGTCGTAAAACCATGAACTATGGTGTCATGTTTATGGTACTCGATTGAGTGCAACTTATTTATAGAATCAAGGGGTGGTACAATATCATTGCAGGGAAATTTGGGTTGGGAAGAATGGATAACTACCATATATACACTTTTAAGGTCAGCACTTCACCATACAAACCCAATTCAACAACAAAAAATTTTCACTTAATGTGATTCTTGCCACCGAGATCAAGAAGTGAATATGGTGTTGGGAATGGGTGCATGTTTAAAAATGTCACTTACAAATTTCTAGGAAAGTGGGAAATGTCATGACACAATAATTAATGTGTGAATGAAAAGCTACTATAAATGAATTGCAAAGTAACTAGCCTGACATAGGTAGTTTGACATAGGAGTATACGAATAAGAAATTTTCTTAAAACAATACAAAAACAATTGCCCATATTTACTATGGGAACATGTTTTGAATCAAATTTTGTATTACAATAGCCTCCACATATATTGTGAGGACTTATCAAACATGTTAATTTTTGGAGCCAAAACTTCTTTTATTATGGATTTCTAGGAGTCTTCTCAGGATTGAGTAGATATAGATGTTGATACTATCTTGATAGAAAGCTATTTTTGTAGTATAGCACATGACAGTCCATCAGGGCATAAATGATCCATGCTTATTTGATTGAGCATATATATGGATGATCATCAGTAACTCCAAGTTTCCATTAGTTTAGACATATACTTTGGCACCCTGGCATTATGTTTGACATTTTCCTATGTGACATTATGTTTGAAATCTTCCACTTCTTTTGTTGGCATTTTTCTATTCTCTAATGCTCCAAGGATGGACTTAATAAGATCCCCTTCTTCATTTTTTGATTTTTTTCTTCTGTAAGAAATCTGGACATAGCTAGTCCAAGCTAGATTATATTCCTTAGTCTCTAATTTTGTATGTATTGAACTTTTGATCACAGGGACAATAGTTCCATCAACATTCTGTACAGGCAAGTTGTCAATGCTTGTAGGGATTTCTGAGAGGGAGAAGGCATTATTACCTTCAAAAATGAGTGATTTCATTTTTTTGTCTCAAGTGCATCCTCTACAGTGACCACTGGCCTGTCATACATGTATTGGTGTGCAAGTAATGGCAACAAGAGCATGCAGTCCAGCTCCCCAACAAACTTTGATGTCATATGAAAATTCATTGAGAAACGCTAAAGGTGTAATTCCAAATCTCGTATTATGGCTCTTTCCATATCTAACATTTTATGATAGACGTCTCCTATAATAAGATACAACTCTTTTGTCTTTGAAGTATGATAAAAGTATGCTTCTTGATGACCCTTTTGACCTAAAAATTCAAACTCTGTGTCTTTAAGATTTTCCAATTCACTATCGTCGAGATTTAGTCGAAAAAGGCACAATTGATATCCAATTTGAGGTATATACACAATGGACCTATGTTTGGGATTATTAGCTTGGCATGGGAGCTATTTTATCTCAAGTGTTGAAATATCCTCAAGCAAGCCCTCATATATTTCCTTCAATTCATCCAACTCTAGACAAATCCTGGATGCAATCATTATTCCATATTTATTTCTGTTTCTTTGATTAAAGTCAAAGACTCCATATATCAGTTCAAACTTCATATATATGGACAACGTCAATTTCAATGTATTTAAAAGCTCATCTTACAATATTTAAATTGAACATTCCTGCATGCTCATGCTGTCTTTCTGAAATCTCAATTTCAAAAATTTTCCTTTTATGTAAAATGGAACTCATACTCTTTGACATTGATTCCCATTCATCCAATGTTGACAGATAGCCTTGACACCAAAATCTCGAGTAGATGTGGAATATATTTCACATATTTCAAAGTGTTTTGTAGGACTGACATCATTTCATCACAATGATGGAGCAGTGGTATAATTTTGAGACGAGCATTCAAAATGTTAAGATCTAATATAGGCATTAAGAAGAAAGTCCTTAAAATATGTCATCCCATGATAATGACACACTTTCTAAACATGCCAAATAAAAAAAATCCTTCCTTGGATTTCCCAATTCCCATGCTTCTTGGATGCTTATCAACTTGAAAAGTTTGCAAGGCATCATAACTTGTAGCATCAATTTTTAGAAATTTGTTTATGAGATCTCTAAAACCATGTCAAATTTTATTGTTGCAGTATCATATTCCTTCATTTCAATAGTTTTGACAAGAATATCTTGTTGTATCATAGCAAGAAGGTCACCAACAACATGAACTTGCACATCAATTTTAGTGTTCATCGTTGAATTGAGTTATTCATGAACACATGCACAAACCACCAAATGCTCTTGTTCATTCAAAAATTCCAAATTAGCATGCTTCAACCTGTTGTTTGGGACCTTTGAAAGTAACAACCTATGAGCAAGCCAATACTCAAGGCTTCTAACAATTCCTAAGAAGGTTGGTATTAGATCACCATGATTAGGAATATCAGAGTTATCATTTACAAGAATGTTGCAATACATACAAAGTTCATGTGAAATAAATAAAATTAAGATTTCATTATTTATGTGATCATCTGGATAAAACTTGAGAACCTGTTCCAAGATTGATAAGACTAAAGTGACTACCCATATAAGCATATACAAGCGATCTAGACAAAATTTGCAAGAAAGCATCTCTTTGTCATAAATTTCTTGTTTTGAGAGCAACCTGGAGTCTACATTTGTATGGATGTCTTGAGCTATTTTTCCATTTATAATGTAGATGCAGGGGCTGGAGGACGGTAATGGTTTTGCATGGTACTTCTCACATAAAATTAGCATTGCAAGGCCCCAAAGAAAACTAAAACCTTGTATTCCCAATTTAACCATGATGAAAAAAGATGTGTCAGTATCCAACGAATTCGTTTCTTTGGTATTTTGGGTGTAAGGGTTTCCATGCCCAAACTAAGTTGGGGCTACATCCAAAGTGATTGATTGAAGAATAACTGGTTTGACTTGATGTATATATGGTAGCATAGCGGATCCAATGGCTATTGATTGAGTGCCATATATAAATAGATTGTACTCCTTTGAGAGTGCACACATATGTATAAGTGTATGATTTTGGAGAAGCGCAATCCAACATTGTTGAAGGAGGGTTGGGTCATTTGACAAAAATGGTACAAATACCTAATATTCTGTAATTTCAAACCTACTTTTCATGCAACAATATGCATATGCCTTGAAAATTGTGTGAGTTGTAAGAAGTTTGATTTTCACCTTACATCCAATATGTTTCACAAATTAAGGGTAATAGAGGCCTCTAGATTTTAACAGTGGTGATGCAACCAAAGTTTGGGTCTGCCGTCTTTATCTCCCAAAGGAAACTAGTCCAGGTTAGATTAGATTCCTTAGTCTCCAATTTTTTATGTATTGACCTTTTGATCACAGGCACAATAGTTCCATCAACATTCTGTATAGGCAGGCTGTCAACGCTTGTATGGGTTTCTGAGAGGGAGAAGGCATTATTCCCTACAAAAAATGAGTGCTTTCCTTTTTTTATCTCAAGTGCATCCTCTGCAGTGAGCACTGGCTTGACATACTTGTATTGGTGTGAAACTAATGCCAATGAGAGCATGCATTCTAACTCCCCAACGAAATTTGATGTCATATGTAAATGAATTAACAAAGGCTAAAGTGCAATTTAAAATCTCCTATTATGGCTCTTTACATATCTAACATTTTATGATAGACATCTCCTAGAAGAAGATCCAACACTTTTGTCTTTGAAATACGATAAAAGTACGCTTCCCAATGATCCTTTTCACCTACAAAAGAAAAATTTGTCTCTTTAAGATTTTCCAATTCAATATCATCAAGTTTTAGTCTAGAAAGGTACCATTGATAACCAATTTTAGGTATATACACAATGGACCCATGTTTGGGATTATTAGCTTGGCATGGGAGGCATTTTAGCTCAAGTGTTGAAGTATCCTCAAGCAAGCCCTCGTAAATATCCTTGAATTCATCCAACTCTAGATAAATCCCAGATGCAATCATCATTCCATATTTGTTTCTATTGCTTTGATTAAATTCAAATATTCCATTTATCAGTTCAAACTTCTTAGATATGGACAAGCTAAATTGTAATGCATGTAAAATCATCTCTTAAAATATTCAAATTGAACTTTCTTGCATGCTCATGTTGTCTTCCTAAAATCCCATTGTCAAAAATTTTCCTTGTATGTAAAATGGAACTCATAATCTTTGACATTGTTGTCCAATCATCCAATGTTGACAGATAACGTAGACACCAAAATCTCAAGTAGATGTGGAATATCTTTCACAGATTTAAAAGTGTTGTGAAGGGATGGGATCATTTCATCAGAATGATGGAGAAGTGGTATATTGTTGAGACAACCATTCAAAATGTTGAGATCCTTAAAAGACGTCAACCCATGACAATGACACACTTGTTAAACATGCCAAAGAAAAAAAATCATTCCTTGGCTTTGTCAATGAGGATGTTGCTTAGATGCTTATCAACTTGAAAAATTTGCAAGGCATCATAACCTGTAGCATCAATTTTTATAAATTTGTTTAATGAGATCTTTGAAACACTGCCAAATTTTATTGGTGCAGTGTCATATTCTTCCATTTCAATAGTGTTGAAAAACATCTCTTGTTGTAGTATAGCAAGAAAGTTCCCAGTAGCTTGAACATGAACGTCACTTTTAGTATTCATCATAGAATTGAATTGTTCACGATCACATGCACATACCACAAAATTCATTTTTTCATTCAAAATTTACAAACACTTGTTCAAAATATTAGCATGCTTCAACCTGTTGTGTGGGACCTATGAAAGTAACAACCTATGAGCCAACCAATACTCAAGGCTTCCAGAAATTGCTAAGAAGATAGATATTAGATCACCATGATTAGGAATATTAGTGTTATCATTTCAAAAAGTGTTGCAGTACATACAAAGTTTAGGTGCAATATATAAAAAGATTTCATTGTTTATGCGATCATCTAGATAAAACTTGAGAACTTTTTCCAAGATTGATAAGACTAAAGTGATTGCCCATATAAGAATCTTTAAGAGCTCTATACAAGATTTGTAGGAAAGCATCTCTTTGTCATAAAAGTCTTGTTTTGGGAGAAACCTGTAGTCT
The DNA here is from genome assembly GCA_031772625.1 of Pinus tabuliformis. NCBI lineage: Eukaryota > Viridiplantae > Streptophyta > Pinopsida > Pinales > Pinaceae > Pinus > Pinus tabuliformis. Next base: position 1,816,698,610 of record CM062816.1, on the reverse strand, counting down.
ACATTTGTACGGATGTATTGAGCTAGTTTTCCATTTATAATTTAGATGGAGGAGCTGGAAGATGGTAATTATTTTGCATGGTATTACTCACACAAAATCAATATTGCAAGGCCCCAAAGAAAACTAATATCTTGTTTTACCAATTGAACCATGACGCAACCAGATGTGTTGGTATCTAGTGAATTTATTTCTTTTGTATTTTGGGTGTAAGGGTTTCCATGCCCAAATTAAGTTGGGGCTACATAGAAAACTCTACATTGAAGAATAATTGGTTTGACTTCACGTAGATATGGTAACACAACTGATCCAATAGATATTTATTGAGTTTCATCCAAAAATAGCTTGTAATCCTTTGATAGCACACATGTATGTAGAAGTGTATTATTTTGGAGAAGCTCAATCTAACATTGTTCAAGGAGGGTAATTTGAAAAAAATGGTACAAATGCTTGATATTCTGTAATGTCATGCCTTCTCTTCATGCAAGAATATGCATATGCCTTGACAACTAGGTGAGTTGCAAGAAGTACGATTTTCACCTTAAATCAAATATGTTTTACAAATGAAGGGTAATAGATGCCTCTAGATGTTAACAATGGCGATGAAACCAAATTTTGGGTCTGCCCTCTTTAGCACATAGAGGAAAACAACTTCCCATCGACATCATATACGTCTTGACCATTAACTCGGTCTATATAGTTAAACTTGTAAGATTCCACTAGTATTGAAATATATTCATGATAGACAAACACCTCATTTGACTCTAAACCAGTAGAATTATACCCACTAGCTGCAAAACTCCTCACAAGGTTCTTTTAATTTTTAGGCCCAGAATATGTCAGAATAGGGTTACAAAGTACACTTCTTGTACTTGTTTCCAGGTTCCAAGGCTTGATTGTAAAATCAATTGAAGTTGAGGCAAGGTTGGTTGAATCAGGAGACTTGACATTATCGACAATTTTCTTGTGATGTGCCAAAATGCGCCACAATGTTTTTATCTTTTAAAGATCATCAAAATATATTTTATAATTTGTATATGTGGATGCAAGTATCCATGTAGAGCTGAGTGGAAACTAAACAACAATTTCTGGCTGATTAATATCCCAAATTTTGACATAACCATCACTCATTTTCACAATGCTCATTTCGAATAAACTAGTGCAATTTGTTAGACTGCCAAGCCTTTTTTATTTCTCAGAAATGGGTTAGAGTATGTTTGTTTCTAAGTTTATTCCATTATTTTGATAACATATACTACCATATCATTTTACTTCTTGCATTTTTTGAGAAACCATGAGCCACTTAACTTCTAGGACTCGAAAAATTTGTAGTGCCTATGTATAATGATCCACCTCTTGTGGATTATGGGGCTGTAACTTTTTTGCCTCGAAAAAATCTATAGAATGACCCACCTCCATAGTTGAGCAATCCTTAGAGAGACTACAACCTCCCCTTTTAAGCATATATCTTCCCTTACCTCGATCATAAACTATAATTATGCTATCAAGTAATTGAGTAGAAGGATTTTGGTAAGAAAACAATGACACTAATCTATTCATTGCTGAAAGTGCTAGGCCATATTTGCAACTGTCTGTCCTATACGTTTCTTCAACATGCCAAATTCCTCCAAATTTGTCCTTGATATCTCGATCTGGTACTTCACCTTCAAACACATATGTTGTATCTTTTGTAGGATTTAACATCTTTCCCATATCTTGATTTACCTTTTGGCTCCCTTTAAATGAATTTTTCAAAGCTTCAATTGCATATGGATCCTCTACGGAATCAACTACTTCCATGTCTTCATCCTTATCTATCTTCTCAACTAAATGTACTAATCCTTCAATCCTAATTGTATCAAATTTAGGTTTGTCATTACTTATTCCCTTCTTAGTAGCCCTTGATGATACCCAGGCTTCCAATAGTTTTGTTACCTTTATGAAGGCTTGGCTATAGTCTTCAAATTTCTGATCTGGAAACATTTTTCTTTTCCTATTTAGCTTAAACCTTCTTATTCTCATTGCAAATTTATTCTTTCCAATATGTTCTAGTCTAACATTTGGCTAGGAGCATGCTCTGATACTACTATGATGTACCAATTCAAAGTTATGCAAATTTTTCCTTCATAAACAAAATTTCTTTCACATTTTGTTACGAATAGTTAGAGTGCAATAATTTCATCAAACACTTGACGTGCATAGTAAGGGAAATACTGAAACAAGAGGAAATAAGAGGAAATCATTAATTTTATTTCATAATTTAGAAAGTTGTTACAATATAGGAAGATCAAGGAAATTGGAGCTTCACTTGCTGACAACTTTTGACCAATCTCGGCCGACTGATATAAACTAATATAAAATCATAAATAGGGTACAAACTGTTAGCCTCCTTCAGAAATTCAGAACCCTTTAATGATGTTTCTTCGTATAGATAATTTGACCTCAAGTTTCTATAGGAAACATATGTATTATCTCAGTTTCAAAATATGATGACTGATCTCCAATCTGTCCTCCTGAAAAACTTGATATATGGTGCTGAATCTGAGAACAATCATGCCTAAAATCTTAGCCCTCCCTTAGGAATATATTATTAGCATATTAGGCTTCTTCCAAAAGTCTTATATGAACTTCATTTGAAATACATATTTCCAATAAAAAAACCCTATTTTTACTAGGTATCCCATATTTTAATAAATACCTTTTCTAGAACCCCCAATACATATGAATGCTCCCATATAATTGTAATATATTGACTCTATTTTTTATAATTGTAAAATCCCTTTATGAATGAATGTTTTGAGATTGTGGTCAACAAGGTGAAGTACTTGTGCAAAATATTGGATATGTTTGTTATAAAAACTAGTTTATGAACTTCAAGGAATCCACAAGACATAGAAAAAGATAAGGCCTGAGCCTTAGGTATACGATTTTATGATTCCCATACCTCATGTCTCCTCAGATGCAATAGGTGTTCCTATTGTTGCAATGGAAGCCTTTGCCTCTTTTATGTAACCAACTCATAAAATATAAGAAAAGATAGATCAACAACTTCAAAATCAGCCTGTTTGAGGGGTAAACCTCCTTTACATTATATAAATGAACAATTCTTGAATGATACAAATGACAAAACCTCCTTTCTATATATAGGAGTCTAAGGGGTCACAATATAATCAAAGCTGACATAACTATAATAATATAAGGGCATAACAATAACAATAGCGGGCTTCTATGGGGCACAATAATAACAATATGGGGATAATAGGGGCACAAAAATAACAATAAGGGCTACAATGAAAATAGTAATGGGGGAATCACTAGTATTATAGGGACCTAACATGTCCCTCTCCTTCAAAAACGTGTAGTCCTCAATGCTCAAGTAGTTCTGGATGCTTGTATAAGATTCTCATTCTCCAATGTGGAATCTTCAATGGGTAACTTCTTCCACTTGATGAGATACTCTGAAATTGATCCATTTTGTAGCTGTCAAGTTCTTGTTTTTTTTTACTACTTTAGGTTCCAATATGATTTTTCCTTCCTCATCAAGTTCTGGAAATATTGTTTGAACTGGGAGCTTGTCACATATAACCTTCTTTAAGCATGAAACATGAAAAAATGGTTCCACTCGGGAAGTTGTACGCATCTCCAATTTGTATGCCATGGTACCAATTGTCTGCAACACCTTGTACAGACCATAATACTTTGGTGGTAATTTTTTAACCTTCTTAGATTTCTTGAGGAAAATTTGTTTATATGGTTGTAGCCATAGGAATACAAAGTCACCTACACCAAACTTCTTTCACTGCGATGTTGATCTGCCTGTTGTTTCATTCTATTTTGCACCAAAGTGAGGTTATCCTTTAAGAGTTGGAAAAATTGTTGTTAATGCTCGATGAGATCTTCCACTGCTTGAACCTTAGAATTTTATCTTAAATATGATGTGATGGACAGTGGACGATATCCATAAACTGCCATAAATGGGCTCATTTTTGCTACAGTATGGAAGGAAGTGTTATACCACCATTCAGCTAAAGGCAACCATTTGACCCATTTTGTCTGTTTATCATATACAAAGCAATGGAGATATCCTTCCAAATAATTGTTTGCTATATCCATTTACCCATCACATTGAGGATAATAAGATGGGCTATGAGTTAACTGAGTACCAAGACAAGAAAATAATTCTATCAAAAAATTTCAAGTGAAAATGGGATCTTTGTCTCTTACAATAATCTTTGGGTTTCCATGTAGCTTTTGAATTGTTTCCATAAATGCAAAAAAAATTGTACTCAGTTCAAATGGATGATATAATGCACAAAAGTGTGCATACTTGGTAAGTCTATCAGCTACCAACATGATGACACTCTTTCCTTTGGACTTGGGTAAACCTGTGATAAAATCCATTGAAACATCCTCCCAATGATGGCTTGGAATGGATAAAGGTTGTAATAGAACTGGGGTTTTAATTATTTCAAGTTTATTTTGTTGCCAAACCAAACATTCTGCCACAAACTTTTGAATATATGATTTAAGGGCATCCCAAAAAAAATTCCTTCTTAACCCTATGGTAAGTTTTTAAAATCTTAAGTTCCCTCCTAAGGGAGAGGTGCATAATTCCATAACTATCTTTTGTTTGAGTTGGGAATTCGTACATAGGTATGTGATCTTTGTACCATAACGAATCATTTTTCCAGTTAAATGTATTAGAGGTATTGGGATCTTCTTGTAACTTTTGAATAAGGGCCCAAACTTCTTCCTCTTTCTTCAATTCATCCCTTGCTTTGTTTATCCAATTTGGTTGGATAATAGAAATGGCACAAAGCAATGCTTCTAGATCCTCATCCTTTCTTGAAAGTGCATCTGCCACAACATTTTTCTTGCCTTTTTTGTAGATTATTTCAAAGTCATAACCCAACATCTTTGTGACCCATTTTTTCTTCTCTTCTAAAGATAATCTTTTTTCTAAAAAGTATTTAAGACTATCATGATACGTTTTTTCCTTGAAGTGTCTTCCCATTATGTAAGGTCACAATTTATTAAGTGCATGTAGTATTGCCAAAATTTCCTTCTCATAAATAGCTTTGCGTAAATACTTTCCTTTGATTGGATGACTTTCGAAAGAAATTGGTCTTTCTTCTTGCGTTAAAACAACATGAATACCATTTCCCAAGGCATCACATTCCACAATAAAGGTTTTGTGAAGTCTGTCATAGCTAAGACCAGTGCTTGGCACATTGCCTCTTTAAGATGTTCAAAAGCCTTCGTTGCTTCTGAAGTGCATGAAAATGCATATTTCTTCAATAATGTTGTTAGAGGTGCTGCTATTCTCCCATAATTTTGAACAAACTTAAGATAATACCCTGTCAACGCAATAAATCCTCGCAGATGCTTTTTGGATGTGGGGATTTTCCATTCCTTAATGGCTTTAATTTTTGTTGGCATTATGACACAGTTTTGGCACTATGACACAGGTGTTTTCCTTGATGGCAACTCACTCAGATGACAGATCATAGTTTAGACTCTCAGAATGAAGAAAGAGAGGTATATGCACGTTCCTCATTGACCAAGGCGCGTGTACATGTGGGTTCACATACCAAAAGGCGCGTATGGCATACACACGCACTTTCACGGAAGGAAAGGCGCATACATGTTGGAAAACTTAGTTTTGGTCTATGGTATTTGGTCCATGGTATTTTGATCCATGGTATTGGTCCAAGGTAACCTATCTGAATTGTTGACCCTAGGTATTTGGTCCAAGGTATTGGTTCTAAGTGGTTTTGGTCCATGGTATTGAGTAAGGCCTAAGAATATAAAAGGAGGAGAAGATCATTAGGCAAAGGCACTCATGTATTGAATATCTAATGAAGAGTAAGATCTAGAATACAGGTTATTGGGTTATGGTGCAGAGCTGGATCTCAATCAAGGATGAACCTTAGCGCTTGAGGAAGGTTAAGATCTAATGATGGGTCAAGATCTTAAAGCTTGAATTGAAGTATCTTTGTGTGTTTTGACCTTTTATCTGAATAACCGGCGCATGTTGTAGACTATAAATATGATGATCTGGGTATAACTGAAGTCTAGAATTGTTGTAAAGATTAAATCATCATTTATAGATTTGTACGCAGGTTCACCTTAGAAAAGGCGCGTATACACGTTGGTTCTGCATATCAAAACAATGTATACATCTTAAAATTGATTTGCAGATATGTACGCAGGTTCGCCTTGAGAAAAGTGTGTATGCACGTAGGTTCAACACATTGAAGTAGTGTATACCTCATAAAATATGCTTTAGCTACTTCTGGTTGCTGTTACAATGTTCTGGGTTCTGGTTACTGTTTCTGGTTACTATATTCTGGTTACAGCATTCTAAAAAGTGATTGATTGATTCAGTTGTGGTTGGTGCAAAGGAGATTGATTGATGCAGATGTATTTGATGTTTGAATGATGTTATTGATGGATCTAGTCTGAAAATTTATGAAACATGGTCCTTGGAAGAAAAGAGAAGGTTGTAGCCTTCTGCAGTTAGAAGCCTGCATACTGGTATAAGACTGCACGAGTACAAAAATTGTAAAAAGAAGTCTCTTATTAAAAAGAAGATAGAGACGATTGCAGCAGGTGGTTTTCACCAACAATGGGTTTCCACCTGATACCTTCTGTTCATGTTTGTGTGATTGTCTATTCTATTTTACTACACCTGGTTACTGTTTATATGGTTCTGATGCACTGAGTAAAGATCAACATATGATAAATTAACTGAATCATAAGTTTGTAGGATATACGCTAGTTTCCTTAAATACAGTTGCGTATACACGCAAGTTCCATTAACTGAAGTAGCATATATGAATTTGATTATGGAAATGAAATAGTATTAACTTGTTAATATTGATTCACTGCCCCCTCTTAGTATTATTTCCAACAATTGGTATCAGAGCAGGTCCTTCAGAAGAAGCTTGATTGCTTGAAGGAAGATCTATCATCATGAGTAACTACGAAAGAGAGGGATCCATTAGACCACCAATCTTTGATGGGAGCAACTTCGTTTATTGGAAGGTAAGGACTACATCCTATCTTCAATCTCTTGGAACAGATGTCTGGGAAATCATGGAAGGAGGATATACATTTCCATCAGAAATTCCTACAAATACAATAGGTAAGAAGCAATATGAAACCAATGCCAAGGCTATCAATACATTATTAGGGAGTCTGTCACAATATGAATTTGTCAAAGTTATGCATTTCAAAACTGCCAAAGAAATATGGGACAAGATCGTTGTAAGATATGAAGGAGACAATCAGGTAAAACATGCAAAGCTACAATCTCTCAGAATTCAATACGAAACTCTCAAAATGCACAATGATGAAAGTATCACTAGTTACTTCTTACGTATAGATGAGATTGTTAATTGCATGAAGAACTTGGGTGAAGAGATAAAAGAAGTCACTTTAGTTGAATAGGTTTTAAGATCCTTGTCTACGAAGTTTGAATCAAAAGTATCTGCCATAGAAGAAAAGCAGGATATTCAAACTATTACTATGACACAGTTGCATGAAATATTAACTTCTTTCGAAATGAGAAAAGGTGGTTCTTCAGATATTGGAGAAGCCACATTCAAAGCTCCAAGAAGAGAAGAATTCCATGAATTAGTACATATTTCAGAAGGAGAAGAAGAAGCATACTTTGTCAAGAACCTTCAATGGGGTTCCGGGAGATTTAGACGTAAACTACCTTTCAAATGTTTTGCTTGTGGAAGAGTCATTCATTATGCTGCCAAATATCCTCATAAAGATAAGCTTGATAAAGGTAAGGAATCAACAAAATGGAATAGAAAAAAAAGTGTAAGTAAGAAGAGCTACTATACTCATCAAGATAGTGATGGTTTATCAAATAGTGATGAAGATGAAAATAGTAATGACTATAGACTTCTAATGGCTTCTAAAGGTGATGATCTCTTGGATGCTTTAGATGAAGATGACCGTTATGAAGAAATATCTAAACTCAGAGTCTGTTTAGAAGAAAATAGTATGATTATATATACACTAACATTCCAACTTGCTAAAAGAGAAAAACACAATGAAAAACTAGAATGTGAAATTGTGGGTCTAGGAAAGGATATTGAGAAAACAAAAGCTCTCAATCTTAGATTTACTAAAGGATCATAAACCTTAAATGAAATTATCAAAGTGCAGCATTCTCCTCTGATAAAGACAAGTTTTGGATATACTTAAGAAGCATCCCAAGCACAGAAGCTGTCAACCTTGACTAAAAGCTATCTTGATGCAGCAAAGAGCAGTGAACAGTTTGACAATCGACAACAAAGGCATAAAGCAGATCACCAGGTAAATCAGGCTCAATTTACTTCAAGGATCAATAGAAGCTACAAACCTCAGGTAAATCATACTCAATGTGCTTCAAGAATGAATATCAATAGCAACTACAATCACCAGGTCAGTAGATTCGATAATCGCAGGAACTTTAATGGCCAATGTTTTTCATGTCATAATTTTGGACACAAAGCTACTAAATGTGTTGCTTACAAGACCATTGTGACTAGAGAAGCACGAAATCAAAGGAATGTTATGATGATCATGAAACAGACCTATAACAACTTTTGTCTTCTTGAAAATGAAATAGAATTCCCTATCTGCAACAACTTTGGTCACAAAGAATCTGAATGTAGGAGTAAATTTCAGCAAACATCTCAGAAGGAGAAAACTCCATTAAATCCCAAAATATGGAGAAAGAAAGAACCACAAAAAGAAAGATGCGGTATAGCCCTGTATGCAGAAGGACAAGAAAATCAGTGGTACATCAATAGTGGATGCTCGAAACACATGACATGTGATAAATAAAAACTTCAATCATATAATGCCTTAGAAAAGGAAAAGAAGGTCTAATTTGGAAATGACACTCCTGCTATCATAAAAGGGAAAGGCTCTTTTCTTTTAAAAGAAAAAGTTGAAGCTGGGAATATTATGTATGTTGATGGTCCAAAGCATAACCTGTTGAGTGTCAGTGAAATGTGTGATCAAGGAAATGAAGTAGTATTTCGATCAAATGGATGTGTTGTTCGTGAGCTTGATACAGGAGAAACCGTGATCAAAGGTATAAGAACTCCAAACAAATTATATATACTCAATGGTGGACAATAATAGTGCTATCTAAGAAAAAATTATGAACACTGGCTATGGCACAGAAGATTGGGGCATCTAAGCTTCTCTCAAATAAGAAAAGGAAGAAAATTCCAGGTTGTTTGTGATCTTCCTGATATCAGCATTCTAGAAAATACAATATGCAAATCATGTCAATTTGGTAAGCAAACCAGGTCGCAATTCGCTGAAAAGGAGGGATCAGCTAGTAAGCCTCTTGAACTTGTTCATACTGATTTATGTGGTCCATCAAGGAAAAAGTCACCTCGTGGAGAGGAATACTTTATATTGTTCATTGATGATTTTTCTAGAATGTGTTGGATAGGGCTTCTAAAGCATAAAGATGAAGCATTTGAAAACTAAATGAATCAGATCGCAAAATCAAATGTCTCAGATCTGATCGAGGAGGGGAATTTACCTTGGATGAATTCTTTGACTTTTGTGAAGAACATGGAATAAAAAGGCAATTCTCCACTGCAAGGACTCCTCAGCAAAATGGAGTGGTAGAAAGGATGAACAAAACTGTTCAACAAATGGCTCGTGCTATGCTATATGAGTCTAGAACTCCTGCAACCTTCTGGGGTGAAGCTACATTCGCTGCCATCACTATTCTCAACAAAACAAATGTTCAGGTAAACAGCACTCAAACTCCACATGAACTTTGGTATGGTAAGACTCCTACCGTAAAATACTTCAAAGTTTTTGGAAGAAAATGTTACATCAAAAGGACTGATGAAAAACTTGGCAAGTTTGAACCTAGAGTAGATGAAGGAATTCTCCTTTGTTACTCTTCTCGAAGTAAAGGATATAAGTGTTATAATAAAATACTTGGGAAAATTATTGAAAGTATTGATGTTGTAGTTGATGAAGCATGAAAAAATCCAAAGCAAGTAAAAACTAAAGATTGTGGAGAAGATGAGGATTACCCTTCCACATAAAATTAGACTAATTCTGAAGAAGAAACCAATGAAGCACTAGAATAATAGATAAGGGCAGAAAAAAAGACTCCATCCAGGTATGTTCAGAAAAATCATCCACAGACTCAAATTTTGGGACAGAAAGAGGCAGGTGTGCAAACAAGAAGAACTATTATAGAAGCTTCAAGCTATCTAGCATTGCTTTCCTCCATCAAACCTCAAAATGTAAATGAAGCATGCAAAGATGAATGTTGGGTCAAGGCCATGAATGAAGAGCTTGAGCAGATTGAAAAGAATAATACTTTGGAATTAGTTCCTAGACCTCATTATAAGAATATCATAGGAACCAAATGGATATTCAAAAACAAGCTGAATGAAAATGGAGAAGTGTTATAGACATATTTGGGCACTGCAACCCCAATCACATATATCCATAAAAAAAGGGCTTCTAAACCCCTAAAAGTGTTGTTTCATACCCTGAAGGAACAAGGTCAGCTGATTACATCATTTCCCAGAAGTTACCCCTTAAAAACTGCTCAGAATTGGTCAAAACTGGACCATACAGACAACTCCATGCTGAGGGTGTGATACATCTCACCTGTTATACATGGGGGGTGTGATGCATACTGAAAATCCCTTCTGTAGGGTGAGATGAGCGAGAGCAGACAAATGGTAGAAGCAGTTTTCTAAGTGCAAACTCAAAGAATCTTCTAGAAACTTCTCATATGACACTTGCCTCTCTGGATTCGCCCAGGGATCAGTAAGAGATCATTAAATCTCCAAGTTAAACCAAGAAATATTAGTGAAATGATACTAATTAAAATCCCAGAAGCTGACTCACTCTCCTACAAACATCTATATATGGATCCCTCATCCTAGAGATCCAGAGGCCAGAATTTTGTAATTTGTAAGGAAGTGTTGTTGGTTTCTCTTTGAAGACATTGTATTGTTGGGTGATCTTGCTTTGTATTAGGTGAAGCAGGCTTTCATGTTGGGAGGATGATGCTGGATCCGACAGCTTGGTTGTAATCCTCTCTTCTATTACTTTTATCAATAAAGCTATTTGAGTTTTTCTCCATATGCTTGTATATCTCTGAATATCATATTTGTATATGCATTTATATGGTTAATGTACATGTGATCCTACATTGGTTATGGTTATATATCTCTATGCTTTGATGGTATTTTGCTGCCTTGACTCTACAGGTGTTCTTTGAAGTGGGACAAGTGAGAAAGGAGTCGTGAAGGCTCTATCAAAGGAGAGAGGAAACAAGCAAGGAGACTAGCAAAAGACTGAGGTTGGTACCCTATGCTTCTCTCTCATCTATCTCTCATAAAGGAAAACACAAGTAACTTTAGTTTCTTTATTTCTAAGATAGCTACCCGTCTTAGTGGGACTATCAACTCTGAATGGACACTAGTTTTCCCGATAACAAAAAAAAATGGTGACTCCATTAGGGAATGAATACTTTGTTTGTTTTTTTACTATTGTTTGCTTTGTAAACCATAGACGGAGCCTGAAGTTAAACCAGCTAGTGTTCGAACTGCTTTTACTATGCAACTGCAAAGTAGATCAATGCTGCTTCAGTCAATTTCCGGGTTGGTTTATGAACTGAACATCTGACTTGCAAACATCCTAAGTGCCCTGGTGGTAGCTCAAATAACCTCATTAGATCAGCCCCTATACTTTGTGTTTACTGACTATCATTATCTCAGCCTAAATCCTTGAACTTAGCTGCAAACTGTGAGTGAAAACCAAGCTTAGTCTCGTCCCTGGACCATCACACTGTCTCTCATTGGAAATCTAGATGCATCACACCTCCCGTGTGTTGTAGGTGAGATGCATCCCTGCTTCCCTGTGTTACAAGTGTGATGATTGACTAAGACTGTTTCTGCCTCTAGATATTGGTTTTTTCTTCATTGTATTCAACTTTATTCAGTAGTTTTGCTGTCTATGATCAGTATATCACTGTTGAAACCATCTTCCTTTGTGTTATTCAGCCTCCACTGATAAAGAATTGTGAATGTTTTTTATGTATTTTTCATCATTCACAGTTCTCCTTTGCAAATAGTAGCTTAATCGAACTATCATCTTTTGATTTGAAAGTGTCACAAGTGTCTTTTTCAATCAAGAAAAAGAGTGTTGTAAAGTCTTCCTCTTTTAGATAGTCGGTTACACTTTTGCCATTGTATGTGATTTGAATTAGTAGTATTTGAATTAATGGTTCGAAATGTCGATGCATAACACAACAAAATGCAATGGATCCGGAAGATATAACCACACATAATGCAGATCGCAGAAGTCTCAAATCCAGTATTTCAAGTGTCGAAAGAAATTTTAAATTCGAAATCGCAAAGTGTCGTCTTAGTCTTCCTTTTGTTTTTTGAATTCGAAAATTGTTAGTACTGTTGCTTTGAAAGAAGATAGTTCAGGTCTATACTTAGTTTTCCTTTTGTCATTCTCACATTAAGGAAATTGAAAAGCAATACATGCATGTGCATTTGCATTTAGACTGCATGCTAAAATTGATTTAGGAAAAGTGCATCTAGTGTGTGCTCTCTGCTCTATGTTGAAAGAATTTCATTTCTCTTTCCTTAGTAGCTAGGATTTTCATTGCAAAAAGAAAGTAAATGATTGTTTATCATCTTAGATTGTACATTTAGGAATTGTATATCTACATCATGCAGTGAACCTTAAAGATAAACTTCTTAAGAAATATCAACTGTAATATAAACCTCAGTGAACATAAAAATGCTTTGGAACCTAACACACAACATTTAGAAGTCTAGGCTAGAGACGTATTCAGCGTCATAAAGCCTAGTGACTATCACTTTCATCGTAGGCTGGGTGATTCCTCCTCTTTGAGACGACAAGTACCAGTATGGACTTGTGCTCCCACATAACGTCAAGTATATATTGGGAGACCACAATAGGCTACATCCTTTATCCTTAGGAAGTCATGTCTGCCGCCCTATCGATCGCAATGCACTGAACATAGCATTCGGGAAGATTGATTGCCGTACTGTAAAAAGTATTCTATAATTTTGTGATTGGTTTGGTAATCCCTCTATCTAGATTTCTAGGGTAGTCACTTTTGTTCCTTTTCAGACTCCTTAAAAGAAAAGGGCCATCTGAGCACTTTTCACTTCAGGCTCATTAAAAATTGAAGGCGACTAGAGTCATCTTTAGCTTTTTCTCGACTCTTAAAAATTGAAAAAGCAAGTTGTGTCAAAGCATCATAAAATTTATTTTAATCTGAATAACATCACTGTTCCGTCATTGGTCTTAGGTTGAGAAAATGGAGTCTACCAATCAAGGATTTCCAACTGGGGGGAATCCTAGTCCCTTCTCCTCTTGTGGAGATGTTGGTGCTCCACACATGGCTACATTGTCCCTTCCAGGACTCACAATGGGCCTCCCAATATGGCTTTTCTTGAACTCTGTCGTTCAAAACACCGTAATTCCTCAACAATAAAATCAGCAACCAGATGATACTGAAGTTGCTCCCCCACCTTCTACTTCATTTGTTTCTCCCTCCCCTTCTTCCTCTTTTCTTGGTGAAGCAAGTAATGCAAAAAACCAAGTAACTGAGAAGAAGAAGAAAGGGAAGGAGAGTAAGAAGAAGAAGCCAATGGTGAAAGGGGGAAACCATGCATCATTTGGCGAAAATCCACACACTGCACCTTCCAAACCTAGATCTCCATGTGTCATTTGCAAGGGAGACCACTATCACCGAGATTGTCCCTACATCCCACGGATCCTGAGGGACTGGTCTCCCCGCTTACACAATCTGGTGTCTTCAACCTTCGACGATCATGTTGAGAGCACCCCATCAACTAGTGAAAATGAATCCAATGGAAAGAATGGAAGATCTAAATTTCCTTGTAGACTGTGTGAAGGGGACCATGCCCTCCACAGTTGTCCTTTCCTGGACGAAGCTAAAAGAGTCTTAGATAACCGTCCTGCTTCACCACAGCGAGTTCCTCCTAGATACAAGAAACTCTTGCCGAGTCCATTGCTAGTTGAAGATCTGACTGACACACCTTTGTTTTCGGTCGAAGCACCTATCATTGAAGATAAACTCTCTGAGTCCACACCGGGCCAAAGTCAACAGGTCAAGACAACAGTCAACCCAATATTGTCCTTAGAAGGTCCACCTTTAGATGATACTGTCACCAAAGAGAATGAGAATGACACCATTCAAATTCTTTTCATTAACACAGAATCTGATGAACATGGGGGAAATCTACTTGTTCCTTTATCGCAGGAAGGAAGTTCATCAGAGATTTATCCAGCTGTTTATTCGGTCCCTCCTCCAAGTAATCTAGTCATTTCGTTCTATTGGAATCTACTAGGGAGACACTGCCTACCATCTAATGTACCATTCCGAATCATAGTACAAGCTTACAGAATGATCATGGTTGGTACTATCATAGATGAAGGGTCTTATGTGAGTATCCTTTCCTCAACTTCTTGGAAAGCACTTGGTTCGCCATTGCTTCTACCTGAGATTCAAAATCTGATAGGCTTCAACAAAGGAACCAGTCAATCATTGGGGATCCTTCCAAATTTTCCTATAACTTTGAGAAGGAAAACCATTCATCTAAACGTGATGGTAGTCCAAGGGCCTCTAGATTACAATCTACTCCTTTGGCGTGACTACATTTATAACATGGGAACTATTGTTTCCTCACTCTTTCGAGCGATGGGTTTTCCACATGAAGGTAGAGTGGTCGACCTAGTTGACCAGCTTTCATTCCCTTGTTCAAACATAGCTATTAGTCAAATTATGTCCCTAACTAGTCTTTTACACAAGGAATGTCTCATCAATCTCCAGTCCGTCCACCTGATGAGCGCGAGTGATTCGATGATTGTGACTGAAACCCAGGAGGCATGCGCCCTAGTCTACTTTGGAAGGAAAACCCCAGTTAAAAGGTAGGTTTCCATGTAGAATATATGACTAGTTTGACTATCGTGTTCGTTTACAAAAATGGATCAGTCTGGAAATATCTTTTCTTCATCAAACGTTATGTGATTAGCAATGACAACAATCAACTTTTTCCATTTCAATGGACAACACCAAGTACGTGTTTTGTCTGCCACGCCAATGGAACAACCTTGCTAATGCAAGAACTTCCGTATGGTAACCTAGAAACTCTACTTCGTTATACCTGGGGGCATGCAAACCTTTTTGCATGCAAGTGAAAAATGACCTTTTAGTTTCTTATTTTGTAGGCTCTCAACCCTTTAAACTCATAGGTTGGTCACTCCTAGCTTGCATACGAAAGGCTCTGGAGCAAAGTTTCGAATGGGGCAAGCTCCCTAAAAAAATGAACCTATCAATGAGACATCCTTATTATATGACTGGCACGAGCAGTTTTACACGAAGTTCAAGCTCGTTAGAAAATAAACCTAGCAATGAGAAAATGTTTCCCCATATTTTAAGCTCATTAAAAAATGAACCCACCTTCGGTAAATAATCTTTACGATCGCATAATTATCAGCTTTTGAGCCTTGGTCATGTTCTTACCATCACCTCCACTCTTTTTTAGCCAATCATATGCCTCCATTTGATTATTTACCCTTTTGAGGAACAACTACGTCAAGTGGTTCTATTAGCCACCTTCTTTACACTGCCGTGATTGAAAAATTCCAAACCTTACCTAGAACTAGCTACTATCCAAAAACATCACTCGTTCCTCAAAAAACGAGTCTCCTTTAAGCTCTTTCCATTTGACTCGTAAAATATGAAAATATTTCCGAGCAATTGGCCTCTCCAGCTCGTTAAAGTGATCGGAAGCGCCATCCCTCCTCTAGATTTTAATATTTTTGGACTTGAGGGATCATTACACAAAAATATCGAGCGCTTGTCTTCTTCGACTTGTTAAAACTATCAAAAAGTCATCCTTTTCGTATTATTTTATACTTTTTCAGACTTAAGGGATTATATTATGAAAAAGGAATGATAGAGTTGCCTTTCCGTCTCTTTTTAGACTCTCTAAAATTGAAAAGGACTGAGTTATCTTTGTCATTAAACTCGTTAAGACAATAGTGACAAACTTGTCCATGCAGAGAAGAGCGGGTTTCACTGTCGCTAGGCTCGTTAAAACATAGTGATAGGTTTGCTCGAAGGGAAAATTATAGAACAAGAATATTTTATCCTCCTCAAGCTTGACTAGGGAATAAGGGAAGAAAACTTGAATAACTTCATTGGTAGCAGGTCGCTCTTGAACATGACACTTTCACTCCATCACCATGATTCAGTCAGGTTGGGTTATTTCGTTCACCGGTCATATCACCATTGGTCCACCATACCATCCATTTGGGGGTTAACGCTACCAATCCATTTCAGTGTTACCGATATGTTCAAGAGAAGTCGCTCAGAGAATTCACCAAACGAGCTAACACCTCATCCACTGCAATACCTTCACTCTTCATTTTTCATGACTGCCACCATGAACCTTGTATCATTAGATCATTTTCACCTCCATAAAAATCATTTGCTCTGTTCCATGTCGTAGATGTGGGATTCATTAAGGCCCTCCTATGACGGGTCACTTCTTGTCGACGTCATCTCATTATCCAAGAAGTTGACTTAGGAACAACCCTTTCAGTACTTTGAAGCTTGCATGCCTCAATGGCAAGTTTCTTACTTCCAGTGATAGGTTTACATCAATGGCCTTCGACCGAAAGATTTTGCGTGGTGTTCAACATCAACTCATGTATTCACACCACATGAATTGTACTACAGTACCTTGAGGGTCATCATCATTATCGGTGATTCCTCTCGTCCCTGTTAACAACTTAGATCATTGGGTGGTAATCAAGCAATGTCTTTCCATGTTCGACATCAGAACATCTTTTAACATGGATCGACTTGTACTTCTGGAAAAGATCCAATGAGTTTGAAGACCCCGGATCTAGTTTCATCCATCTAGGCTGCGATATATTCAGGAAAATAAAGACATCAAATGTACATCATTGCTGCATAGATAATCATCCAAGCTAAAGGATGATGGCTCTACCAGAATCATCAGTCTGCCACACAGATGATTTTCTGTTCTATGTACATGAATATGAATTTATAATGCTGAGCATGGGAATTCCCACCTCAGCTAGATCATGAAAATATTATGAAGATAATGTGTCTTATTACAGGTCATCTTCCAGTTTGAAAAACCTCGGATACTCATAGTAAAGCATTTCACCCAACATTAGAAGATTTACAACCTCATGCTTTCGGGGGCAACTGTTATAGACATATTTGGGCACTGCAACCCCAATCACATATGTCCATAAACCAAGGGCTTATAAACCCCTAAAAGCATTGTTTCATACCCTAAAGGAACAAGGTTAGCTGATTACATCATTTCCCAGAAGTTCTCCCAGAAAGACTGCTCAGAACTGGTCAAAACTGGACCATAGAGACAGCTCCATGATGAGGGTGCGATGCATCTCACCTGTTACACATGGGGGATAGGATGCATACTGAAAATACCTTCTATAAGGTCTGATGAGTGAGAGGAGACAAATGGCAGAAGCAGTTTGCTAAGTGGAAACTCAAAGAATCTTCTAGAAACTGCTCATATTACACTCGCCTCTCTGAATTCGCCCAGGGATGAGTAAGATATCATGAAATCTCCAAGTGGAACAAAGAAATATCAGTGAAATGACACTAATCAAAATCCCAGAAGCCAATTCACTCTCTTGCAAACATATATATATATATATATATATATATATATATATATATATATATATATATATATATATATATATATATATAATATATATATATATATATATATATATATATATATATATATATATATATATATATGGATCCCTCATCCTAGAGATCCAAAGGCTGGAATTTTGTAATTTGTAAGGAAGTGCTATTGGTTTCTCTTTGAAGACATTGTATTGTTGGGCGATCTTTCTTTGTATGAGGTGAAGAGGGCCTTCACGCTGGGAGGATGATGCTAGATCCGATAGCTTGGTTGTAATCCTCTCCTCTATTACTTATATCAATAAAGCTATTTGAGTTTTCCTCCATACGCTTGTATATCTCTGAATCTTGTATTTGTATATGCATTTATATGGTTAATGTACATCTGATCCTACATTGGTTATGGTTATAGATCTCTATGCTTTGATGGTATTTTGCTACCTTGACTCTATAGGTGTTCTTTGAAGCAGGACAAGTGAGAAAGGAATGGTGAAAGCTCTATCGAAGGAGAGAGAAAACAAGCAAGGAGACTAGCGAAAGACTAAGGTTGGTACTCTTTGCTTCTCCCTCATCCATTTCTCATAAAGGAAAACAAAAGTAACTTTAGTTTGTTTGTTTCTAAGATAGCTACCCCTCTTAGTGGGACTAGTAGCTCTGAATGGACACTAGTTTTCTAGATAACAAGAAGTTATTAGAAACAAGGGCAGACTTGTTTGTAAAGGGTATGCTCAACAAGAAGGTATAGATTTTGAAGAAACTTTTGCACCTGTTGCAAGAGTTGAAGCCATAAGAATGTTCCTTGCTGTTTCTAGTTTTTAGAAATTCAAAGTATACCAAATGGATGTAAAATTTGCTTTTCTTAATGGGGACTTAGAAGAAGAAGTATATATTGAGCAACCAGATGGATTCATTCTTGGAAATGATCCAAAACTTGTATGCAGACTCAGAAAGGCTCTCTATGGTCTAAAACAAGCTCCAAGGGCCTAGTGTTACCGTCCTGACAAATATCTCCATCAACAAGGTTTTTCAAAAGAATAAGTTGATAGAAATCTATATACAAATATTGACAATAATAAATTGCTAATACTTGTTGTGTATATTGATGATATCATTTTTGGTAGCAATGGAGAAGCCATGAGTCAAAACTTTGCTTTACTAATGCAACAAGAATTTGAAATGTCCCTAGCTGGTGAGCTCACATATTTTCTTGGTCTACAAGTTCAACAAAAGAAAGATGGTATTTTTCTATCACAAACAAAGTATCTCAAGCAGATCTTGAAAAAATACGTCATGGAAGATTCTAAACCAGTATGTACCCCTATGGTAACAGGATTTAGTCTCAGCTCAAATGATGAATCAGTAGCAGTACATCAATCAACAATACAGATCCATGATTAGCAGTCTGGTTTATCTAATAGGTACCCAACCAGACATCATGCATGCACTGGGAATAGATGGAAGATTCCAAGCCAATCCAAAGGAATCACACCTTCAGGCAATCAAAAGGATTTTGAAATATCTTCAAGGAAGATAGAATTTTGGTTTATGGTATCCTAGAGATACAGATCTTACACTTCATGCATATATAGATGCAGATTAGGCAGGAACCGTTGATGAAATAAAAAGCACTAGTGGTTGTGCATTCTATATGGGTTCCAGATTAGTATCATGGTTCAGCAAGAAGCAAATTTCAATTGCATTATCTACAGCTGAACCGGAATATGTGGCTACTGCATCTTGCTGCACACAAATCCT
The DNA here is from genome assembly GCA_031772625.1 of Pinus tabuliformis. NCBI lineage: Eukaryota > Viridiplantae > Streptophyta > Pinopsida > Pinales > Pinaceae > Pinus > Pinus tabuliformis. The sequence goes on along the minus strand of CM062816.1, from coordinate 1,816,679,067 downwards.
TTGGATGATGCAAACATTGCAAGACATTCAGATCACATGTACTCCACCCATATCCATTCTATGTGATAATACAAGTGCAATCAGTATTTCAAAGAATCCAGTCATGCATTCCAAGACCAAGCACATACCCATCAAATAGCGTTTTCTACATGAACAATTGCTTGAACAAAAGGTCAGATTGGAGTATGTTCCCTCCAAACAATAGGTTGTGGATATATTCACCAAACCACTGCCCAGAGAGACATTTGAATATCTCAGACAGAAGCTGGGAATAGTTGATGCATCATCTTATGGTTAAAACTTATCTGTTTCATAGAAAAGTGGTTATGCGCGAGTTCCATGAAGCATATCCCCGTACATACGCCAGTTTCTGTGGATATAGTTGCGTATATGTTCGTTTGAAGAAAAGCAGTGAGCTAGACTCAGGATGAAAGGAGTCTGATATGGGTCTGACAATGATCATCTGGTTCAGGGGTAGCATATACTTCCAATAATGCATTGTTGGCATTATCTTAGAAAATCTTGGTACAAATTCACAATTTTTTTTGATGCAGGTGGAACATGTTCAAGGGGAGATCATGGTTGCTGGTCTCGATGGTAATTAACAGATGCTACTAATGATAGTTTTTGATAACTATCATGGTCTTCTTTTAGATATTTGGTCTCTATGTCATGTATATCTTTTAATGTCAAGGACATTTTGGTTCCCCACTATGCATGGGATGGATGATGTAATGTTCTTGTTTTGACATGTATAAACATTTGGTATATCCCCACTGTTGGGTGGATGAGTCAAACTTGCTATATCCCCACTTGGTTGGGAGATGGATGTATGTATGAGTGATTGGTGATAGGAAGGTCACTTACGATGTATAGAGTCATGTTCTTCTTTTAGAACATATTTTTGCAGACCTTTGTTATTTTCTAGGAAAGCATGGACTCGAGCATGGTGCTGAATCAGCACTCTTCAGCATATCAGAGCATTCAACATGTACTCAGGGGGAGCATAACCCTTTTCCCTTGATGACAAAGGGGGAGACTAACTTGGGGTTGTCATCAAGTCTAAAGGGGGAGATTGTTGGCATTACGACACAGTTTTGGCACTATGACACATGTGTTGTCCTTGATGGCAACTCACTCAGATGAAAGATCACAGTTCAGACTCTCAGAGTGAAGAAAGAGAGGTATACACAGTTTCCTCACTGACCAAGGCACGTGTACACAGGGGTTCGCATACCAAAAGGCGCATATGGCATACACACACACTTTCATGGAAGGAAAGGCATGTACATGTTGGAAAACTTAGTTTTGGTCCACGGTATTTGGTCCATGGTATTTTGATCCATGGTATTGGTCCAAGGTATCCTATCCAAAGTGTTGACCCCAGGTATTTGGTCCAAGGTATTGGTTCTAAGTGCTTTTGGTCCATGGTATTGAGTAAGGCCTAAGACTATAAAAGAAGGAGAAGATCGTTAGGCAAAGGAACTCATGTATTGAATATCTAATGAAGAGCAAGATCTAGAATACAGGTTATTGGGTTATGGTGCACAATTGGATCTGAATCATGGATGAACCTTAGCGCTTGAGGAAAGCTAAGATCTAATGATGGGTCAAGACCTTAAATCTTGAAGTGAAGTATCTTTGTGTGTTTTGATCTTTTATCTGAATAACTAGCACGTGTTGTAGACTATAAATATCATGATTTGGGTATAATTGAAGTCTAGAATTGTTGTAAAGATTAAATCATCATTTATAGATCTGTACACAGGTTCACCTTAGAAAAGGTGTGTATACACGCTGGTTCTGCATATCAAAGCAGCGTATACATCTTAAAATTGATTTGCGGATCTGTACGTAGGTTCGCCTTGAGAAAAGTGTGTATGAATGCAGGTTCGACACATTGAAGTAGTGTATACCTCGTAAAATATGCTTTAGCTACTTTTGGTTGCTGTTACAGTGTTCTAGGTTCTAGTTAGTATTTCTGGTTATTGTATTCTGCTTACAACATTTTGAAAGGTGATTGATTGATTCAGTTGTGGTTAGTGCAAAGGAGATTGATTGATGCAGATGTATTTGATGTTTAAATGATGTTATTGATGGATCCAGTCTGAAAATTTATGAGACGTGGTCCCTAGAAGAAAAGAGAAGGTTGTAGCCTTCTGTAGGCCGGCACCTACGTACTAGTAAACATATCAGCTAGTACAAGAGCTAGGGGGTTGTAGCTCCCTTCCAGGAGAAGCTAGAGAATGAGATAAGGTTGTAGCCTTCTACAGGTAGAAGCCTGCGTACTAGTATAAGAATGCACCAGTACAAAAATTGTAAAAAGAAGTTTCTTATTAAAAAGAAGATAGAGATGATTGCAGCAGGTGTTTTTCACCCACATTGGGTTTCCACCTTATATCTTGTGTTCATGTGTGTGTGATTATCTATTCTTTTTTACTGCACCTGGGTACTATTTATATGGTTCTGATGCACTAAGTAAAGATCAACATATGATAAATTAACTGAATCATAAGTTTGTAGGATATACAATAGTTGCCTTAAATACAGTTGCGTATACACGCAAGTTCCATTAACTGAAGTAGCGTATATGAATCTGATTATGGAAATGAAATATTATTGACTTGCTAATACTGATTCACCCCCCCCCCCCCCCCCCCCCCCCTCTCAGTATTATTTTCAACAACTTTTCTAGTGTCTAACTTAGCACCTTCATGAGATACAATTTTACCTAGATATTCCACCTATTCTACTTCAAAGAAACATTTGGAGCTTTTTGCATATAATTGTTTCTCCTCCAATAGTTTGAGAACCCTGTCAACATGTTGAACATGATCGTTCCATGACTTGTTGTAGATTAGTATATCATCAAAAAGTACTAACACAAATTTTCTAAGGAAGGGTTTGAAAATGGAATTCATCAAACCTTGAAATGTAGAAGGTGCATTGGTAAGGCCAAAAGGCATGACGAAAAATTCATAATGACCCTCATGGGTTCTAAATGTTGTTTTCGGAATGTCTTCAGTCTTCATTCTGATTTGATGATATCCTGAATGGACATCCAACTTGGTTAAGTAAATTGATCCATGCAATTCATCCAATAATTCATCAATGCCAAGAATGGGAAATTCATCTTTAATAGTGAGCTTGTTGAGCTCCCTATAAGCTACACATATGCCCCATGATCCATCCTTCTTGTGCACCAATACTACTGGAGAAGAGAAAGAACTTTGACTAGGTTGAATTATACCGACCTCTAACATTTCTACAACCATACATTCAATTTCACTCTTTTGGGCATAGGGATATCTGTAAGTCCTGATGTTTGGAGGAACACTTCTTGGAATCAAATGAATAGCGTGATCATGATCTTGAATAAGTGGGAGGCGTTTAGGAGTTTCAAATAGCTTTGAATGATTGTCCAAGAATTTTTGGAGATCTGGAGAAATAGATGATTTCAATGTGGGAACCTCTGGCAAACATAATTGTGCAATTACACCTCATTGTTCTTTCTTTTGAAACTTTCTCATTCCATTGGAGATGATTATATTTCCCAGTTTCCTTGCAATACCCCTTAATTCAACTTCCTTTCCTTCCAAAAGAAAATTCATGAAAATTTCTTGAAAATTAAAAGCTATGGTACCCAAGGATTATAGCCATTGGACTCCTAGTACAACATCAACACCACCCATTCGAATGGAAATCATTAGACTATTCAATACATATTCTCCCATGGACAACTTGATATTATGGCACTTTTTAGAGAAATTTAAGGTTCCTCCACTTGCAACCATCTTTTTTGTTTTTTGCTAAAGCAAGAGTGGTTCCTTCTATTTCATTAAATCGCGAAAAATATACAAAATTTACATAAACCCTGTACTCCAAGAGGAGACAGGGGAACAAAGGGCATGATGCCAAAGAAAAGCATCATTCCACTGCAAACGAAAACAACAATTGCAACAAAATTTAGGAGGAACCATTCCCCCCAAAAGCCTGATAAACAAAAAACAACCAACCTCGAAGTCCACGCGAAAATTCCATCAATACATGGGGCCCCACAAAAAAGGTACTAACAGATCTGACGGAACGCATCACCCCATGAAATCGGATGACGCTCCAAAGTATCACATCACCAAACCTATGCGAAACTTACCTCACGATGGAGGGTGGTTTCCATTCCCTGGGATGGCCACGTGTCGAAAACCTAAAGGAATCGCTCCTGATAAGACTAAAACCACTTTTAACATAAAAGTGGTGCAATCACAAACAAAACCGCCAACCTGACCAATACCACGGGCCCCACCAAACTACACAAAGGATCCTGAGCATTGATTAACCTAGCAAGATCGGACAGCTGAGCAGATAATCGCACGCTCAAGGTCATCGACCTTTAGGGCACGAGGAAAGTGGATTTGGGACCGGGCTCTCCTCCATGTGGCAATTTTTCTGTGGAATCACTACCAAAGATCCAAAACCACTTTGAACATAAAAGTGGTGCGATCACAAACAAAACCGCCAACCTGACCAATACCATGGGCCCCACCAAACTGCATGATAGATCCTGAACGTTGATAAACCAGGCCCAATCGGACGGCTGAGCAGAGAATCGCATGCCCAAGGTCATCAACCTTTAGGGCGCGGGGAAAGTGGATTTGCGACCGGGCCCTCCTCCACATGGCAAGCTTTCTATGGCATCACTGCAAAAGATCCAAAACCACTGTTGACAGGCAAGCAATGCAATTACTACGAAACCACCCAGAGGTGGTTTTGACTTCTGTCCTTGAAAAATTAAGATGACGCAAAAATTTATGTTGCTGCTTACTTCTGTTCAGGAAGCTCTGACTCTCGGCACTGAGAAGAGACCTAATCGTGGTCAACTTTACCTCTTGCCTTGTCGTACCTTTCATTATGCACCTGTTAATCCCGCTTGGTGTAGTCCTCTGACTGCTGACCATTACTGATTGAGTTCAGTCATTTTGCCTCTGTATTCCTCTTTATCCTCCTCTACCTAGTTGTGGTAGAGGATTTTCAAATTACTCTGCGCCATTGTATTCCATCATCTTGAGATTGCATTGTCCTTGCTGCTGACACCTTGGTTGGCTAGAATGCCCGCCAATTTGTTGGCCTTTCTCCGCACATGAATAAATTTAAGAGTACGAAGTTCCTGTAGATGCACTTGGATTCTCTAAAGGACTCTCGTTAACCTCCAATGTTTTGTGACCTTTTCCGGCTCTGTTCCATTACTGATTCTCTTAGCCGCATTTATGACTAACTCAGAATCTGCTTCTATTATGACATTTTGGCAATTACTCTGTATCAAAAATTCTAAGCTTTGTTCCAAAGCCATTAGCTCTGCCATGTTGTTGGTGGATTTTCCTAAGTGACCATGGAAGAGGGAGATAATGCTGACTGTGTCATCCCTTAGGACTCCTCCAAAACCAGCATCCCCTGGGTTGCCTTTGGAAGCTCCATCAATGTTGTACTTTAAGAAACCTTCAGGGGGGGATGCCAGAAATCCTCCACCTTTTCTCTCATGCTTACTTTCCTATCTAGACCTTGAGGAATAAGCCCCTGCATGTCTAACACCTGGAGGATTCTCATTTCTGCCACAGAGGGAGGGTTTTTCTGGAGATTCATAACCGTGGTGCTCACTATCTCCTTTAGTTGTTTTACGATTAGTTCCACCAGTCTAAGAGAGGTAGACTTTACCTCTTTGAATATTCTTTTGTTCCTTTCCTTCCACACATTCCAAATAATGAAAGAGGGCAGAAGATTCCAGGTAGAGTTGAGAATTTCATTGTCTGAGAAATTATTTCTCCAGTTGTTTAGAGTGTTGGCAATACTTTCTTTGTCTCTGTCCGACTGATTGAAGATGTTTGTAAAAAATTCCCAAATCCTTTCGGTGAAACTACATCTGTTGAGAAGGTGCTCTATAGTCTCCTCTTAGGTCTCACAGAGTTGACACCTGGAGGGTCCTAGCGTGCCCCTTTTTTAAGGTTGTCCCATGTTAAAATTTTCTTGTGGTGAACTAACCACATAAAAAGTTTGATTTTAATCCAGCCTTTGTGCTTCCAAAGCTTCTGCCAATTTTTATTAGGATCTTGGGGTTCCAGATCAAGGAGAAAACCTTTAGCTTCCTTGATATTAAAGTTTCCCTCTTTTTTGTTACCCCATCTCAGTTGGTCCTGCCCTTCTGTGACTAAAATGGTTCTTTGATCCAACAGTTTCTTGAGGGACTCTGCTTTACTGTTGAGGTTCTTGTCCCCTCTATCCTCTATTTTTTTCCAGGTTCTCCATTTTCCAACATTCTGTGGATTCTCCCAAAAGTATTTCACCTTTACTAAACCTTGGTTGTCAGTCTCATGCTTGAGGCCTAAAAATTCTTCCTTCAAAAGATTAGGTTCTTGTTGCCATTTGTCCTCCCAGAAAAGTGCCAGATCGCCCTCTCTGATTTCCCAGAAACTATGATTTTGAACTACTTCTCTATTCTCCCATGCTATGTTCCATATGGGGGAGCCTTTCACTGTTCCAGTCATACGAATGATTTCAGAATCCGACCAGGCATTAGCATATTATTCCTTCTAGATGCTTGCCCATTGAGCTTTAGGATCCTTAACCCACCTCAACCAAAGCTTGGCTCCAAGAGCCTTGGTGAGAATCTCAGGATTGTCCAAACCAAGGCCACCTTGGTTCTTGGGTTTGTAGATTTTTTCCTAGGAGACTAGAGCCCATTTTTTCCTTGTTTCTTCTTTGCCCCAAAGAAAATCTCATTAAATATTGCGGAATTGCTGTAAGACTCCTATTGGAGCTGGGAGGGCTGATAACATAAAGATTGGAATAGCTTGGAGAACTGCTTTAGTAAGAACCAATCTACCAGCTAAATTTAAAGATATATTTGTCCATTTCCTGACTTTGTCTTGCATTTTTGTTACTAGAGGATCCCATATACTTTTGTGTCGGGTTTTAGCAGTAAGAGGAACTCCCAAATACTTAGAAGGAAGGGATTCTCTTTGAAAGCCTAAAATTGTGGAGACATTTCTCTGGATGGCAATGTGAGTGTTAAAGAAAAAGACTTTTTATTTGGAAAGGTTTACTTCCATACCTGTGGCCTTCACAAAGTCATTCAAAATTTGTTTGTAAGCAAGTTCTTCTTTAATTGTGGGAATGCCCTTTAACATGGTATCATCTACAAACTGTTGGTGAGTCAGGACTTTCCCATTCTCTGAAAGTTGTATTCCTTGAATTTTTCCCATTTCTCTTGCATGCTTGATGGACCGCCCCAGCCCTTCCATCATGAGGATGAAGAGAAAAGGAGAAAGTGGATCTCCCTGTCTAAGACCTCTGGAAGGGAGAAAAAGTTCAGAAGGAGAGCCATTCACTAAAATTGAAAAGCTGGAAGTGGTCACAAGGGCCATGACCCATCTGACCCAATTATGATCGAAACCAAACGCTGTGAGCACTTTTTTGATGTACATCCAATTTACTTTATCATATTCTTTGGCTATGTCAAGTTTCATGATCATTCCTGCTCTCTTGTTGCAAGTTAACGAGTGAATCACCTCACGAGCTTGAATTATATTGTCGAGAATTTGTCTTCCTTCCACGTACACTGTTTGTTACTGAGAGATGAGTGTGGGCAACAATGGTTTAAGTCTGTTAGCCACAACCTTGGATATTATCTTGTAGACAACATTGCATAAGGTGATGGGCTTGTATCTCTCTGGAGTTTGAGCATTATCTTATTTTGGAATGAGGGCAATAAAAGAAGTATTGAGAGCTTTCAAAATGGTCTTGTTCTGCCTAGAGTCTTCGACAATCTTGACAATATCCCTTTTAACAATATTCCATCAGGCTTTGAAGAAATCCACATTGAATCCATTCGGACCTGGTGCCTTGCCATTTTTCATTTCCTTGAGGACCTCACTCATCTCCTATTCTGTCACAGGTCTGTTGAGATTACAATTATCCTCTCTGGATACCAGTTTAGGAATATGTTTAATTAAGTTCTTAATGAATGGTTCTCTTTCTGAGAAGTTTTCCTTGCCAATGTCCCAAAAATTATTTACTAACATTGCATCTATCTCCTTGTGGGTTTGACGAATTTGGTCATTCTCATCCTTGATCGAAGAGATTCTGTTGAGAGCTCTGTTTGCAATGGTGGATTTGTGGAAAAGTTTAGTATTTTGTTCTCCTTCTTTTAGCCATTAAACCATGGATTTTTGTTTCCAAAAGAATTCTTCTTGTTTACACAGAATTTCCCATTCTTTGTGATATTTCTTTGCTTGATCATTTTTGTCTTTATGAAAGCCATTTTTTATCAGAGCTTGGTTGAGCTCTATGATTTTGTTTTCCACTATTTTTTTACTAGTGAAAATATTGCCAACTTCCTTCTGGTTCCAATCCTTTAGCTTCTACTTGATGTGCTTTAATCTCTTATGTAGAATGTACATGGATGAGCCCTAAATCTACAGGTTTTCAGCCCACCAGTTTCCAATGTTGTTGATGAAATCTAGATGTGAAAGCCAAATATTTTCAAATCTAAATGGTTTGTTTCTTGGGGTGCCAATGCCCTTGATCTCCATTTGAATCGGCCAGTGATCCGAGCCTCCATAAGGAAGAATATTAGCTATTATTTCCTTGTTAAGAAGCATGAGCTCTTTCGAGATCATGAATCGGTCCAGCTTGGAAGCTACCTGGGAATCCCCTCCTCTTTTGTTGTTCCAAGTGCAAAGACCATTATTTGTTAGGATATTCCGACACATAGGATATAGTTAAGTTCAACTTGGTCTAGCATAGAGTTAGGTTAGAGTTAGGTAAAGTGTGTTTCTTTACCGTTGTACATTTTGTAACTTACAATCCGACGGTCACGATATGTAGTGATCCGACGGTTCACTCTCACCTCGGTATTACCGACACTTGATCCGTGGCTTGACACTCGATTGGTCCATGAGTTCTATTTAAAGCGCATGGAGGGTCATTGTTCGGGTAATCCGTGCATGAGAGAAGCTTATGTAAATTTTCATTCTTTGATTAATAAATTGTCTGTACCCACGTTGGGACAGGCCGTGGACTGTTTCCCTCCTTGCACTCTGAGGGTTTTAACCACGTCAAAAATACTGGTGTATTGATTTGAGATCTGGTTGTGAGCGGTGTTCTTTTGGTATTCTTTCTGAGGAACTTACCCTGTAAATTCCTACATGGTATTGGAGCTATTTGAGGGCCGCGTCCGTTGGTGATCCAAATCTGAAGCCGGTAGAACTGCATGCGGCTGTCGTTTCCTAGATCTGCTGTTTCTGACTGCTTTCGGGCCGAGAGGACTGCTCTGTTGCATTCGGAGCATCTGTTTCAATGAGGAACCCCTTTCGTTTCACGCGAAAAGGTTTCCGGTAGCCCTAGCTGCGTCATTTTTCAGATCGGGAGGTATACAGTGTTTTTTTTTGCAGTTTACTGTCATTTTCTCTCTGCTTATTTCGGTTTCGGTTTATTTAGCCTTTCTTTTCCCGGATCTATACCTTTCATTTCTGCGTATGCTCTTTGCCCTGCGACTCTGTGCGATCTGGGCAAATCAGAAACAGAAAGAAAGGATTTTTCTCATGCGTATGCTCTTTTCCCTGCACCTTAGTGTGATCTTGGAAAATCAGAAACATTGAGAAAAATATTTAGTTTTTCGGTTAAAAGCTAACTTTGAGATTTTTTTTTTAAAATTCTAGTTTTTTGGCTAAAGCTAACTTTGAGCCGTAAGGTTCGTTTTTCTTTGCATATTCGTGTTGGGTTTTGTGTTTTGTGTTTTGTAGGGGAAAAGAGCCTTCCCAAGGCAAGCACGCAAATCGAGGCCCCCCCCCCCTCTCTCTCTCTCTCTCTCTCTCTCTCTCTCTCTCAAATATTTTGTATAGATCAATTGGTTCAAAGACTTTTTAAGAGAGTAGAGGTCTTGGGTTCAAGTCTCCATTTTGTGGGGGCGGATTTTTTTCATTCCCGCACATTCGCGCACTTTGCCGGCAACGTCAACAATTTTTTTTCAAAAAGCCATAACTTCTTCATCCGGAAGCCTTTTTCAGAGCCGTTTTTTTTAAAACCGCCTATTTTTTCGAGATCTATCCATTGGACCACTTACTTTCAGCATCTTCAGCTTCAGTTTTTTTTCAAAAAATGGAAAGTCCATGCCAAGTCATTCTTGACAGCACTAACTACTTCCAATGGGTAGCCTACATGGGAGATTTACTTAGAAGTAAAGGTCTCTTCAGAATAGCCACAGACCAAGAGAAGAAACCCAAAGATGAAGACAAGGCCGAAAAATGGGAAAATAGACAAGATCAAGCACGTGGTTTGATAGGAATGTCTGTTTCTCCTGATCTTAGATTCCACATTGCAGAAATTGAAACTCCTCATGAAGCATTAGAAAAACTTGCTAAAGTTTTTGGGATTAAAAATGAAATTAGAGCCCATCAACTTGAGAATGAGTTGCTTACTTTGGATCCTAATAATTTTTCTTGCATTGAAGATTTCTTGTCCAAATTCAAGACCCTTAGATATCTCTTGGAAGGTGTTAAAGTTAAGAAAGAAGATGGTAACCTTATTTATTCCATCCTTACTAAGTTGGGACCAGCCTACTCTGTATTTGTTTCCACTTTCCATTCTACAAGGGAAGCTTTCATTTGTCAAGGCAAAGACTACAAACCCCCTTCCTTTGACTCCTTTTGTGATTCCTTAATAAGAGAACAAGAAAAACTCTTACACCTTGGTCTTCTTAATCTTGGAAACTCTTCCTCGAAAGCGTTAGCCGCCCAGCAGCAACCAAATTCAAAGAATCCTAAGAAGTCTTATCCTCAAAGGAATGGTCCTAAACCAACTCAGCCTCAAGATGAAAGATCATTTCAGCAAAATGACAAGACCAATAAAAACAAATGGAAGAAGACTGACAGACATTGTAACTTTTGTAATCGAGATGGCCACTTAGAATCTAAATGCTTTAAGAAGATGGAAGCCTTGGAAGCCGCAATGAAGAAACATAACATCCATCTGGAGCCTACTTCAACTTCAACTTCCGGAACGGCACTTTCTGCATGTCATCGTCAATCATCTCAGTCTGGTTATGCATTAAATGTATCTTCTTCTTCTTCTCATTCTCATGAGTGGCTCATTGATTCTGGAGCCTCTTGTCACATGGCCAAAAACCAAGCCATGTTTTCTTCTTTAAATGATTGTAACACCAAAAATATATATGTTGGTGATGATAGATCTCTTAATGTTGTAGGGACTGGAACTGTTCATCTAGACAATGGTCAGTTCAATGATGTATTATGTGTTCCAAACTTATCCTGCAACCTTCTATCTGTCTATCAGATAACTCATTCAGGTGAAGGTAAAATTGTTGAATTTTCACCTCATGATGTTGTAATCAAGGATCTAAAAGATCCTAAACAGATTCTAGCTACTGGTCTTGCTGATGATTCCAAAAGGTTGTATAAGTTTCACAACTTTGGGTCATCCCATCTTCCCTCAGTATTTGTTGCTCATAATGATGAAGTGAGCAAACTTTGGCATGAGCGGTTTGGTCACTTAAACTATCGCTCCCTTCAGCATCTATGTAAAGAAAATATGGTGACAGGTCTTCCTATGGTATCTTGCAAAGATGGTGTTTGTTCCGGATGTGTACTCGGAAAACATCATCGGGACAGTTTTGACAAACGTGCCTCTTGGCACGCCTCAGCCCCTTTACAGCTTGTGCACAGTGATTTATGTGGTCCTCTTCCTGTTGCTTCATTCTCTGGCTGCAAGTACTTCTTAACTTTCATTGATGATTTCTCTAGACGCACTTGGGTATACTTCTTAAAACTCAAGAGCGAAGTATTTAGCACTTTTTTGGCCTTCAAAGCATTTGTTGAAAAACAATCTGGACATCAAATTCTTAAGCTAAGAACTGATAATGGTGGAGAATATGTTAAAAACGCATTCATCAACTTTTGCACCGAAAATGGAATTCAAATGCAACATACTGTTCCATACACTCCACAACAAAATGGTGTAGCTGAAAGGAAAAATCGCACCTTAAAGGAAATGGCTAATTGTATGCTGCAATCTAAAGGACTCAGTCTTAGTTTTTGGGCCGAAGCAATTAATTGTGCAAATTATATAATCAATCGCACTCCTACTAAGGTTCTAGAGAATATCACTCCAGAAGAAGCTTGGAGTTCCATTAAACCAGATGTAAGTCACTTTCGTGTGTTTGGAAGTGAAGCATGGGCCCATATTCCAGATGAAAAGCATAAAGCTTTAGAACCTAAGAGTGAGAAATGTACTTTTGTTGGATATTCTGAAGATGTAAAAGGTTATAGACTTATTCCATTTAAGTCCAAAAATGTTATCATTAGAAGAGATGTAAAATTTGATGAAAATAAATCGGCCTGCGAGCCTAGTCCGGCGGATGTGCCACCTCTTCCTATCTCTTCTATCTTTGAAAACATTTCTTCTTCTGATGATGAAAGCGAGGATGATAATCCTCCCCCACCTTCTCAGGATCCTCAACTTCCAAGATGGGTCCGTGCTACTCGGGATGCAGCAGGTGATCTTGCCGGTGATCCTACAGATCAGCGACGTACACGTTCTCAGTTTGAAAGAGCCTCTTCTTTACTGGCTCAAGCTCCAGTAAATCATGATCCTGACACTTTTGCAGAAGCTTCAGGCCATCCACATTGGGAAGCAGCTATGAATGAAGAATATCATTCATTGATGACAAATGATACATGGGATCTTGTTCCTCTACCAAAGGGACGCAAACTTGTTAGATGCAAATGGGTTTACAGAACCAAGTATGGACCAGATGGGAAAGTTGATAAACATAAAGCTCGTCTAGTTGCTAAGGGCTTTTCACAGGTTGAAGGCATTGACTACACTGAAACCTTCTCTCCAGTTGCCAAAATGAACTCTATCCGCCTTGTTCTTTCCCTTGCTGCCTCTTTAAAATGGGAAGTCCATCAAATGGATGTTAAATCTGCCTTCTTGCATGGGGACTTGCAGGAAGAAATCTATATGGAACAACCCATTGGCTTCATACAAACAGACTCCAGCCTCGTTTGTCGACTTAAGAAATCCCTTTATGGCCTCAAGCAAGCTCCTCGGGCTTGGTATGCCAAAATGGATAGCTTTCTTTTAGAATCTGGCTTTTCTAGGTGTCATTCTGACAATACTGTCTACACCAAGAAAGTGGGCAACTCTCTTATCATCCTTGTTCTTTATGTTGATGATCTTATTCTTACTGGTAGTGATCCCAACCTTATAAACCATGTGAAGTCCAGCCTTAAAAAGAAATTTGAAATGACAGACTTAGGACACTTACACTATTTTCTCGGTCTTCAAGTCTTGCAATCCCAAGAAGGTATTTTCCTTTCCCAGTCCAAGTATGCTTGTGATATTCTTCGTCATTTTCACATGGAAGACTGTAAGCCAGCCCCTTCTCCCTTTCAGTCTGGAGTCAAACTTTCAGTCTCTTGTACTTCTCCTGAAGTTGATGCTACCTTATACCGTCAACTTGTCGGAAAACTCTTGTATTTAACCCATACTCGTCCTGATCTTTCCTTTGCTGTTGGCCTTGTTGCTCGTTTTATGCAAAACCCCCGTGAAAGTCATTGGAAAGCAGCTAAAAGAATACTTCGTTATGTTCGAGGTACAGTACAGTTTGGGATTCATTACAGTGCCAAAGCAGCTCCTCTGTTAGTTGGTTTCACTGATTCTGATTGGGCTGGTGACCTTGATGATCGGAAGTCTACTGCCGGTTATGTCTTCACTCTTGGTTCAGGACCTATTACATGGGCTTGTAAGAAACAGGCTGCCATTTCTCTTTCGTCAGCAGAAGCAGAGTATCGTGGTGCCGTGGAAGCTAGTAAGGAAGCCTTGTGGCTTCGTCAGATCCTATCAGAGTTTGGCTTTGAGCAGCAGCATCCAACCACACTTTGGTGTGATAATCAAAGTGCCATTCAGCTATGCAAAGATCCAGTCCAGCATCAGCGCAGCAAACACATTGAACTACACATGCACTTCATCAGAAAGCTCATTCATGACCATGTTCTTGAAGTGCAATATTGTCCAACGATGATCAGGTTGCAGACATCTTCACAAAGGCTCTCACAGAGGCGAAGTTCACTAAACTTCGATATATGCTTGGAGTTCAGGAAGTTGTCACTAAGGGGGGATAGGCTCTAGTGCCTCCTTCCTTCTCCTATTGTGTCATATTTGTAAATCCTTCAATCCTATCCCAAGTTGTTCTTAAGGGGGGATGTTAGGATATTCCGACACATAGGATATAGTTAAGTTCAACTTGGTCTAGCATAGAGTTAGGTTAGAGTTAGGTAAAGTGTGTTTCTTTACCGTTGTACATTTTGTAACTTACAATCCGACAGTCACGATATGTAGTGATCCAACGGTTCACTCTCACCTCGGTATCACCGACACTTGATCCGTGGCTTGACACCCGATTGGTCCATGAGTTCTATTTAAAGCGCATGGAGGGTCATTGTTCGGGTAATCCGTGCATGAGAGAAGCTTATGTAAATTTTCATTCTTTGATTAATAAATTGTCTATACCCACGTTGGGACAGGCCGTGGACTGTTTCCCTCCTTGCACTCTGAGGGTTTTAACCACGTCAAAAATACTGGTGTATTGATTTGAGATCTGGTTGTGAGCGGTGTCCTTTTGGTATTCTTTCTGAGGAACTTACCCTGTAAATTCCTACATTATTTGTTTCAATGTCTACCAGTTTCATGTTTTCTGAAAAACATTGGAAAGCTGAGGAATCCTTATTTAGAGCTCTTGTGCCCCCTTTTTTTTTCCGAGAGCAATCTTATCATGTTGAAATCTCCTCCTATCACCCATGGTAGCCTTGCAAATCTATTTCGAAGGTCCACTAAGGATTCCATAAACTTGATTTTGTCATCTAACTTTTGAGGACCATAAACATTTGTTACAAGATAGGTGTCCCTGTCTCCTACTGGTTGTATAACCACAGATAAATAATTCCTAAATGCCTCCGCATCAATAATACCTATATTTTGGGGATTCCAAAGGATGAGGATACCCCCTGCTGTATTTTCTGCTTTGACTTCTAGAAACTCATATCTGTTGAGCCACTTACTATGAATTTCTATTATCTTTTGAACAGAGAATTTTGTTTCTTAGACAAAAATTATATCCGGAGCTGCCTGTTTCATTCTATTATTCAACATTCCCTGTTTCCTTTTGCTTCCTAGGCCTCTGATGTTCCAAGTTGTAAACTTCATAATTACTGATTGGAAAAGGATTAACTGGATAGATCTTTCATCTTAATTGAGTCTATCATGAGCTTTCCACATTCCAATAATAGCTCATTCTGCTTTTTTCTGCCCCTTTTTTCCCCGGTTTTTGGAGCAAAAATTGGAGTTGGTTTTATCACTTTCATTCCCTGCCTGCTTTGTTTTTCCATGGCATTATCTTCTTCCAAGCCTTTTGTCTAAGTTTTCCATAAGAATAACTGCTCTATTCACTTGCATTATTCTTGTGGTAGAGATTCTACTCCACCTGTTGTTCCCTTACTCAAGAACCCTTCTAGATCTAGGTTTTCTTGATCGAGAACCTCTTGTGACTCATTGTCTTCCATTTCCATCTCACTCTGGGTCATTTCCTGATCCATATCCATCTCTGATTCACTCATCATTGTCCCTTTATGTATTTCCTTTGCGTGTTCCTAATTTTGTTCTTCTTCCTTTTCCTGCTTGTCATCTCTATCCTTCATAACTTGATTTTTGACTACTGCATCCTCCTCCTCTTCATGAACATGGAACTGATTTGGCCTCCCTTTTTGGTCTGCACTTTGGTGAGTTTTTGGCCCTTTTTTGCCATTTTTACCCTTGTGAGCAGCTTTCTGAAAGCCATCTGTCTCTTTCATTGTATTAGGTTTACTTTTGTTCTCAGCCCTACTGATAGGACAGTCTTGAAGAAGATGCCCATGTTCATGACATTTTCAACATCTAAAAGGAATGTGCTCGTAGTCAACTGTTTGCACCCATTCCTCATCATATACCTCTAATATGACCTCGTTCGAAAGTGCTCCATATAGGTCCATCTCTACACAAATCCTGGTGAAGGAGGTATATTTTCCCCTTCTTGTGGCTTCAGAAGTTTTGACAACCTTCCTAATTTATTTCCTATGGCTGTAAGTGATTCTATTTGCCAATAATCTAGAGGTAGCGAGTAGATTCTTATCCATACCAGGACAGAGGTAAAGGTTTCTTTCTCTGGCATGATGTTCATCATCCACGGCCGCATGTAGAGCCCTACTGCTGAATAGAAGTAGGGCCCTCCTTCAAACACTCTGTCTTTGTCCCCTATGTTCGCGAACACCACTGTAAAAAAACCCTTGGATCCTAGATGAAGACTAATGCCTCCTTTGGGCTTCCAGTGGTATCTGATCCAAGCTTGTAAAGCCTTTTCACTGGGCCATAGTCCCATGAATTTTCATATGATTGTGTAAGTCTGCATGTGCTCCATGTGGGCCTGCAGCTCAGGGTTATTTAATATTACTTTGGGAGTGACTTCAGCTTTGGGCTTGCATGGGCCCTGATGTTTCCTGTCTTTTGTTCCCTGCTTTTTGTCATTTTCCTCTTTATCCTTTGTGTCGTCATTCTCCTTCTCCTTGCTGCTTTCTGTCTCCTTTTCCCCCCTTTTTCCCCCTTCCATCATGTTGCCTTTGCCTGAAACTGGAGATGCCTTGCTCTTGTTAGCCACTGCCTCGTGGTAGGAGGGAGTGGAGCTCCCTCCTCTACACCCGTCCATGGAGAAAAGCCTGCTCAGAAACCCTTAACCCTGGTTCACCGTTCCACCACTCTTCAACCTCCCTTTACTTAGTGTATTGTCATTTCCATCTCCTATGCTTTGTATTTCACATAGACCTCACTTACTAATTTCTGCTCAACCAAGAAACTCATGGAAGCAATCAAATTCTTCACTCTCCAATTGCAACCATCACTTGCGCTGTGGTTCTAGATATAGGAAACAATTCAATTCCTTGTCTATCATACAATGAATAAGATTATGGGTACTACCCTAATCAATCAACACTATTACCTTCTTCTTCTTGATATGTCCTTCTATCTTGATCGTTTGAGGAGTGGTAATTCTAGCCAATGCATTACAAGATATGATTAGATTCATTTCTTCTTTATATAGGGTTTGTTCCTGGTGTATATCCTCTTCTTTTGACGTTTCTTATTCCTTTTCTTTCTCTTATTCACAATCTATGTAAAAAAAATTATTCTGAGCACACTTACGACCTTTAGTGTATTTTTTATCGCAATTGTAACAAATCCATTTTGCTATTTTTTCTTCCAATTGTTGTGGTGTCAAACTTGTAGGTTTTGGAAGCCTAGGGGAAAAAACACTTCCATGTCTATAGTTGTGACTGGTAGGCTTCCTTGTTTCCATGATATTTCTTTCCATTTTTCTTGCCAACCTAATGCCTTCTCCAATGAATCAAGTTCCCAAAGGTGACCCTCATGTTGAATGTTATCCTCTAAAGTCTCTATGAAGACATCAATCCTATGCTCCTCTGGAATATATTTTACCCTTATATTTAATTTTTGAAAGTCCTCAATGTGCTCCATCATTGGACCCTTTTGTTTGAGATTTATCAGTTGGCTAAAAAAGGTGTTGCTTTTTGTATCCTCATAATGTTGTATCATTTATTCCATAAAAATTACCCAAGTGACAATTTGTTTACGAGAGTAAAGCCATCAATACCATACAAACTGATTTGGTTCCAAATATAAAGTTGCAATGCACACCTTTTGTGTGTTTTTGCACATTATGGAGATCGAAATATTGCTCCATCTGTAGTATCCATGTTACGAGATCCTTTCCATCAAACATCCTCATATTGATCTTTGGAACATGGTGGGTCTTCAATCCAACATTAGAGTATATGAAATCATGATTAATATTTCTTTTGTTCTCATCATGAGTTTCCTTTACTACCCTTTCACCATTAGTAATAATTTCTTGTAGCAACTTTGTCGAATCTATCTTCAAATCATCCATGTTTCCTTTAAGTTTTTCTTCTATACCATCCATCTTAGCTTCCACTTCATTCATCTTAGCTTCCACACCTTTATTTAAACCGTCCATCTTAGCTTCCATGTATTTCTTTAAACCATCAATCTTAGCCTCAACGCCATCCATATTAGCTTTTGTTACCTTTTGTGAGAGTGAATTTTGTTGCACTTGGTCTCATAATTTTGATATATCATGTTGCATTTCTTCCTCTTCTTCATGAGTCAGGCTAGAGATTTTAGGTTGATTATTAGGTGTTTCCATTTTCCTTCTCAGGGGCATAAATTAATGATAACCATGCTTCACTATCCCCTTTGAATTCCTTCAAACTAATTTTTCAAAC
The DNA here is from genome assembly GCA_031772625.1 of Pinus tabuliformis. NCBI lineage: Eukaryota > Viridiplantae > Streptophyta > Pinopsida > Pinales > Pinaceae > Pinus > Pinus tabuliformis. The sequence continues at coordinate 1,816,660,648 of CM062816.1, read as the reverse complement.
CAACCTTATGAAAAAATTAAAAGAAAACTACACACCATTTTTCACTTTGTAGGAGCTCGATATTGAATATGTTGTATCTATGTAATTTCGGATCTTCAAGTTCTTACATTTCATCCTACAATAGTCGTCTGAGTTCTCTTTCCAACCCCACAAGTCTGATAAATATTGGATTCTCCAAGGAAGCATTATGCCATATCTCCCACAATGACCGGATTATAGACTAATTCAATAGAGTGAACTTGTACGAAGTGACACGTGTCATAGTTTCGACCTTAGGACCTGAAACCGATTAAAAGAAAAATATAGGCCGTCCTATTTCTGTGACATTTTGTGAAATTTAAATATGATGGTCAAAGAGAATGTTATGAATATTTTCCCTAGGTAACCTATTTCAGAGACAATTCGGGAGCCTGCAACAACCGTCACTTCCTTGGATCCTATCTTTGAAAATATAGTGAGAAAAGATCTGAAATTTGAATCCAAGTTTCATAATGATTTGGGCTCAAATGGGTTTTAATTTTATCTTCTAAATGGTCGTAGAAAACAATTGATATCAAAACTTCCATGATGACCTATTTGGAGTAGCGAAACCATAGAATCCAAAGGCTATGATACCAAATGTTATGTAACCAACTCAAAAAATAGAAGAGAAGATAGATCAATGACTTCAAAATCAACCTCTTCAAGGGGGAAACCTCCTTTACATTACACAAATGAACAATTCTTGGATGATACAAATGACAAAACCTACTTTCTATATATAGAAGTCTAAGGTGTCACAATACAATCAAAGTCGACATAACAATATTAAAATAACGGAAAAAAAATAACAATAGTGGGCTTCTCTGGGGCACAACAATAACAATTAGGGCTAAAATGACAATAATAATGGAGGAATAACTAGTATTATAGGGAACTAACAACCTCCTACCTTATTAGCCCAAAGATTTTTGGAGAGATTTCTCATGACATTGTTATGGATTAGATGATGAACCCCAATAAGATTAATGTATATGGGGTGGAAGCTAGAAGCTTAGTTCATATTTGAAATCTAGTAGTGTTAGCCATTATCATCGATTTTTGAATTACTTTTCCACTCCATGAATAACCATATCCAAAATATTCTTGTGTCAAGCCTAGAAGTTGAAGGGGACACCAACAAATTTACATCTATGACCCTGTAGAATTCAGGATCAGATTTGATCAGCTAAGAAACCAATGTGGTCTCACAAATATTTTTTGGAACACTTGGTTGTTTTTTGATACATTGCATTCATGATCCCGAAGCTACGTAGGCTTTAGTGCAGTCCATCATATTTTCCACTCATTCATGTTCCTTCAGGATGTGAGGAATCATATGTAAAATTCCCATTAATTGGTTGTCTGGTTCTTTATTTAGGGTGGGGTGTGACTTTGATTAAACCTTGTCCACTCTATGTGATATATATTAGGTAGCCCAAGGATTCAACTCCCATTAATTACAGAGCTCGAGTTAATAGGATATCTTGTTAGATAGATGTAACATGTTGCACTTTTGTTTTTCTTTTGGTGATACATAGAAAATTGAAAAAGGATTAATAATTTCTTTATTAACTCAGAAAACTCAACAATTTATATTTTATCCCGATTACCATGCAATATTGTGGAAAACCATACCAGGTTTCAAGGTTTATTGTCGAGGAAACATTTTCTATGTTTGTTATAAAAGCTAGATTTTGAACCAAGAGAAACCTACAAGACATAATACAAGATATAACTTATAAGGTGTTGAATTAGATTTAATGAGACATTTATAAAGACCATCCAAATAAGGTGTAGCACGCAAACGAAAAATGGAGTCAATACTCATAATAACCCATTTTGTCATTGTATTAAAACTTGCTTTTGAGGCTAGGCTATTCTTCCATGATGTAATTTTAGTAACTTAGTTGAACGATGATACTTAGGCCTAGTTGATTTGGTCCAATATTTATTACATATGTAAGTTTATTACAATGATGTGGGTGAAATATTATAACTCTCCTAACACTTAAAATATTTATATCTACCAATTTTATACTCTTGTATATACCTAATATAATATAGAGTGTACAATTTGATTTTCTCTCGCATTTTCCTTCTTGTGCAATTGTTCTCATTGCTTTTTCAATTCATGCACATATCGATAAGGTTTATTTTCTTGTTTTTATTTTAGTATGAGTTTTGTTTTGGGTTGAGGTATTATTTTTCTTTCTTTTGATAAAGTGTTCCTATTTATTCAGTTTAATTGTCTTGTATTCACTTATTTCAATGAGTGGGAATCAGCTAGAGGATGTCCAAACAAAACAATGAAACTTTTTTATCTGTGCAAGATAACCAATGCTTTGGATACCTCTTTTTTTCACAAATATGTTATTTTCCTGGTTCTAATTCATTTTCTTGTTTATGTAATTATCATCCTAAATTTCTATGATGTATGTGGAAACTTGAAATGTTATATCTTTTTATGTGTTAGTACTTCAACATTAAAATGCAAATGGATTTCTTAAAATAGAATATAAGGAATTGAATATCCATTTATTCTTCTTAAAATGCATTGTAAAGAAGAGAGTTTTCCTCTTAGTATTTTTACCATTTTATTTGGTAGAACACATGGTAGAGAATGATGCACTGCTCCTTTTCTCATTATGTTTGGAATTTATGCCGATTGACTCAGTATTTTGTGTAGCTTCATTGTTGTTTGTTTTATACCTATAACTTCATTTCTATTGTGTATAGAAATTTAGATTCATTATAACAATATAAATTAAACTTCATTATGTAGCTTCATTTTTGTTTTATACAAATAGTTAGTTTTGTGTAGCTTCATTATTGTACAATGTTGAGCATAAGAGAGTATTAATACTTATGGTTACGGAAAATATGGATGAGAATTAGGATATGAAGATATTGGGGCTATCTTTGTTTGTAAAATGAATTATTTTTAGGATGTAAATGAATATGAAAGAAGAAAATCAAGTGGGTACATTTGGTTAGATACATTGGAAGGGGATATAAGTGACATAGTTTTATAAACAATTCCAAAATGCCATTTGTGTCGCATATATGACATTTTGGTAGGTATGTGGAGATAACATGCGAAAATGTTACTATGGAGTACAACTAGTTAATGATGCACTTATTTTTATTTTTTTGGACTCACAAAGGAGAGACAAGGCGAAGATGCAATCAATCAATCATTATGTTTGTAGGAGGTTTACTTCCTATATACCCTAAGGATCATGGTATATTGGGGCATGTTAACCACCCACATGTATGGGTAAACATATGATAATTGTTTTCTTCTATGATGAAATTTTCCAGCTAGCTGTCATACATTATTTAGTATATCTTGTATTTTTCTTTACATTTGTTTTCACAAGATATCTACAACTTGATCTTTTTCGATTGTAGCATAGTTGACATGATTGTTATTATGTTAGGATATTCCGACACATAGGAAATAGCTAAGTATAACTTGGTATAGTGTAGAATTAGGTAAAGTGTGGTTATTTACTATATACTTTTGTAACTTACAATCCGACAGTCACGATATGTTCTAGACATGAAGTGATCTGGTGTTTCATTCTCTCCTCAGTACTACCCACACTTGATCTGTGGCTTAACACCCTATTCACCCATGATCTCTATTTAAAGAGCATGGAGGGTCATTTGTAAGGTGACCATTCATGAGAGAAGCTTATGTAAATTTTATTTGTTTTACATTAATAAATTTCTGGAAGTGGACATGTTGGTTCAGGCCATGGACTGTTTCCCTCTTTGAGGGTTTTAACCACATTAATAATACTGGTGTACTAATTTGTGATCTGTTTGTGAGTGGTGTACCTTGGTGTTCTATCTAAGGAACTAACCCTGTAAATTTCTACATGGTATCACAACTATTTCAGGGCCGCATTTGTTGGTGATCCAAATCTAAAGTTGGTACAAATACATCTGACTATAGTTTCCTAGATCTACTATTTCTGATCGCTTTCAGGTCGAGAGGATTACTCTATTGTGTTAGGAGCATCTGTTCCAGTCAGGAACCCATTTTCTTCAGGCGAAAATGGTCTGGTAGCCCTAGCTACGTCATTTTTAAGATCTGGACGTATACAATGTTTATTTGCAGTTTTAGTTATTTATCTCTCTATTTATTTAGGGTTATTTATCTCTATGTTTTTATCACTGGATCTATACCATTCATTTCTACATATGCTCTTTGCCCCACAACCTTTTTGCAATCTAGGCAAATCAGAAAGACAAATGAAGGATTTTTCTCATGTGTATGCTCTTCTCCACCGCACAGTAGTGTGATCTTGGAAAATCAGAAACATTGAGGAAAATATTTAGTTTCCGATCAAATCTAACTTCAAGCCATAAGTTTTGGTTTTTTTTGCATGTCTGTTTGAGGTTGTGTGTTTTTTTGTTTTGTAGGAAAAAAGGGCTTTCTCAAGTAAGCATGCACTCCAAAGCTTTAGTGACTTAAAAAAAATAAGAATAAATAACCCCTCCTCTTTTCCAAAAATTTCTAACCTTTTAAACTAGCTCACTCGGTCCAAAGTTACTTTATGATAATAGAGGTCTTGGGTTCAAGTCTTTCTTTTTGTTGAGTAAGTTTTTCAAAAAGCACATGTAACTTATGTTTTAAAGTTACTTTATGTAACAGTATTCTCACCATTATAAAAAGTGAGTCACTTATAATTCTAAAGTATCTTTATCTTTTATTTAAGTTACAATTTAGTGGGTAGCTCATAAAGTAGCATTGTAAAATTTACTTTCACTTATTTCTAAAAGTGGGTCACATAATTTTTTATTTATTTTTTAAGTGAGCTAATTAGATTAAGTTTGGAAAGAGGGGGGATTTGTTTTCAAATATAACATTATCATTCACTTCTAGACATTCACATACTTCATCGGCATCTTCAACAACTTTTCTTCAAAAGGCCATAACTTCTTCATTCAGAAGACGTTTTCTAAGTTTTTTTTTTAATTGGCCTAATTTTTCGAGATATTTCCATTGGAACATTTTTTTTTGGCATCAATAGCTTTAGCTTCTGTTAAAATGGAAATTCCATGCGAAGTTAGTCTTGACAGCACCAACTACTTCCAATGGGTATCCTACATGGAGGATTTACTTAGAAGTAAAGGTATTTATAGAATAGCCTTAGGCCAAGAATCTAGACCTAAAGATGAAGATAAGGAAGTCAAATGGGAAAATAAGCAATACCAAGCACGTGGGTTGATAGGGATGTCTATTTCTCTGGACCTTAGATTCCATATGGTAGAACTTGATACCCTTAATGAGGCAATGAAACAACTCAATAAAGTTTTTTGAATTAAAAATTAGATTAGAGTCCATCAACTCAAAAATGAGTTGCTTACATTGGACCCCAATAATTTTTCTTCCATTGAAGATTTTTCATCCAAGTTCAAGACCCTTAGACTTCTATTGGAAGGTATTAAGGTTAAGAATGAAGATGGTAGCCTTATATATTCCATTCTTTCTAAGTTAAGACTAGCCTACTCTATGCTTGTTTCGACCATCCATTCTAATATAAATGCCTTTATTTCTCAAGGACAAGCCTACAAGTCCCCCTCTTTTGATGCCTTTTGTCATTCTTTAATAAGAGAAGAAGAAAAAATCCTACATCTTGGTCTTCTTAATACTGGAAACTCTTCCAAGAAAGCCTTAGCAATCCAACAATAACCAAATTCAAAGAATCCTAAGAAGTGGTATCCTAAAAAGAATGGTTCTAAATCAAACAAGGGTCCTAAGCACTTTCAGTCTCAAAAAAATGAAAAATCACTTCAACAAAATGATAACGCAAATAAAAACAAAGGGAAGAAGACAGATAGACATTGCAACTTTTGTAATCAAGATGACCACTTAGAATCCAAATGCTTTAAGAAGATGCAAGCCTTGGAAATATCAATGAAGAAGTATAACATCCATTTGGAGCACTCTTCAAATTCAACTTTATCTTCAAGAATAGTACTTTCTACATGTGGTTGTTAAGCATCTCGATCTAGTTATGCACTAAATGTATCTTCTTCTTCTCATTCTCATTAGTGGCTCATTGATTCTGGAGCTTCTTATCACATGGCCAAAAACAAAGCCATGTTTTCTTCTTTAAATGATTGTAACACCAAAAATATATATGTTTGTGATGATATATCTCTTAGTGTTGTAGGGACTAGAACTATTCATCTAGACAATGGTCCATTTAATGATGTATTATATGTTCCAACCTTATCCTGCACCTTCTATCTGTATATCAGATAACTCATTCAGGTGAAGGTAAAACTGTTGAATTTTCACCTCACGATGTTGTAATTAAGGGCCTAAGGGATCCTAGATATATTTTAGCTACTGGAATTGATGATGATTCTGCAAGGTTGTATAATTTTAACAAGATTGGGTCATCAACTCTTCCCTCGGTATTTGTTTCTCATGATGATGAATTTATAAAACTTTGGCATGAGTGATTTGGTCACTTAAACTATCGCTCCCTTCAAAATATATGTAAAGAAAATATGGTGACAAATCATACTATGGTATCTTGCAAAGATGGTGTTTGTTTCAGATGTGTACTCAAAAAACATCATTAGGATAGTTTTGAAAATCGTGCCTCTTGGCACACCTCAGCCACTTTACAACTTGTGGATAGTGATTTATGTGGTCCACTTCTAGTTTTTCCATTCTCTTGCTACAAGTGTTTCTTCACTTTCATTGATGATTTCTCGATACGCACTTGGGTATACCACTTAAAACTCAAGAATAAAGTATTTAACATGTTCTTGGCTTTTAAGGCCTTTGTTGAGAAATAACATGGACATCAAATTCTTAAGCTAAGATCCGATAATGGCGAAGAATATGTTAACAAAATTTTCATAAACATTTTCACTGAGCATGGAATTCAAATGCAACATATTGTTCCATATACTCTAGAAAAAAATGGTGTAGCTGAAAGGAAGAATCACACCTTAAAGGAAATGGCTAATTGTATGCTTCAATCTAAAGGACTTAGTCTTAATTTTTGCGTAGAAGAAATTAACCGTGCAAATTACATAGTAAATCACACTCCTACTAAGGTTGTAAGAATATCACTCTAGCAAAAAAATGGAGCTCAATTAAACCAGATATAAGTCACATTCGTGTTTTTGGAAGTGAAGCATGGGCCCATATTGTAGATGAGAAACATAAAGCCTTAGAACCTAAGAGTGAAAAATGTATTTTTGTTGGATATTCTGAAGATGTCAAAGGATATAAACTTCTTCCACCTAAATCTAAAAATGTTATCATTAAAAGAGATCTAAAGTTTGTTGAAAATATATCGGCTTATGAGCCTAGTTCTGTGGATGTGCCACCTCTCTCTATCCCTTCTACTTCTGAAAATATTTCTTCTTCAGATGATGACAGTGAGGATGACAATCCTACTCCACCTTCTTTAGGTCCTCCTTTAGCTCCTTAGCTTCCAAAATGGGTCCATGCTACTCGGGATGCAGCAGGTGCTCTTACAGGTGATCCCACAGATCAGTGATGTACACATTCTTGGTTCAAGAGAGCCTCTTATTTACTAGCTCAAGCTTCAACGAATTATGATCCTCACACCTTTGCAGAAGCTTCAGGCCATCCAGATTGGGATGCAACTATGAATGAATAATTTCATTTATTATTGTCAAATGATACATGGGATCTTGTTCCTCTTCCAAAGGGACGAAAAATTGTTATATGCAAATAGGTTTACAAAACCAAGTTTGGACCAGATGGAAATGTTGATAAACATAAAGCTCATCTTGTTGCTAAGGTTTTCTCACAAGTTGAAGGAATTGACAATATTGAAACCCTCTCTCCTGTTTCCAAAATGAACTCTATTTGCCTTGTTCTTTCCCTTCATAGCTCTTTCAAATCGGAAGTCCATTAGATGTATGTTAAATCTGCCTTCTTGCATGGGGACCTTCATAAAGAAATATATATGGAACAACCTCCTAGATTTATACAATCAGAATCCAACCTTGTATGTCAATTTAAGAAATCCCTTTATGGTCTCAAGCAAGCCCCTCAGGCTTGGTATGCCAAAATGGATAGCTTTCTTTTAGAGACTGGCTTTTCTAGGTGTCATTCTGACAATACTGTCTACACCAAGAAATTGGGTAAGTCTCTTATCATTCTTGTTCTTTATGTTTATGATATTATCCTTACAGGTAGTGATCCAAACATTATAAACCATGTGAATTCCACCCTTAAAAAGTAGTTTGAAATGACAGACTTAGGACACTTGCATTATTTTCTCAGTCTTCATGTCTTGTAATCCAAGGAAGGCATTTCCCTTTCCCAGCCCAAGTATGCCTGTGATATTCTATGCCACTTTCTCATGGAAGGTTGTATGCTAGCCCCTTCTCCCTTTCAGTCTAGAACCAAAATTTCTGTCACTTGTACTTTCCTTGAAGTTGATGCTACCTTATACTGTCAGCTTGTAGGAATACTTTTGTATCTGACCGATACTAGTCCTAACCTTTCTTTTGTTGTTGGCATTATTGCTCGGTTGATGAAAAACCGACATGAAAGTCATTGGAAAGAAGCTAAAAGAATACTTCATTATGTTTGCGATACAATTCAATTTGGGATTCATTACCGAGCATAAGCATCTCCTCTATTGGTTAGTTTCACTGATTCTGATTGAGCTGGCTGAAGGTTATGTGTACAGTCTTAGTTCTAGACCTATTAGATGGGCTTGCAAGAAACAAAGTGCCATTTCTCTTTCTTCAACAAAAGTAGAGTATCGTGCCGCTATAGAAGCTAGTAAGGAAGCCTTGTGGCTTTGTTAGATCCTACCAGAGTTTGGCTTTCAGTAGTAGCATCCGAAGACACTTCGGTGTGATAATAAAAGTGCCATTCAACTATGAAAAGATCCAATCCAACATCAGTGCAGAAAACAAATTGAACTACACATGTACTTCATCAAAAAGCTCATTCATGACCATGTTCTTGAAGTGCAATATTGTTCAACCGATGATCAAATTACAGACATCTTTATAAAGGCTCTCACAGAGGTGAAGTTTACTAAACTTCAATTTATGGTTGGATTTCAGGAAGTTGTCACAAAGGGGGGATAGGCTCTAATGCCTCCTTCCTTCTCCTATTGTGTCATATTTGTACATACTTCAATCCTATCCGAAGTTGTTTTTAAGGGGGGATGGTAGGATATTCTGACACATAGGAAATAGTTAAGTATAACTTGGTCTAGTGTAGAGTTAGGTAAAGTGTGTTTCTTTATTATGTAATTTTGTAACTTACAATCTGACAGTCATGATATGTTCTAGAGATGAAGTGATCTGATGGTTCATTCTCTCCTCGGTATTATCGACACTTGATTCGTGGCTTAACACCCGATTGGTCCATGATCTATATTTAAAGAGAATGGAGGGTCATTTATAAGGTGACCATTCATGAGAGAAGCTTATGTAAATTTTATTTCTTTTACATTAATAAATTCCCTAAAGTGGCCACATTGGCTCAAGACGTGGACTGTTTCCCTCTTTGAGGGATTTAACTACGTCAATAATATTGGTGTACTGATCTGTGATCTCTTTGTCAGCAGTGTCCCTTGGTATTCTATCTAAGGAACTTACCATGTAAATTCCTACATGTTATGTTACCAAGGTTTTCTTTTTTCTTTATGGTGACATTTTATTTGTTTTCTTTATATAGATCATTTTGCAATATAGTGGCCACTATCACCCAACTGAAGAAAACGTGTTCGAGTTTCTTTCTTTTCTGCGGAAAAATGGCATTGACATAGCATATGTTGAGGTATATGTCGTATCAATATTTTATAGTATAATTTAGTTTATATTTTAGCTTTCGTCGTATTTTATGTCTTATACTCTGCATTATACCTTCTTTCATTTCAGAAGAGGAACTCAATATTGATGGTCAAAAGTAGGATTTCAAGAAAGAGGAGAACAATAACACTTGAGTGAAAAATGCAGAGAGAGAGAGAGAGAGAGAATAATCGGCCTAGTGATACCCTTAAAGACAGTATCTCACATGAGATACACAGACATAAAGACTGATTATCAGGTCTTCATAGTTGGTGAATTCACTTACAATGCCTTCGCAACACAATGATAAGTGATGAAACAGTATTTCATGTGTAAATTGTAGTCCAACCAATATTAAGTTGGAAACTCATATTGTAATACTTGAAATTTCATATAATATAATTTATGTGATTGAAGTTATTTATAGTTGCACTTGATATTATTTAGATTTGTAATTAACATATGTAACTTTGTGTTTTCATATTAGATGAACATGTACATTGTATCATATTTTTTTAATTTAGTCACAAAATAATACTAACTAATTTATGTTGATTAATAATGAACACATAAAATCAATCTAAAAGTACTAAATTAGTAATTTATATTTATTAACGATGAACACAAATAAAATGAATAAATTAGTAAATTAGTCATTTATAATGATTATTAATGAAAGTAAATGGAATAAATATAAACTATTAAATTAGTTGTTTATATAATGAATATGAAACTACCAATAATATAAATGACTACTACAAATGATAAATTTGTGATTACAAATGATGACTAAATTTTGTATATATATGACTATTAGTAGATAATTTACAATATCTTATAACATGACCAAAATTTAGTCATATTTCTTTGGTCATTAATTGGTTTTAGAAAATGACTAAAATTTTCATATATATGACTATTAGTAGCTAATTTAAAATATCTTATAATACGACCAACATTTTGGTCATTAATTGGTTTTCTCAGGTGATAATATAGTAATATATTTTGTTGTGTATTTGGTCATTAATTGTGGCAATTAATGACTAAATCAATTACTGAATCAATGACTAAAATACTACTTGATGATAAAACTGAGACAACCAATTAATGACTAAGCTAAAAAGGACAGAACATTGGTCACATTATAAGATACTATAAATTAGCTACTACTGGTCAATGACTAAAAAATTGTCATTTATGTGCAAAATTTAGTCATTTTTTTAGTAACCAGTTAGCCATATTGTACTAGTGTCACTAAGGTGCCCCAAGACTTCTTCAATTTTTCTTCAATACACTACACCAAACCTGCTCTAGAAACTGCTCCAAGGATTTTCGCGATCTTCAAGGCTCCAAAATACCCATTTAAGAATTTTATCCCACACACAAGATCTTTCCACTTCAAGTCTAGTATGTTGCTTCCAGATGCTCACAATTTTCTCTAAGATCTATTTTCACAAATTCTTCTTCAAATGTTTCACTATTCACCAAATGCTTCACTATCCAAGGTCTTCAAATTCTAACTTGGACAAGTTTCCAACTATTACTTCAAGCATTACTATTAACTGTTCATTATTAGCACTAATCCCTCCACAATTGTATCTATAATCTTCCATAGACCCTCCAAACAAAGACTTACCTAATCTGCAAAGAAGTACTGGTCAACTCTTCAAGTATCCATAGATGTGTTATCACTATGATATTGCCACAAAGGTAAGTCCGAGTTGTTCATAGGGAATAAAACACAAGATCGATCCCTTAAAACTTGACTAAAATTCGTAACCCAGATTTCAGGGCTACTTTCATAACACAGGTCACTAGTCTGAGCTTTATCACTACCAGCACCAAGTTATAATCACCATCCAACACTGAGTTTTGATTGTCTAGCAATGAGTTATCTAGTCATAGATGTGAAGTGTAGAGGTAGTTTGAGGCACCCAATAGATCTGACTGGTTGGCCTAAAAACTAATCTATCAAACCTCTGCAATGCTAGATGCTCACATATGCAGTTTCCACAGGTCTTCTACAGATCCAATTTCAGAGCTCTAGAATAGATATCCCCAAACAATTTAATCCTTCAATTCCTTCTCATTTTCCCTAGTTCCGGAGTTCTGAACTGTAATGTATCTTTGTAATAGATCTTCACCCAATCAATGAGTTGAAATGAATGTTTAGACTTATATTTATAGTGATTTTGTTTATAACTGAAGGGACATGTTTATTTGAAGAGATGGAGAATTGTATGACTGAGTGTAAGTTGGCTTCAACTATCCACATCATACATGTCATGAAATACTTCATCAAGTGTCATCAGTGCAGGACATGGATGGGTATCAGAGGTTTGGGCATCGAAATCTTTAACATGACACAACTTTCAAAACTTGTGATATAGGAAAGTTCTAATGCAGCAGACATAATATTATATTAAAATGTTATGACAAATCCAATCGGATCCACAACCATATTGAGAATTAGAGATTAGGTCTTATCGAAGATGTCATTTCAAAAGTTTTGATAAAGTGGCAGATGCATCAATAATTAAATCGTTAACTTAAATAAAGTTAGGTCCGCATATAGAAAGTCAGAGCAAATCATATGTTATATGATATTACATATCGAATATTGGACATTTTGAATGTTGACACACAATAAAAATGCCGATATGATATTTCTCAGATAGGGCTATATTATATGCATTATGTTATATATGATCTCCATTATCATGTCTTCAACTATGTCATCATATCTGTTGGAAATAATACTGAGAGGGGGGGGTGAATCAGTATTATCAAATTCTTTTCAATATTCCATCTATATTTATAATTTAATTTATTCTTCAGATGCTGACTATTAATTTGAATGTCAGTACCATATAATAATGAACAGGAACAAGAAAAATGGACAGTCACACCAAAGAACACCAGATATAAGGTGGAAACCCAATGTGGGTGAAAACCACCTGGTGCAATGTGTCTCTATCTTCTTTCAATTAGAAACTTCTTTTACAATGATTATGTACTGGTGCAGTCCTTTACCAGTATGCATGTTGCAACCTACAGAGAGATACAACCCTCTCTCATTTTCCAGTCTCTCCTAGAAGGGAGATACAATCCCCTTAGCTCTTGTACTAGTTGAGCTACTAGTACGTAGGTGCTGACCTACTTCTTTTCTTCCAAGGACCACGTTTCATTAATTTTCAGACTCGATCCATGAACATCAAATAATCATCAAGTACATGTGAATCAACCAATCTCCTTTTACAATCAACTAATGAATCAACCAATAGCCTCTCAGAATACAGTAACCAGACAAGCAATACCAGTAATCTAAACCGAGAATTCTGTAGCAATATAAAAAAGGCAGCCAACAAATATTTCAAGAAAAGTCTGCAACTTCACAAATATAAACCTGCAAATATCCGCACTTCTGCTGTGTCTAGCCTGCACAGCTTCGCACCTGATCTGTCTACTTGACAGCATACCTCTGTACCTGATCCGCCTCTTGGACTGCGCTCCTCCGCACCTTCATCTTCTACTGGACTGCGGACCTCCGCACCTGTACCTTCTACTGGGCTCCGAACCTCCGCACCTGCGCCTTCTACTGAGCTGCGAACCTCCGCACCTGCTCCTTCTACTGGGTTGTGGACCTCCGCACCTGCTCCTTCTACTCGCTGCGGACCTCCGCACTTGCATTTTTATCTCGCATGCAGACCTCCAAATATAAACACTTTATTAGGCCTAAATTGTACCCTAGACTGTCAGATCCACAGATCTGATCATGCGCCAAAGAGATCACGACCCCTCAATTGATCAGCCTTCTTATGCTCAGGTTTAATTCTATTTCATCAACCGATTACAAGTATTTTAGATCTAGTTCATCTTAAGATATTCAACATTCACAAGTGTCTAGCCAAATGATCTCCTTTCCTTTGTATAGGCAAGCCCTTACACAAACCATGCACCAAAACCATAGAAAGCCAATACAAGGGACCCAAAACCGGGGTTCAATATTTTAGATGCTATACCACGGACCAAAACCATAGGATCAAACATGTTGAACTAAATACCATGGATCAATCATAAAAATTCCCAAGTGTGTGCACTTTTTTGCATTCGAGTGAGTGAATTTGACGACTGCACCTTTTGTTCGGAGAACCTGCGGGTATGCCCGCACTTCTTGTTCAGGGCACCTGCGGGTCCGCAACTTTTGTTAGGCTCACCTGCGGGTATCTCATTTTCTATTATTTTGAGAGCCTGAACAGAGATTTTCCACTTGAGTGAGTTGCCATCAAGGACAACACCTGTGCCATAGTGCCAAACCTGAGTCATAATGCCAACAATCTCCCCCTTTGGACTTGATGGCAACCCCAAGATCCTCAAAGTCATTCTCCCCCTTTGTCATCAAGGGAAAAGGGTTATGCTCCCCCTGAGAACATGCTGAAAACTCTGTTCTGCTGTGCTGATCGTGCTCCCCCTGACTATAGGCTAGATCTACAAAAGAAATTTTCTTCAAGAAGAACCATAAACCACCATACACCAAATGACCTTCCTATCACCAAAATATTCTCTACATACATTCATCACCCAACCAAATGGGGATCATCATGTTAGAAAATTATATATTACGGAGCAATGGAACACATAAAATATTGCAGAAATATAAACACAGAAAACGCACAAAACAAGAGAGACACAGATATACGTGGCTCACCCAGTTTGGGCTACGTCCACCCCGAACAGCCAGTCCTTCCTTTCTATTATCCAGCAAAATGAAGAGATACAACCTACAGCAAAACTGCTATAATATCCTCTGTTTTCTCTCACAGTCTCACCTCTATGTTTCTCGCTCACCGAATACACATCTATCTCATAGCATCAAATACAATGCCCTCATATAAAGAGAGGGGTTGCCTTCTAGGGCAAAAAACCCTAAACTAAACATAAGTTCTACTGTCAGATCATCCGCCTAATGAACGGCCCAGGTTGACTAGAAATTACTATACTTTTACAAGGCAATTTTACAGTTGTTTTTAGCTTCGGGGGCGCTGCCCCCGAAACCCCCCGCCAGGGGGGGGCTCCCCACGGCAGCGATTATTTTACGGGCGGCGTTGCCGCCCCATTTTGAACTGGGGTCCAATATGGCGGTACTATAGAAGATAATCAGGCTCCACACCCAACAATCTCCCACTTGGAGACTGATTGTAGCAACTCCACCGCTGCTCCATTTGCTGGACAATGACTCCTCTTTGGACCTGGCTGTTTCTCATCTTCATCGTCATCCTTGAAGACCAACTGAAACTGAGCATATTCTCAGTTTCTCCCTGGTTACAACTTTTGTTAGCATATCTACAGGGTTCTGGCTAGTGTGTATCTTTTCTAGCTTCAACTCTCCATCTTCCAACACTGATCGTATGCAATGGTACTTGAGCTGTATGTGTTTTGTCCTGGAATGAAATGCTGAGTTCTTTGCAAGATGAATGCCACTTTGACTATCACTGTATAACATGCCCATATCATGCTCCTTACCCAATTCACCCATAAACCTTTGTAACCAAATCATTTCTTTACTAGCCTCTGTAGCAGCAACATACTCTGCTTCTGTTGTTGAGAGTGCAACAACACTTTGGATTTTTGAAACCCAACTGACAGCTGTTCCTCCGACAGTAAATACATATCCTGTAGTGCTCCTCCTATTATCTCTGTCACCTGCCATATCTGCATCAACATATCCTTGTAGGGATATGTTTGAACCACCAAAACATAATGCCTGATTTGTGGTACCTCTCAAATATCTGAGAATCCATTTCACTGCCATCCAATGTTCCTTTCCTGGATTGTTCATGTACCTGCTTACAACTCCCACTGCATGTGCAATATCAGGCCTTGTGCAGACCATTGCATACATTAAACTTCCAACTGCTGATGCATATGGAACTTTAGACATATAATCCATGTCTTCTTGGGTCTTTGGGCACATTTCTTTGCTAAGTTTGAAATGGCTAGCAAAAGGTGTACTAACTGGTTTTGCATTTTGCATGTTAAATCTTTTCAACACCTTTTGTATGTACTCATTTTGAGACAATGTTAATTTTCTATTTTTCCTGTCTCTAGTTATTCTCATACCAAGGATTTGTTTTGCAGCACCCAAATCCTTCATTGCAAATGAATTTGCCAATTTTCTTTCGAGCACATTTATTTCCTGCATGTTAGATCCTGCAACAAGCATGTCATCTACATACAATAACAATATAATATAGCTGCCATCATTTTGCTTTTTCAGATAAACACAATGATCAGAGTGACATCTAGTATAACCTTGTTCAGACATAAACTTGTCAAATTTTAGATACCACTGCCTTGGAGCCTGTTTTAAACCATACAAGCTCTTCTTCAACCTGCACACAAGTTTCTCCTTCCCTTTCACCTCATATCCTTGTGGCTGCTGCATATATATCTCTTCCTCCAAATCCCCATGAAGAAAGGTTGTCTTTACATCTAACTGCTCAAGATGCAAATCTTTAGCTGCTACAAGACTTAAAATAGTTCTGATTGAAGTCATTTTAACAACAGGAGAAAATATTTCATCAAAATCAATACCTTTCTTCTGTGCAAACCCCTTCACCACAAGTCTAGCTTTGTACCTTTGCTTTCCTCCATCTTCTTCCTTCAGCCTGTAAACCCATTTATTCTTCAATGTAGTTTTTCCTGCAGGCAACCTGACTAAATCCCAAGTCTGGTTATGCATTAAGGAGTCCATCTCTTCTTCCATGGCTACCTCCCACTTCTTCTTGCTTTCAACCTGCATTGCTTCTTCATAACATTCAGGTTCACCGGAATCAGTCAACAATAAATAATATAATGAAGGAGAGTATCGTTCAGGAGGTCTACTTGTCCTGGTAGATCTTCTAACACCACTTTCAGGTTTTTGGGGTGCCTGTTGTTGTTGTGATGGTTGTTGTTGTTGTGGTTGTTGATTATTATTATTTTCAGGCACCTTTACTTTTTCAGTAATTTCATCAAGAACTGCGTATTCCTTGTTTTCTTTTTCTTGTTTCTTTTCCTGCAACTGATTCTTATACAAGACCTTTTCATTGAATATTACGTCTTTGCTCCTAATGATTTTGTGATTTTCATAATCATATAAGCGATAACCAAAATCATTAACACCATATCCAATAAAGGTACATTTCTTTGACTTTGCCTCAAGCTTTGTTCTATTTTCTTTATCAATATGGACAAAGGCCTCACAACCAAAAGGTTTTAAAATAGAGTAGTTTACCTTTTTCCCTGTCCATGCTTCCTCTGGAACACCACCATCCAAGGAACTTGAAGGTCCTCTGTTTATTAAATAAACAACAGTATCTACAGCATCTGCCCAAAACTGTAAAGGCAATCCTGCATGCAATCTCATGCACCTTGCACACTCCATGATTGTTCTGTTCATCCTTTCTGACACACCATTTTCTTGTGGTGTTCTTGGAACTGTCTTCTCTCTGCGAATTCCATGCTCTGAACAGTACCTATCAAACTCTTTGCTGCAATATTCACCTCCATTGTTTTATCTAAGACACTTCAATTTCTTTCCTGTCTCAATCTCAACCAAAGCTTTCCATTTCTTGAAAGTATCAAATACATCAGATTTATTCTTAATACAATAAATCCAAGTTTTTCTAGTTGCATCATCAATAAAAGTAACATAATAACGAGAGCCACCGAGAGATGATACCTGAGCAGGTCCCCATACGTCTGTATGCACAAGCTCTAATTTTTCGTTCTTCTTTTCTTTCCCAACTCTGAGAAATCTGACTCTCTTCTGTTTTCCATAAATGCAGTTCTCACAGAAATCCAAATCAACATTCTTCAAACCTGGCAACAAATTCCTTGAGCGAAGAATCTTCATCCCTTTTTCACTCATGTGTCCGAGCCTATGATGCCATAATGCTGCATCTGCTCCTTTGGAAGTCAAAGCATTAACAGAGTTAGAAATACCATTGCATAAATACAATGTACCAACCTTTTCACCTTTTGCTATTACCAGGGCTCCTTTAGTGACCTTCCAAGCTTTATCTGTGAAAGTTGTCACACAACCTTCACTGCCTAACTGCCCTATTGAAATCAGATTTTTCTTTAGATCTGGAACATGCCTTACCTCCTTTAGTAGCCATTGGTTTCCATTCTGCTGTTTTACAAGAACCTTACCCATTCCAATGATTTTACATGGTTTATCATCACCTAGACGAACTTGTCCAAAATCTCCTTGAACATAGTCATGAAAGTATTTCTTATCAGGTGTGGCATGGAATGAAGCCCCTGAATCTACCACCCAGGAATCAGTAATATTTTCGAAAGAAAGAATCAAAGACTCTTGTAACACCTCACCTGTCACATTTGCTTCATGATTGTTTTCTTGCTGTGCATCTCCTTCTTTTCCCTTCCAAGATCTACAGTCTTTCTTTAGGTGTCCTTTCTTTCCACATTTCCAGCACACTATCCCCGATCTGGACTTGGATCTGCCTTTCCTTGATTTACTGCGATATCCTGAGCTCTTTCCTCTTTCCATTTTTCTTCCTCTAGACTCTGCACTCAAAGCATTTCCCGATGTCTCACCAGAGCTTTTCCGTCGCATTTCCTCGCCAAGGATAGCACCAACAACATCATCAAACTTTAAAGTACTAGATCCAGAAACAGAGTTACTGATGGCCATTACCAAACCATTCCAACTTTCTGGTAACGAGCATAAGAATAACAGAGCTCTAATTTCACCATCAAAGTTTACCCCTACAGAACTTAACTGACTTGTAACTGTATTAAAATCATTTAAATGGTCTGCAACAAATCCACCTTCCGACATCTTCATATTAAATAACCGTTTCATAAGAAATACCTTGTTCGAGGCCGAGGGTTTTTCATATAGTTTCGACAACACCTCCATCAAACCTGCTGTTGTGGTTTCCTTCGAAATGTTGAAAGCGACTGACGCAGCAAGGCACAACTGTATTGTTCCGAGTGCCTTTCTATCGAGAAGGTTCCATTCTTCGTCTTTCATACCCGTCGGCATCTTTGTTTTTCCGCCCAATGGTAGGTATAGATCTTTCTGATACAGATAATCTTCCATCTGCATCTTCCACAGCGAGAAGTTTTGGCCGTTAAATTTCTCAACCCTAAACTTACCATCTTCCGCCATTGGTCCCACTCAAGCCAGGAACCCTTCTTTCCTGCGAGTTTATCAGCCAAATAGACCTTCGGCTCTGATACCAGTTGTTAGAAAATTATATATTATGGAGCAATGGAACACATAAAATATTGCAGAAATATAAACACAGAAAACGCACAAAACAAGAGAGACACAGATATACGTGGTTCACCCAGTTTGGGCTACGTCCACCCCGAACAGCCAGTCCTTCCTTTCTATTATCCAGCAAAATGAAGAGATACAACCTACAACAAAACCGCTGTAATATCCTCTGTTTTCTCTCACAGTCTCACCTCTATGTTTCTCGCTCACCGAATACACATCTATCTCATAGCCTCAAATACAATGCCCTCATATAAAGAGAGGGGTTGCCTTCTAGGGCAAAAAACCCTAAACTAAACATAAGTTCTACCGTCAGATCATCCGCCTAATGAACGGCCCAGGTTGACTAGAAATTACTATACTTTTACAAGGCAATTTTACAGCTGTTTTTAGCTTCGGGGGCGCTGCCCCCGAAACCCCCCGCCAGGGGGGGCTCCCCACGGCAGCGATTATTTTACGGGCGGCGTTGCCACCCCATTTTGAACTGGGGTCCAATATGCCGGTACTATAGAAGATAATCAGGCTCCACACCCAACACATCATCCCAACCAAGTGGGGTTACATCATAAATTTACATATGACAACCAAGTACATTACATCATTCATCCCGGACATAGGCCATTACATGATGTGACAAAAGAAATATAAGACATACAGACAAAACATTGGTAGCAATATTCAGATCAGCATCCATGTACTCCTTTTGTACATGCTCCTCCAAAATGTTCTAAAATAATGCCAACAATGCATTATTAGAAGAATATATGCTCCCCCTGAACGTGTGCCATTCAATCTTCGACCAATCCATAAACCAGCAAATGTACGCGTATACCCCATATGAAACTCGCGTACAACCAACAATCTTTGAAACAGACAAGATTCAATAGCAACATGATGCAGCAACTACCCCTAGCTTTTGCCTGAGGTATTCAAAGGTCTCCCTGGGCAGTGGTTTGGTGAGTATATCAACAACTTGTTCCTTAGAGGGAACATACTCCAACTTGACCTTTTGTTCAAGCACTTGTTCCCGAAGAAAATGATACTTGATTGGTATGTTCTTGGTCTTTGAAATACTGATTGCGCTTGTATTATCATAGAAGATGTAGATAGGTGGAGTATAAGTGATTTGAATGTCTTGCAATGTTTGCATCATCCAAAGGAGTTGTGTGCAGCAAGATGCAACAGCTACATATTCTGCTTCAGCTGTAGATAATGCAATAGAGCTTTTTTTCTTGATGAACCAAGATACTAATCTAGGACCCATGAAGAATGCACCGCCACTAGTGCTTTTCCTGTCATCCACTCTTTCGGCCCAATCTGCATCTGTATAAGCATGAAGTACGAGATCTATATCTCTAGGATACCATAAGCCATAGTTTTGAGTTCCTTGAAGGTACTTGAAGATTCTCTTAACTGCTTGAAGATGAGTTTCCTTTGGATTTTCCTAAAATCTTCCAACAATTCCCACTGCATGCATGATGTCTGGTCGGGTACCTGTCAAATAAAGTAGACTTCCAATCATGGATCTATAGGTTGGTTGATGTACTGCTGCTGACTCATCATTCGCGCTGAGGCTGCATCCTGTCACCATAGGGGTACATACTGGTTTCGAATCCTCCATCCCATATTTCTTCAAGATCTACTTGAGATACTTGGTTTGTGATAGAAAAATACCCTCTTTGTTTTATTGGACTTGCAAACCAAGGAAATATGTGAGATCACCAAGCATGGACATTTCAAACTCCTTTTGCATCACCAAGGAAAACTTTTGACTCATGTCTTCTTCATTGCTACCAAAAATGATATCATCTACATACACAACAAGTATTAGCAACTTTTCATTATCAACCTTTATATATAGATTGTTGTTAGTTGATCCTTTTATAAAACCTTGTTGATGAAGATATTTATCCAACCGATAATACCATGCCCTAGGAGCCTGTTTAAGACCATAGAGAGCCTTTTTGAGCCTGCATACAAGATTTGGATCATTTCCAAGGATGAACCCATCTGGTTGTTCAATGTACACTTCTTCATTCAAGTCTCCATTCAGAAAGGAAGATTTTATGTCCATCTGAAATACTTTGAACTTTTGAAAGCTAGAGACAGCAAGAAACATACTTATAGCCTAAAGTCTAGCAACTGGTGCAAAGGCTTCTTCAAATTCTATGCCTTCTTGTTACGTATACCTTTTACAAACAAGTCTTGCCTTGTTTCTAACCACATCTCCATTTTCATTTAGTTTATTTTTGAAAATCCACATTTTCCCTATGACAATCTTATCTTTTGGTCTAGGAACCAATTCCCAAGTGTTATTCCTTTCAATCTGTTCAAGTTTTTCATCCATTGCCTTGACCCAACATTCATCTTTGCATGCCTCTCTTACATTTTGTGGTTCAATGGAGGAAAGTAATGCCAAATAGTTTGAAGCTTCTGCAATTGTTCTTCTTGTTTGTATGCCTGCCTCCTTTTGCCCCAAAAATTGAGATTCTGGATGATTCTTTTGAACATACTGTTTGGTCAATTTAGTGATATCTAAATTGCAACTTTTAAATGTCAACCCGGGGCTCGTAAGCTGATGAAGTGAGGTGTACTATATGTACTTAGATAACCTTTTCTTAATCTTTTGTCGTTTTTATCTTTTTAGTTTGTTTTTGATTTATCCTTCCTAATGTGATGTGATGGAGATGTAATCAAGCGAGTGAATGTGTGTGTTTGTGGCGACTTCTAAATGATTTCTTCAAACTTAAAGAGTATTCTAAAGAAAGCTTGAACAATAACTGAAATGGAATCAAAGCTTTAAAGGAAAGTAGAGGCATCAAATAAAAGACCAATGGCATTGGCCCAGTACCTATACTGTTGATGAAAATGAAAATGAAAATGACATCTACATTAACTCAGTTAAAAACAAGAACAACTACTTTAACTCTTCAATTAAATCTTAAGCAATGTAAAATCTAGGTGACAAATCACACCACTTAATTTTCCCTTAACCTTTTTGCCTTCAGCTGGATTGATCATGTAAGAAAGAGTTATGAGCAAGTTAGCAATGTGAGTCTTAAAACAAAATAAACCAAGCTGCACTAAGTGATATTTTGGCTCTACTGAAGTTAGTTGATTATGATAAAAAGAGCCATCAAAAGATGAACAACTTGATAAGCTATGAGCAAAAAGTAAAGTGCAAACTAAAGCAATGATACTAATGAAAATCAAAAATAAAGATCAGCAGTCTAGATAAGATGATCACACATGCCACTAGTTGTAAAAAGAAAAGCAAGAAAACTATCCCGAGCTCGCCTAAGAAACCTGCATAACACACTGATCAGTCATGGACAAAAGTGCAGAAATGTAAATCAGCAGAATTCAAAGTTTATGTACAGCTATTATACATGTTTGAAAAGAAATAACATTGCAGAAAATAAAAAGACATATATATACAGCTATTATACATGAAATCAGAAAACGAAATGCAAGGAATTAAACTACTGTACAGTGGCTGTAGCAAACAGGGGCCCTCTGCCCACTTCAGCCAATCCAAAGAATAGTTACACGCTTAGAAAAAGAACAGTCTTCTCATGTATTGATTGCAAGTTTGAAAATACAGTGGGGAGCTCAAAACGATTACAAAAACAACTAACTATTCAGTGTTCAAAGACGCTTTATTTATACAGAGGAAATCAAACTACTTTAACGAAACTTCAGCTATTCAAGCAGCTGTGTCAAAACACGTAATCTGGCTGCGTCCTCGGATTTAGGAAACGGTCATTATGGGCATTCAATCCGCTGTTGGATTCGTGTCTCCCACTGTCTTCGTGGCTGAGGAAGGTACCACGTGCTCCAAATCAGAACACGCAGAGCCGTGCCACCGCCAATGAGCTCTGGTTGACTGGATTTGCCTCTGCGTTGACTATGGGGTTTTATGACCAGTTTGGGTGAGCTGGAGGGACACACACCATGTCCTTGGTTCCACGAACTTGCCCATGTGGCTCTTCTTCCTGGAGGACACCTGGAACATACCGTTTAAGAAAACAGCTGCAGAAACCCTGTGTGAGCTGTGGAAACGCAGCACTTTGAACCAAAATTCTAATCCAACAACAAGTCATTAGCATAATTAGCAAACCATGTAAAAGGTCCTAAAATACAATGATTTAAGCAATTTGATGGAGGGAATGAGTGACAAAAGGAGGAAATGAATAGGAAAAGGAGGCTGAGAGGATGTGTAAAGAAGTGCAGGTCTGAGGCTCAACACATACCTGGATGGAGTTTTTTCTTCTATCCTTAACTTTTTCTCTGGTGCCTCATGGGTTTCTTCTTCATCATGAATCTGATTTGATGTTGATGGATAGTCCTCATCATCTTCGAAGTCTTCAGATCTTACCTGCCTGGGAGTGTTTTCGTTTTCATCCACCACTACATCCATTCTGTTAACAATTCTTCCAAGCCTTTTATTGTAATATTTGTATGCTTTTCTATGAGGAGAATAACCAAGGAGAATGCCTTCATCTGCTCTAGGTTCAAACCTATCAATATTTTCATCATTATTTTTAATATAGCATTTGCTTCCAAAAATTTTGAAATGTTTTACCGAAGGAGTCTCCCCATACCAGAGCTCATGAGGAGTTTGAGTGTTGTTCACTCGAATATTTTTCTTATTGAGAATAACGACTGCAACAAATGCAGCTTCACCCCAGAAGGTTGCAGGAGTTCCAGACTCATCAGCCATAGCACGAGCCATTTGTTGAACCATTCTGTTCATCCTTTCCACCACTCCATTTTGCTGAGGAGTCCTAGCTGTAGAGAATTCCCTTCTTATTCCATGTTCTTCACAAAAGTCGAAAAATTCATTCGAGGTAAACTCCCCACCTCTATCAGACCTGAGGCATTTGATTTTGTGATCTGATTCATTCTCCACCAAGCGTTTGAATGATTTGAACTTTTTAAAGGCTTCGTCTTTGTGCTTCATAAGTCCTATCCAACACATCCTGGAAAAGTCTTCAATGAATAATATGAAATATTCTTCTCTTCGAGGTGACCGTTTCCTAGATGGGCCACATACATCAGTATGGACAAGTTCAAGTGGCTTGCTAGCTAATCCTTCCTTCTCAGGGAAGTTAGTTCTAGTTTGCTTACCAAACTGACACGATTTGCAAATTGTATTGTTTGGAATTCTAATGTCTGGAAGACCACGAACTGACTGGTATTTACATGCTTTCCTTATCTGTGAGAAGCTAAGATGCCCCAATCTTCTGTGCCATAACCAGTGTTCATCGTTCTTGCTTAGGTAGCATTGATGTTGCCCTTCTTTGAATATGTATAAATTATTTGGAGTCCTTATGCCTTTGATCATTGTTTTTCCTGTATCAAGATCACGAACACTACATCCATTTGATTGAAATATTACCTCTGTTCCTTGATCACACATCTGACTAACACTCAATAAATTATGATTTAACCCATCAACATACATAACATTTCCAACTTTGACCTTTTCTTTCAACTAAACAGAACCTTTACCTTTTATGAGCGCAGGGGTGACATTTCCAAAATATACCTTCTTCGCCTTCTCTAAGGCACTATATTACTAGATTTTTTCCTTATTACTCATCATGTGTTTCGAACAGCCACTGTCAATGTACCATTGATTTTCTTGCCCTTCTGCATATAAAGCTATACCACATCTCTCTGGTTGTGGTTCCTTCATTCTCCATGTTTTGACACTTGAGGCTTGCTCCTTATGAGTTGTCTACCGCAACCTGCTCCTGCATTCAGAATCTTCATGACCAAGTAGTTACAAATAGAGAATTTTATTTCATTTTCAAGAGTAGAAAAGTTATTGTAGGTTCTTTTCACGATCCCAGTCATGCTCCTTTGTTTTTGAGCTTATCTAGTCATGATTGTCTTATAGGCAACACATTGAGCTACTTTGTGGCCAAAGTTATGAAAAGAGAAACATTGGCCATTGAAGAAACTCCTATGATTATCAAATCTAATAGCCAAATGATTGTAGTTTCTATTGACATCCATTCTTGAGGAAAATTGAGAAGGTTTTACCTGAGGTTGGTTGTAGCTTCTGTTTGTCCTTAAAGTAGATTGCCCCCAATTTACCTGATAGTCTTTGTTCATTCTTGAGGTAAACTGTCCCTGATTTACCTGATGATTTCTATTAGGCCTTTTCTCGCTCCTCCTTGCTTCATCAAGATAACTTTTGGACGTGGATGCTTGAGATGCTTCTTCATTATATCCTAGACCTGTCTTGATTAGTGGAGAATGTTGCACATTGATAATCTCATCCAGAGTTTCAGATCCTTTAACAAATTTAAGATTAAGAGCTTTTGTTTTCTCAATCTCTTTTCTAAGACCAACAATTTCACATTCTAACTTTTCATGAAGTTTTTCTTTTTCAACCAGTTGGAATTGCAGAGTATCAATAATCATATTTTTCTCTTCTAAACAAATTTTGAGTTTAGAAATCTCTTCATACAGACCTTCTTCATCTATAGCATCCATGAAATCATCATCTTCAAAAGCCATTAAGAGTCTATAATTGTTACCTTGTTCATCTTCATCACTATTTGAAAGTCCATCACTGTCTTCATGAGTGTAATAACTTTTCTTATTTACATTCTATTTCTTGTTCCATCTGACAGGTTCCTTACCTTTATCAAGCTTATATTTATGAGGACACTTTGCAGCATAGTGACCGACTCTTCCACAAGCAAAGCATTTGAAAGGTAACTTACCTCTGAATCTTCCAGCACCCCGTTGAAGGTTCTTGAAAAAATTTGATTCTTCGTGTTCTTCTGATAGATGTCCTGAATCATAGTAATCTCCTTTGCCTGAAGCCTTGAATGCAGCTTCTCTTCTGTTTGATGGTCCTCCTTTCCTCATTTCATAAGCTGTCAGAAATCCGTGCAGCTGTGACATAGTGAGGTTTCGTAGATTCTCTTTTTCTTCTATTGCAGAAACTTTAGATTCAAATTTATGGGACAAGGATCTTAGAACCATTTCAACCACAACAGCCTATTTTACTTCTTCACCCAAGTTTTTCATAGAATTAACAATCTCATATACACAAAGGAAATACTTAGCCACACTTTCATCATTGTGCATTCTGAGATTTTCATACTGAATTCTGAGGGTTTGAAGTTTTGCTTGTTTTACCTATTCATCTCCTTCATAGCTCAGAACAATCTTGTCCCATATTTCTTTTGAGGATTTATACTGCATAACCTTGACGAATTTTGATTGAGATAGACATCCTAATAGAGTATTAACAACCTTTGCATTTGTTTCATATTGCTTCTTACCAGCTGGATCTGTAGGTGTTGCTGACGGAAAAGTGTACCTTGTATCTATGATATCGTAGACTTCTGTACCGAGAGACTGAAGATAGGCAGTGACTCTTACCTTCCAATATACGAAGTTTTTCCCATCAAAAATCGGTGGCCTGATCGATGCTTCTCTCTCGTAGTTGCTCATTATGATAGATCTTCCTTCAAGTGATCAAGCTTCTTCTGAAGGACTTGCTCTGAAACCAATTGTTGGAAATAATACTGAGAGGGGGGGTGAATCAATATTATCAAATTCTTTTCAATATTCCCTCTAGATTTATAATTTAATTTATTCTTCAGATGTTGACCATTAATTTGAATGTCAGTACCATATAATAATGAACAAGAACAAGAAAAATAGAAAGTCACACCAAAGAACACCAGATATAAGGTGGAAACCCAATGTGGGTGAAAACCACCTGCTCCAATGTGTCTCTATCTTCTTTCAATTAGAAACTTCTTTTACAGTGATTTTGTACTGGTGCATTCCTTTACCAGTATGCGGGCTGCAACCTGTAGAGAGCTACAACCCTCTCTCGTTTTCCAGTCTCTCCTGGAAGGGAGCTACAACCACCTTAGCTCTTGTACTAGCTGAGCTACTAGTCCGTATGTGTTGACCTACTTCTTTTCTTCCAAGGGCCACGTTTCATTAATTTTCAGACTGGATCGATGAACATCAAATAATCATCAAGTACATGTGAATCAACCAATCTCCTTTTACAATCAACTAATGAATCAACCAATAGCCTCTCAGAATGCAGTAACCAGACAAGTAATACCAGTAATCTAAACCTAGAATTTTGCAGCAATATACAAAAGGTAGCCAACAAATATTTCAAGAAAAGTTCGCAACTTCACCAATATAAACCTGTGAATATCCGCACTTCTGCTGTGTCTAGCATGCGCAGCTCCGCACCTGATCTGTCTACTCGATAGCATACCTCCGCACCTGATCCACCTCCTGGACTGCGCACCTCCACACCTTCGTCTTTTACTGGACTGCGGACCTCCGCACCTGTGCCTTCTACTGGGCAGCGGACCTCTGCACCTATGCCTTCTACTGAGCTATGAACCTCCGCACCTGTGCCTTCTACTAGGTTGCAGACCTCCGCACCTACTCCTTCTACTGGCTGCGGACCTCCGCACCTATACCGTATCTTGCTTGTGGACCTCTGGATATAAACACTTTATTAGTCCTCAATTGTACCCTAGACTGTCAGATCCACAGATCTCATCATGCGCCAAAGAGATCAAGACCCCTCAATTGATCAGTCTTCTTATGCTCAGGTTTAATTCTATTTCATCAACCGATTACAAGTATTTCAAATCTAGTTCATCTTAAGATATCCAACATTCACAAGTGTCTAGCCAAATGATCTCCTTTCCTTTTTATAGGCAAGCCCTTACGCAAACCATGGACCAAAACCATAGAAAGCCAATACAAGGGACCCAAAACCGAGGTTCAATATTTTAGATGCTATACCACAGACCAAAAACATAGGATCAAACATGTCAGACTAAATACCATGGATCAATCATAAAAATTCCCACGTGTGTGTGCTTTTCTGCATTGGAGTGAGTGAATTTTACGACCGCACCTTTTATTCAGAGAACCTACGGGTATGCCCGCACTTCTTGTTTGGGGCACCTGCGGGTCCACAGCTTTTATTAGGTTCACCTGCGGGTATCTCATTTTCTATTATTTTGAGAGCCTGAACAAAGATTTGCCACTTGAGTGAGTTGCCATCAAGGACAACACCTGTTCCATAGCGCCAAACCTGAGTCATAATGCAACCAATATCATCTCCATGTCATCATATGGTCCTACATATCATCATGTGGTCTCCAGCCATGTCATTATGTATAGTCATCTAAGTCATCAACTTATTAAATATTTAGGTTAATGCTTCTTCACATGAGAAAGGACATAATAATGGTTTTAGGGCCTCTTCATCAAGAGCAAGGATATCATATTCCCACAACAAGGATAGTTTTAGGGCTTTTATTTTGGACACATAATTTACACTCAAAGACTAGATTACTATGCACATCAATCTTCATGTTTTAGAGCATCATGGGCATCTTAGGCTAGACTTCTTCATTAGTGTCTTGACATGTTCATAATGTAAGAGCAACCCCACAACTTAGGGATTGCATGAGCTTATTTTATATCACAAGAATATTTCCCATATCCAATAATGCTATATTAATATCAATGACAACCTTGAATAACAATATCCCCCTTTGTCATTGATGGAAATATTATTTCCCTTCCAACATTTTCTCCCCCGTTGACATCAATGGAAAATAGGGTGCCCAAGTACTCCCCCTATCAAGATGCTTCTTGATATGCTACTCCCATTGTATTTTCTTCAATGATACTTCTTTGTAATAGATATGTTGCTCCCCCTGTCAAGGTTCTCTTCCATTTGGAAAAGTGGTCCATGATAGATGTGTTTTCATTTCTTCATGTAATGAGCCAACTCCTCTTGTCATCATAAAATCCTCTAGCTTAAGAAAGATTGTTTGCTTTGTGATCATATTGAAGACATCTTGAAAAATGGTCCATTGGATGAGTAAAGGATTATGTTATTCAATGGAGTTACTCTAGAGAGATGATCTATCAATATTTTCCATGTGTGACTCATCAAGGGTTTCATAGGGCTCTTCACAGATAACTTCTACAAGAATATTCACAACCTCCCCCTAACAATATGCATCATCTCATTTTTCAAATAATTTCATCATCAAAATTTGGAATATCATATATGCTAAAGATGTACTCATTAGATCAACACCATGAGTTGATGTCTTGAGTGGTCAGGCAGATTTATGATCCAATTTACTTTCTTTACCAAAATTTTGTGACCTTATTCTCTTGCTTGGTATTCATGTTTTTAGCTTGGTTAGGAACCAAGTCAAGTTACAATCATGAGCCATATGTCCAATGTTATGACATATGAAGCATTTAGCTCTATACATAAATCAAGAAGAATAATTTCCTCTTGCAAAGTTTCTTCTGGGAAATGGATGGGGACCATTATAGCCGTCCTAGTGGTATGCCCTACAATTTTTTTCGATATGCCAAAAATTTGTACAAAAATAACAATAACCAAAAAATATACTTTGGTACCTGGAGGATGGAGATTTCATTGATGAACTTCTAAGGTGATTCTATCTTGGGATCCTTTGATCAAATTTCTTACCTCCTCCATTCTTGACACCATCTACATATCTTCTCAAAGTATGGTTTCTTAAAATTCCATCTTGACTCTTTTCCTTGCCTTCGTTGGAATTGGGGGAATCAATATTTGTTCCAATATTATCCACATCCTTGTTATTTGAAGCATTAGGGTTTTCATCATTACTATTTTAGGGTTCAACTGCATAACCAAGACTTGATTTATCAAGAGGAGATCTTTGATGACTTAAGATGTCATCTAGGGTTTGAGAGCTCTTCAGACTCTTTCTTAGATGATCAAGTTATTTATTTAGGAGATAAATATATTCTTTCCTCATCTTTCATTATTCATCATTCTTTGCTAGATGGTTCTCCATTTCTTCCTTCATCTTGGTTGCTTCACATGATTGGGACTTAAGTGAGGCAATTTCCAATTTTAATTTGGTGATGTCTTCATCCTTTTCTTCTAGTTGGCATGTCATGGCATCGACTTGTCCTTGTGCTTGCTTCTTTTCTTCTTCTAGATGACATTTAAGGGAGGAGACCCCTTCCTTGTATTGACCAATTTTCACTTCAAGTTTGTTCAAGTCCTTGTATCTTTGTTCTAGGTAGCTTGACAAAGTGTCTTCCTTTTTCTTTTCTTTATCTAGTTGATTTGTCATGAATATGACTTCCTTATGATGCCTTTTCTTGTTTTGATGAAAATATTCCTTTAGCTTCGTGAGCTCCTTATCTCTTTCTTATACATGAAGCTTAAATAAGTCAACTTCCTTCCTTGTCTTGTCAAGGTTATGGCCACCATTAACTGCTTCTTAAGCTCTTAATTTTAATTTTTCAAAATTTTATCTCTTCTAGGGAAGCTACACATTTTTCCATGATATATTCTTCCAAGTCTTCTTTATTTTCTTCATCTTGTAGGTCTTCGTTGGCCTTAACGTCTTCATTCATGTTTTCAAGTTTCTTAATGGGTTCTAGATTTATTTCTTGATTTCCATCATCTTCTTAAATAGAAGTCATGCTCAATGCTCCTTTTGAGTGAAGATCTTGATGTTTATCCCACATACCTTTTCTTCATGAACATTTATCCATTTTGGCCTTTATAGAATCTGGTAGCCCATTCAAGATTGCATTTATTTCTCTTACATTATACTACTTGGATTCCCCTTCCATCATGCTTTCAATAATCACTGATTCACATACTTCAATGCCTTGATCTATTAAGAAATTCCTCATTCTCATCTTCCATATATCAAAGTCTTCATTGAAAAATGGAACTTTCCCAATTTGATTGTCTTCAATTTTCACGGATGAGGAAGAGACATCTTTAGAAGGATTAGAGGATTTCTTCCTTGGATTTTCCATTTGTGTTATAAGGATTAACCTTCAAGATGTTAGGATTTGAGTGAGGGTATTGGCTCTAATACCAATTGTTGGAAATACTAAGAGGGGGGGCAAATCAATATTTATTTTCAATTGTTATTTTTTACCAGTTAAATCACTTATAATTAGAACACAAAATGAAAAATAAGAACAAATACTTTTATTAGCTTCTTATATATAATAAATCCAATCCAATATTGTGTAGGGCTCCAACCCTAGATGAAGACCAAAATCTTCAATTTCCCAAGCTCCAACCTGCATTATGCCAAGCACTGACTTGGACTTCCCAAGGCACCAACCTTTTCACTTTGAGGCACCAACCTCTATGTATCCAACCCTATCTCTTGTATAGGTCCCAACTTGGTCTTCTTAAGGAATCCAATCCTCTAGGGATCCAACCCACAACTTCAATTCGTTAAGATAAGTTTAGTAATTATTCACAGCTCCCAATGTCTTGTTCAACAAGCCCTATCTAACTTCAAAAATTACTCATCCAAATCACTTCACTAATGACAACCTTGTCTTCTTAGAAGGTGTCTCCACACTTCTTCATGGTTCCCAAATATAGATCTTCAAGGTTACTCCATGAGGGCTTCAGCAAATCATCATGTCTCCAAGTGTTCCTTCAAATCGTTAGTTCCAAGGTATGTCTTCATAAAGCTTCAAATTCTCTTCTAAACTCTTTTCAAGGATGCTTCAAGGTCTTCAATAAGGTTCCCAAAGACTTCTTCAAATTTTATTTAATATGTTGCACCAAACCTGCTCCTGAAAATTATCCAAGGATTTTCATGATCTTCAAGGCTCCAAAATAGTATTTTAAGATTTTTCTCTCACAGACAAGATCTATCCACTTCAAGTCTAGTATGCTCCTTCAAAATGCTCACAATTTTCTCCAAGATATATTTTGGCACATGCTTCTTCAAATGCTTCATTGTCCACTGAATGCATCATTGTCTAAAGTCTTAAAATTCTGACTTCTACAAGCTTCCAACTATTACTTCACACTTTACTATTGATTGTTCCTTATTAGCATTTACACCTCCATAGTTGTATCTCTAATCTTCCAAAGACCCTCCAAAGAAGTATTGGTAAACTCTTGAAGTATCCAGAGATGTGTTATCACTGTGATATTGCCACCGAGGTAAGTCCGAGTTGTTCATAGGATATAAACCACAAGACCGAGCCCTTAAAACTTGACTGCAATTTGTAACCTAGATTTGAGGGCTACTTTCATAACATAGCTCACTAGTCCAAGCTTTATCACCGTCTAGCATCAAGTTTTTCTCACTGTCCAACAACGGGTATTTATTATTGTCCAACACCAAGTTATATAGTCACAAATGTGAAGTGCAAAGGTAGTCTGAGGCACCCAACAGATCTAACTGAGCCTAAAAATTGAGCTTCTGAACCTCTGCAATGCTAGTTGTTCAAAGATCCAGTTTCCATATGTCTTCTACAGATCTGATTTCTGATCTCCATAATAGATATCCCCAAACAATTTAAAAACATAGGGCCAATATGAATTGGAGACTGGGGATTCTTTTCATTGTTGGAATATGTAAGCAATAAGAAATATGTCTGGGTTGTTCTAAAACATATGTATGATAGAAGGAACTCTAAATTTTATGTTTTCAGTAGTCTTGATATGGTTTGGAAAAGTGTTGATATTTGATTTGGTTGAACTTCACCCCCTAAGAATGGAGTGTTTTATAAAAGTAAATTGTTTAGCTCTATCTCGACAAGGAGTATGAAGATTGTTCTCGATATGGGTATACAATCCACTGGTTTGATGTATTAAAAAATGAATGGGACTTTTCAGTTGTTCCAATCATTAAAATATGGTGTGTGTTGTTAGAAATATACATGAATCAGTTGATATGGCTTGTCAATGATGGCTCCACTTCTGTATCATCAATTAAAGAATTTGATTACTTCCAATTTGGTCAACCGTGGATTGAATGAACAATTGACTACTTTGAGGATGATTGGGGCTTCAAAAGGAAGTTGTTGGAATATATTTCTTAGTTATAAATATCAAATGTCCTGGTTATCTTCCATTTCGAATAGTCCATGGTGTGGTTCTTATGTGAAACTGCAGTGAGGTTCCTTTCATATTGTATGACATGATGTTTGGCCTCTGTTTTCAAACAGATATTGATAATTCAACTAATCAACAGATGTGTAGGTTCTGGTATCCAACATTGGAGTATTGCAATGATTTGATTGAGTATGGAAATGTTTTTGCAATTTCTCCCCATATGGATTATGTTGATGAGATTCTAGCACTAGATATGGATATGGATTGTTAGACTATTAATCTTGCTAGGAGTTCTTATAAATATTTTCATTTTATATACTCTCTATGGTTGTGGAAAATATTTCCATTTTTTTTAAGTTACATACTTTGGGTCCATATGATAATACTTAAAAACTATGCTTGTATGGATCTTCATATGGCTCCCACTATAATTTCAGGAATGTTTGTATGTATCAGAGGTTGGATATTTAATCCCATTGCAATTTTCTAGAAAATATTTGATATTGTTTCCCCTAAAGTTTTCTTAATTACATGTGAATATCTTTTGATGCTATGCATTTGTCTTTGTTTATATGATTATCATTACTATGATTTATGTTATACATGTTATTTGTATTATTTTTTCTCATTGATTCTCAAACAATGTTATATCTTTATGTACATTTTAATATTTCCATTTATATTTTGATAGTATATAGTTCCAAATTTTTAGATATACTTCCATGTCTTCTAATTCATATAGTATTTTGTTCCAATTGTATGGGTTTCCCATTGTGATTCTAATATGAGACATGAAAATTTAACCTTTTTTGTTTAAGACATTTGGAAAAAGTCTTATGCATTTTGGTAAGTATATATGGTTGGAAAAAATACCATATACACTTTTCATGTTTTTATATGATTGCCAAAAAAACCTTGTGCTTTTTTCATTCTTCTGTGTTTTTTTATATTAGATATATGCTATGTTCCATGTTTATGGTTCCATAATAAATATGTTATTATTCATTGTATACATGTCAGCTAAAGGCACAAGAAAGTGTACAAGAAAACAAAATCTGTCACTAGCATCATGTGACAAGTCTAATGAAAGTCGTTATTTATGGTATCAACAAGATAATGAAACAATAAATGAGCACAGGAGAGCTACATGTCATAGAAGAAAGAGTGAAGGAACCCTTAAAAATTATTTTATAATTCCTCATAAGTATCATACTATGGATGATATCATGGAAATAACATTTCCCATTCATAGTTCATTGTCATAATATGCTCGTTGTCAGCATAATTTTGTTGTTCGATGCTCTCCTGAAAATGCTCATAATATTGGGGAAACATCTTGCAATTGAAAACAACATGGCATCAATAATGTGGATCCAAATGACCACCCTAACCCTTTTGTGAGTGCAATTGCATTTTTCAATGAAGGCCAAAAGTTGCAAAACATCCATGGTGGAGGTAATGATGACATTGTATGTGATGATTTGGATGATAGTTTAATTGGACATTTGTTTGATAATTTGGAGCCAGATTCTCGAATGTAGGATCTTCCAATACCACTTCTCAAGGCAATGTTGTCCCACCAACATAATCAATCATTCCTCATCGCATTTCGTGTGGAACAATGGAGGTAATGCAACTATATTTTGAGTTTTGCTGCAATAGTGGTTGTTTTATTACATTCTTCCCTTGGAATAGGATACAACTCCTTTTAATAGAGGTCTATATATTAATTCCCGAAGTATTCAATCTACTAATCTAACAAGTGAAGATGAAGCATGTCATAACCTTTTTATGCATTCTCCTCGATGATCTAATTGCCAAACTAATGTACATGATTAATGTATTTGATTTTTTTTTTTTTCATTTTTTCAATTTCTAGTTGGTTGGTGATTAAATTTTATGTCATATTTTATTTTCTTAGAACATGACACAACTCATTTCAATAGAGGCATAAAAATTAACTTCATTGATGTTCCATCTACTCATGTTAGAAGTGAAGAGGAACCATCTCATAATGTTCATCCACATCACCAAACAAATGTAAATGTCGAGTGAATTTTATGTTTTCCTCATGTTTTCATTTAAAGTTAGTTGGACATTGTATTTTATAACCTTTTATGGAAAAAGCATGATTTCATTTGATCAGGTTGGAGAAATGGAATCCAAAACATTGAATTGTAAAACTAATGTAAATGTTCAATGTATTTGATTTGTTTTCCATTTTTGAATCTTTATTGGCTGGAGATTTATTTTTATAATGTATTTTAGTTTTTTGAAATAGGAAGCAACTCATTTGAATAGAGGCATAGAATCTAACTCCCCAATTCTTCCATCGACTGATGTTAGAAGCAAAGAGCAACCACCTCATAACCTTCATCCACATCACCAAACAATGTAAATTTTGAATGCATTTGATTATTTTTTAATTTTTATTTTTGTAATCTTGGTAGGACTACATCTTCATCATGTCCAAATTCTAATGCCGATAGGGGAATAACATAAGATTTGAACCCAAGGCTTCTGATTCAATGAGAATTCATCTCCATGACCATTGCCAATTGAGCTACCCCAAGCAGATGCTTCCTTTTTCATTTTTTCATTTATAATTAGTTGGAAAATAAATTTTAAAATTTTTTATGACAAAGACACCTTTACATCCTCTTAGGTTCAAGAAATGTAAACCATGAATTTGGAAAGGCCCTGTCATAGATCCATTGGACATGCTTCAAATTTGGGAAGGGAATCTCCTGTTGTTGAAGATGAAGTACATTTTAGAAGAAATTTTATTCTTGCAAATGGTTTTCAGCATGTTCTGGCTGATAGATATCATATTAATTTTGATGAAAACATGATTATATTGCAATTACTATTTTTAGCAAAGATAGACAACTTGTTAGTTGTCCAAATGTGCCAAAAGAATCAAATCCTAGAATCTAGGTTTTGAGAGACTTTGAAGGACTAGTTTGCGGACGATGTAAGAGTGAAAGAGGTAACCATCATTTTTATTGATATAATAACAAGGATATGGGTGAGAAACCTCATATTTTCAGAGTTCTTTCTCAAGTTGAAGAAATTCTAGTAGCACATGTGAATCCTATTTTTCAAGTGACACATGCTCGAGGTGGGAAATATAAGTATAATAGCCATACAATTAGCTTTCCTCAAGATATTTATTGTTATGAAACCAGATCACAAAATAGAAGAAGAGATAGGTAAATGACTTCAAAATCAACCTATTCGAGGGGGAAACATCCTTTACATTGCACAAATGAACAATTGTTGGATGATTCAAATGACAAAACCTCCTTTATATATATAGGAGTCTAAGGGGTCACAATATAATAAAATATGACAAAACAATAATAATACAAGGGCATAACTATAACAACAGTGAGCTTCTATGGGGCACAATAATAGCAATGTGAGGACAACTGGGGCAAAACAGTAAAAATAAGGTGCTACAATGACAATAGTAATGGGGGAATTACTAGTATTATAGCGACCTAACATGCCCCTCTACTTCAAAAAAGTGTTGTCCTCAACGCTTGAGTAGTTTTGGATGCTTTTGTATAAAATTCTCATCCTCCCATGTGGAATATTCAGTGGTTAATTTATTCTGCTTGATGAGATACTCTGAAATTGATCCATTTCGTAGTTATTGAGTTCTTTTTTCTATGAAAGCTTCAGGTTCCAATATGATTTTTCCTTCCTCATCAATTTGTAGAAATATTGTTTGAATTGGGAGGTTGTCACCTATAACCTTCTTTAAGCATGAAATATGGAAAACTGGGTGCACTTGGGAAGATGCATGAAGCTCCAATTTGTATTCCATAGTACCAATCTTTTGCAACACCTTGTACACACCATAATACTTTGGTGATAATTTATTATCCTTCTTCACTTTCTTGAGGGATATTTTATTGTATGGTTGTAGTCATAGAAATACCCAGTCGCCTACATCAAAACCTATTTCACTGCGATGTTGATATGCGTGTTGTTTCATTCTATTCTACGCCAAAGTGAGGTTATCCTTTAAGAGTTGGGGAACCTATTGTTGATCTAACCACCCTGTTTAGCTAGGGGATCTAGTCGTGGAAAGAATTTAACACAACCCAACACTCATCCTTTCTTGAGAGTGCATCCGCAATAACATTTTTCTACCCTCTCTTGTAGATCATTTCAAATTCATAACCCAACATCTTTGTGACCCATTTTTTCTTCTCTTCTGAAGATAATATTTCTTCTAAAAAGTATTTAAGACTATCATGATCTGTTTTTACCTTGAAGTGTCTTCCCATTAGGTAAGGTCGCCCTTTCTTAAGTGTATGTAGTATTTCCAACATTTCCTTCTCATAAATAGCTTTGTGTAAATAGTTTCCTTTTATTGGACAAATTTCAAAAGAAATGGGTCTTCCTTCTTGGATTAAAACAACACCAATTCCATTTCTTAAGGCATCACATTCCATAGTAAATCTTTTTGTGAAGTTTGGCATAGCTATGACCGGTGCTTGGCACATCATCTATTTAAGATATTTAAAGGACTTTGTTGCTTCTGGAGTCCAAGAAAATGTGTCTTTCTTCAGTAATGTTGTCAGAGGTGCTGCTAATTTCCCATACTTCTTAACAAACTTGTGATAATACCCTGTCAACTTGAGAAATCCTCACAGATTCTTTATGGATGTGGGGATTTTCCATCCCTTAATGGCTTTAATTTTTCTATAGTCTACCTTAGCACCTTCATGAAATACACAATGACCTAGATATTCCACCTCCTATACTCCAAAGAAACATTTGGAGGTTTTTGCATATAATTGTTTCTCCTCCAATAGTTTGAGCACCTTGTCCACATGTTGAACATGATCATTCCAAGACTTCCTATAGATTAGTATATCATAAAAAAAAGATTAACACAAATTTTCTAAGGAAGGGTTTGAAAATGGAATTCATCAAACCTTGAAATGTAGAAGGTGCATTGGTAAGGCCAAAATGCATGACCAAAAATTCATAATGACTGTCATGAGTTCTAAATACTATTTTTAGAATGTCTTCACTCTTCATTCTAATTTGATGATATCCTGAACAAAGATCCAACTTGGTGAAGTAAATTTCCCCTTGTAATTTATCCAATAATTCATCAATGACAGGAATGGCAAATTTATCTTTAATAGTGAGCTTGTTGAGATCCCTATAATCTGGACATATGCGCCATGATCCATCCTTCTTGTGCAACAATAATACTGGAGCAGAGAGAGAACTTTGACTAGGTTTAATTATACCAGCCTCTAGCATATTCGTAGCCATACAGTCAATTTCACTCTTTTGGGGATACAAATTTTTGTAAGGCCTCATTTTTGGAGGAACACTTCCTGGAATCAAATGAATAGAATGATCATGATCAATAATATGTGGGAGGCCTTTGGGAGTCTCAAACACCTTCGAATGATCATCCAAGACTTTTTGGAGATC
The DNA here is from genome assembly GCA_031772625.1 of Pinus tabuliformis. Classification (NCBI taxonomy): domain Eukaryota; kingdom Viridiplantae; phylum Streptophyta; class Pinopsida; order Pinales; family Pinaceae; genus Pinus; species Pinus tabuliformis. The sequence continues at coordinate 1,816,622,117 of CM062816.1, read as the reverse complement.
TAGAGAAGTAGATGATTTCAATGTGGGAAGTTCTAGTGAACATAATTTTGCAATTACACCCCGTTGTTCTTTCTTTGGAAGCTTTGTCATGCTGTTAGAGCTTATTATCTCTGCCAGTTTCCCTAGGATACCACTTAATTCAATTTCCTTCCCTTCCCAACAAAATTTCATGAAACGTTCTTGAAAATTAAAAGCTGTCATACCCAAATATTGCAGCCATTGGACTCCTAGTACAACATCAACACCACCCATTATAATATAAAGCATAGGACTACTAAATACATATTCTCCCATGGATAGCTTGATATTATGGCACTTTCCAGAGAAATTTACGGTTCCTCCATTTGCAACCATCACTTGACACTCTGGTGCTGGACATAGGAATCAATTCAATTCCTTGGCTATCTTACAATGAATAAAATTATGGGTACTAACTGAATCAATCAACATTATTACCTTTTTCTTCTTGATATGTCCTTATATATTGAGAGTTTGAGAAGTAGTAATTCCTACCAATGCATTACAAGATATGGTTGGATTAATTTCTTCTTACTCTAGGGCTGATTTCTGATGTAAATCCTCTTCCTTTGATGTTTCTTGTTCCTTTTATTCCCCATCTTCATAGTCTATGTAAAATAAATTCTTCCCAACATATTTATGACCTTTAGTGTATTTTTTATCAGAATTGTAACAAAGCCCCTTTGCTCTTTTTTCTTCCAATTGTTGTGGTTTCAACCTTGTAGGTTGTGGAAGGATAGGGGTAGCAATGCTTCCATATCTATCATTGTGAGTGGTAGGCTTCCTTGTTGCCATAATTTTTCTTTCAATTTTTCTTGCCAACTTGAATGCCTTCTCCAATGAATCAGGTTCCTAAAGGTCAACCTCATGTTGGATGTTATCCTTTAAAGTCCCTATGAACACATCAATCCTATGCTCCTCTGGAATATTATTACCCTTATATTCAATTTTTGTAATTCCTGAATGTGCTCCACCATTGAACACTTTTGTTTGAGATTTATCAATTAGATAAATAAGGTGTTTCTCTTTGTATCCTCATAATGTGCTATCATTTCGTCCGTAAAAATTGACCAAGTGACAATTTGTCTATGAAAGCAAAGCCATCGATACCATACAAACTAATTGGGTTCCAAATATAAAGTTGTAATGTGTACATTTTGTGTGTTTTGAGCATTATGAAGATTGCAATATTGTTCCATTTGTAGTATCCATGTTACGGGATCCTCGCCATCAAACTTCCTCATATCGATCTTTGGAACATGGTGGGTCTTTATTCCAAAGTTAGGGTCTATGAAATCATGATTAACATTTCTCTTGTTCTCATCATGAGTTTCGCCTACTACCTTTTCGCCATTAGGAAGCCTTTCGTGTAGCAATTTTGTGAAACCTTCCTTCAAACCTTCCACATCCTTCTTCAAATCTTCAATGTTGTCCTTCTTCGAATCATGATTAACATTTATTTTGTTCCCATTATGAGTTTTCTCTACTACCTTTTCGTCATTAGGAAGCCTTTTCTTGTAGAAAATTTGTCAAACCTTCCTTCCAACAATCCATGTCTTTCTTCCAATCTTCAATGTTGTCTTTCAAACCATCCATCTTAGCTTCTGTTACTTTTTGTGAGAAAGAAATTTGTTGTACTTGGTCTCATAATTTTGATATATCATGTTGCTTGTCTTTCTCTTCTTCATGCGTCATAGTAGAGAGTTTGGGTTGCTTACTAGGTGTTGCCATTTTCTTTCTTTGGGGCATCAACTAATGATAATTTTCTTCACTATTCTATTTTAATCACTTCAAACTAAGTTTTCAAACAAGACTTATGCAAATTTTTAAAAACACTACACACCTTGTTTTTTTTTTTGTAGAAGCTTCATATTGAGTCTGATTTATCTCTAAAATTTAGATCTCCAAGGTCTGAAATTGTGAACTTTGGTAGCCCTTTGCATCCTCTTTCCAATGCCACCATTCTGATCGTAATTGGACTCTCCAAGAAATATTTATGCCCAATCTCCCAATATGACCTGATTATACATTTTTTTAGTAGGGTGAACTTCTATGAAGTGCCACCTGTCATTGTTTCAACCTTCAGACCTAAAAAGGACGCATAGAAAACTACAACCCATCATCTTTCTGTAACGTTTTACAAAATTTCAATCTAAAAATCAGAGAGAAAGTTATGATGATTTTCCTAAGGTCACCTATTTGGGATGTAATTCGGGATCCTGCAAAAACCATAACTTCCTTGGATCATATCTACGAAAATCTGGTGAGACAAGCTCTAAAATTAGGTACCAAGGGTTATCAAGATTTTAGCTCAAATGGGTTTTTGTTTTAGCTTCTAAAACGTTCTCTAAAACAGGTTATAGAGACAATTCCAAGATGTCCTGTTTGGAGCAGTGGAACCCTAAAATCCAAAGCTCTCATATCAAATGTTATGAAACTAGCTCACAAAGTAGAAGGAAATATAGGTAAAGGACTTAAAAATCAGCCTCTTCGAGGGGAAAACCTCCATTACATTACACAAATGAACAATTATCGGATGATTCAAACGAAAAATCCTCCTTTCTATATATAGGAGTCTAAGGGATCACAACATAATCAAAGTTGACATAAAAATAATAATATAAGGGTACAACAATAACAATAGCAGGCTTCTATGGGGCACAAAAGTAACAATGTGGGGACAACTGTGGCGTAAAAATAACAAGAAGGGGCTACAATGACAATAGTAATGGGGGAATTACTAGTATTATAGGGACCTAACATTTCTACATTTGTACAAAGTCTTCTTCAACATGTTGAAGATATTGACTTTCTAATTGTGAGGAGACATGCCTCTCAAGCTAAATATTATGAATGTTATGTCAAAATATTTCAAATGATGGCTGCATTGCTTTTCAAAATCCAACATGATCAATATTATCAAGATGTTGTAATTGACTATGATTCAGTGAATGCTCTACCTGAAAGTTCAATAGATGCCTCCTCCAGGCTTAAATCTGTTGATTTTTATAATGAATAATTTGATATCAATGCAACTAATAATGAAGGGTTTCCTTCTGAGTGTGTTTCCTCTCATCCTTCTTCTCTTGTTGCTATCCTACCAAATGAACAAACATAAGTGGAAGGAATAAGAGAATTTCTTGATAATGTTGATCCTTCACATGTTTAAAACATGGATTGGCCCAATATTGGAACCTCTCCAATGAATGAATATAATACATAAGGTTATTATATATTGAATTCCAAACATTGTTCCCCACTTGTGAGCCTGATTGGTTTGAACCTCGTATTTGTAGTGTTGAACTTCATGAGTACGCATTGCATCTTCTTAGATACTATTATTAGAGGTTCTGAATTGATCCTCATTTTTGATATTACCTATTGAACATGATAATGCGGCATCGGAGCCAAGCAACTAATGTAATTTTTGTAAAGAAACATTTACATGATAACTCACCTACAACAGTTGAAGAGTTGCCTCACCAAATTTATGATTTACCAGAGAATAAGTTAGCTGAGCATATTATGTAGTTTGGTTCTTCTATGAGAGGTACAAGGGCGTAATGGACTAAGGGTCGAGCTAAATTGACTGACATGATTACTCAGTTGGGATGTCCATATTTATATTTTACTTTGAGTGAAGCTAACACAAAGTGGCAAAAGTTGCATAACCTCATGCCCATACATTCACATTCTCATTCTTTAAATGAGCATCGTATGAAAATTGAGAATGTTATCCAGTACCCTCATATTTTTGCCACATTTATGCACCATAGATTCAATATTTTTTGAGAGGAAGTGGTGAGCATCAGTATTGTAGCAATAATGTTGCAACTCCTGGGCTGCCTACTTTACTCTTATCAACTTGGTAGTTCGTAACAAACTTGGAAGCATCGATGTTATATGCACAAATACTAGTTCATACTGTAGGTTGTCACTTGGTCAACCGACGCAAGATCAATAGGAGATCAAGCCAACTTCTATGGATTCCAGAAGAAGCTCTATATGTGATGAAAGGAGAGAAATATTACTCTACAGATGACACTCTAATGACAAAGAGGAGCAAGACTAACATGTAAAGCAAACCTAGTAAATCCTAATTAACCAACTAATTCTACTTTTGCAGAAAGCACTATGAAAACCCTGAAAGGAATGCAATTACCTACTCAAGGAAGTAAAAAACATCTAACTATGCTATTTCTAGAAGTAAATAAGCAAAAAACATATTTTTGGATTTTTATGTGAAATTGACATGCATGTAATTTATTGTGTGTGAGTGTGGCAGCGAATAGGTGGCGTTGGAGGGTGGATTTGGTACTTGAGAGGATGTAGGATGGTGTGGATGGGTCCTAGGGGGTCTTAGGTGGCCTTCTGGAGGCTTTTCCCACACTCGGCCTTCAAAATAAAGCCTACAGTAAAATCTACAGGAGGACACAGGAAATCTACAAGAGGAAAAACATCGTTCTACAGGAGGCCTACAAGAGGAGGCCGAGAGTAGTTTTCACTGTTTTGAGCGTGAAAGAGTGGGTGAAAAATATGGATGAAGTTTGGAATGGGGTGTTAGGGTGCCTATGGTCTACCATGAACCACCAAGAGAGAGAAAGATGGTCAGATTGCTCAAGGAGAGAGGAAGAAGTTATAGGAAAAATGTAGGAAACTAAGGCAGAATTGAGGTGAGGTTTAGGCAACCTGTAGGGCATGAATTAGATGGAGGATGTGATGGCTAATGGGCTAGCCTACTGCTAGAGGATATCTACTTGCAAAGAAACTGACAGTCAACCAATAAGATCAAACAAGCAATGAAATGAGTGCATCTGGAAAAACAAAGTTTTGCATCAAACTAGTTTGAACTATGATTTATGAAAGGAAATGCTGAGAAATGATGCAATAAAAGAAAGCATCAAAGAAGAATATTGCAAATAAATAAGTGATTATGATGAAAAAGATCTGAAGCAAAAAAAACTGGACTATTAACCTACTAAAAAGCTGCAAACACTAGAAGTCCTATGAATGAGGAAAATCTATTTTTTTGGGGCACCAAGAGGGTATTTGCCTCAAATCATGGCCCCAGAGGGAGGAAGAGGGGGCATGGAACTCTTGCTAGCCTTTTGAATCTTCTATTTATCACTACTTAACCTGTTATAGAAAGCACAAATGGAAGAAAACTACTGAATCATCAAAAGCAATCTATTCTTAACCATAAAAGAAATACATCTAACAGCAACCTAATCTACAAACTGAAATAAAACATACAAATACAAGTAAATAGGAGCTTGGTTGCTTGGATTGGACCCTAGCCCAAGAGATTTAGCCCTCTGAGGTAACTTAGTGCTAAGTCAAAAATGATTCCATCTTTATTTCCAAAACAATAGCAAGATTACATGAAACTGTCACAAAATAATAAGCTCGAAGTTGAGCAGAGTTTACATAAGCCAAAAATCCAACAAAAACCTGACCCCAGTGAGGCCCTAGGCCTCCCTACTTATAAAAATGAAGCTACCAACAACTTCCTTAAAATCAGGGAGGCTTGGCTCCCAAAACTCAAGATAATCACCAGTCCTCCTCCACTTCCTCAACAGCCTTCTAGTGCATGAATCGGCTACCTATACTCCGAGCCGAATGAAGGGTAATTTGAAGTGTGTAGTAATAAATGAGGGGGATTCCCTCATATAATTCCTCTACTTTTTCCACTTCAAGCTATTGCTGCCATTTGTCCACTGGATCCTTGACTTTGACCTCAAAAATCATCAATAATCTACATTAAATACACATTAGACCACATGGCACAATGACTAACTCAACTCACTCTATAAGCATAAATATAATCAGAAAATCATGTAATAAGCTAAGAGAATGGTTGATTTGACTAGGTTAGGAGGTAAAATGAGCCCATATAATTACCCATTTATGAGGCTCATTGGGAAGTTATAGAAAAATATCTTAAAGCTAAACACTTCTCGTACAGGTTTGTGATGTTGAATTTATTTTCTATACTTTGTCAGTTATTTATTATGATTCTATTTACATTGTTTGTAGTAACTATATCTTCATTTCCTTCAGATATGAGTTACATCATAGAGGTTCAACACATATCCATGGTTTCATATTTTTTGAAGGTGCTCCTGACATGTAAATACTTGATTGGTCAATTGCTTCTATTTTATAAATTGCAAAGAGATTGTTTGACAGGTATGTAACTACATGGAATCCATGTGACATACATCATCAAAACATAATGGTTCCATGAAGCCTCAATGAAGACCCTCTCCTATTGAATATTGATCATATTTTTTCTTGCAATCCTCATAATCATTATGAATAATTGTTCAACCATGTCCAAAGGCAAACAAAGTGTAGTGTAGATTCTTGTTTGCATGAAAATGGAACTATTCTCACATGTCAGTACAATGCCCCATGGGATCTTTGTGATGAATCAATATTATTCATAAATGATCAAGGAAGAAAAAAATATGAGCCAACAAGAAATGATGACAGGGTCAATGTACATAACATTTACCTTCTAACAGTGTGGCGTGAAAATGTTGATTTCCAACCAGTTCTTTCTTGGTATGTTGTCTTGAAACATATTGCTAAGTATGCATCAAAAGCATAAAAAATGTTTGAAATTTATTACCATATGTTAACTATAATTTCAAATTCTATTGGCTATGAGGATCATGCTTTATGTGCATATAGAAGGTTTCTTGTAGAAACGATTGTTGACTCTAACATTGCAGCACAAGAAGCATGCGATATGTTGCTTAAGATACCTCTTATTGTCTATGGTTGGAAACTTGTTTCCTTAAATGTTGGAAGAAAAGTTTCAAGTAAAATCTCAAGGGATGTCTTGCAATGTGCATCTGAGAATACTTTTATTCAACATTATCAGAAAATACCTTTTTTCCCTGAACATCTATCTTTGATAGAAACAACGAGATCTTGGACATTTGATATAAATTGTAAACAAGATCCATGGAAGCCTACAAATGTTCATGGTATTTTTCGAGTTTGGCCACAATTTTATTCTAGTGAGCCTTCAAACGAATTTGAAACCTTTTTTTAGACATAATTGTTCTTGTACAAGCCATTTCCTAACATTGTTGTAGAAAATGGCCTTTCAACTAAAATTATTATTGAAAATTAGAGGAATTTTCGATATCGAGCATGGCATGTTGATCGAAATCCAGCAATTGTCGACAATATTGAAGATGAAGAAGATGGTTTTTTTTTAACCACGAAATGAATCTTGAAGATGATTTTCAAGAATGGCAAATTTTCTCTCCCTTGGTTCCACCAAATAATGTGAATGCTTATGATATTCACACCCTTGGTTGAAGGGTTTTGATATATCCTTTCAATGGAAAAGTACAATTATTTCTCATGATGTTGCAAAAGAAGCTATTAATTTATAAGGAATGGAAAATTACGGGGTGATATTTTTGACCTTTCAAATAGAACATTTGGATCTCTAGATTCATTGTCAGAAAAAAAAAAGACTTGCTTTTGAAATTGTTTTAAGGCACTTTGTTGAATATGATATTCATGAAGCTCTTCTTATGATTTTTTAGGGCACTACAAGCATTAGGAAGTTTTTCCTTATCCATTGTATTTTTGAAGCTATTTCTAATTTGTCAAGGAATGGAAGAAGCTCCTTGTTTCTTCTTTCCCCAATAGGAAAAACTGATTTTAATATACTTAAAAAAAAAATTACACTCGGCTCTAAAAATTCCAATTAAAGATATGCAACCACTACAGGGGAAGTCACTAGTAGTATTCGTTGAACAAATGAGGCATATTCGATAATTATTGATTGATGAAATGAGCTTTCTAGGATCAAGGCTATTTATGAAAATAGATGCTCGATTACAAGAAGCATTTCCAGAGAAAACAATTTGTCCTTTTGGTGGAAAATCCTTCATCCTTGTGGGTGACCTTGGCCAGCTACCTCCAGTGAGAGATAAGCCTTTGTATGTAGGTAATACAATAGTGAAAGTCTTGTGGAACAAATTCAACATTCTTGTCACTCTTGACACAATATTTTGCCAATGAGGGAGTAATGAGAAACAATCATGTTTTCATAGAGCCCTCAATAACATAAGAAATGAAGAACCTATTCTTGAAGATTAGGAGTTTATTATGTCACATGTTGATATGAGGTTGCATCCTAGAGAAAGGGATTTATTTAATGAAACAGTTCACATGTTTCCAAAAAATAATTTGGTCTCCTTCCATAACAGGCATATGTTAAATCATTCAATTCCCCAATTGCATGATGTATTCCTCTGCATTCAAGGCATTCAAAAATCATTGTTGTTGGTGGTGATCAATTGGACCGTGAATTTTTGTTGTGTCATGGTCAGCGTGTTATGTTGAATGTAACTTGTGGTTTGAACCTCACGTGGTGAATGGTGCACTTGGTTATGTTAAGGATATATTTTATACACCTACCTTTAAGCCACCTCAACTTTCAATGTTCACAAATGTTGTTTTTTATAAGTATGCTGGTGTTCCACTTGATCCAAGCAATCGAAAAATTGTGCCTATTCCACCAGTGATAAGATGAAATCAAAAACAAATTCCTTTGAAGATGGAGTAGGCTCTTACAATCCATAAGTAATAGGGATTGACTTTAGAATGACCATCTGTTGATATTGGGAATAAAGAGCAGCAAGGCCTAACCTTCACAACCATATCAAGAGTGAAATCAATACATGGTTTACGCATTGCACCACCTTTCTCTTTTCAGAATTATTCCAAGATGAAAGATAGTGCATATGTTACAATTAGGAAAAAAGAAGAGTAGCTATCGAGGTCCATATTGCTATGACATACAACTAATAACTTTGTGACCTATTTATTGTATGTTTTTTGAATTTCTTTTATTTTCCTCTTGATTCAATTTTAATATAATAATGATTTTCATATATTAATGAGATTGATACATTCATCATATTCATAGTAATATTCGAGAAATTCGTTTACATCATTTTTCATGTTGTTCAATTTACTTCTTTTCTTTTTAAGTGGCTATTGTTCTTTTGTTTATAGCAAACCATTTAGACATAAACAACCAGTTATATGAACCAATCATTAAAAATCAACTTTATAATTGGTTATTATTGATATTAATATTGTGGATTCATATTACATCATGAAATGTAAAATTATGGGTTATATGGTATTAATATTAATATTACCAATGATATTGAATATTAATGAACTATTTGATCACCATACCGAAAATTACCAATATTAATATTCGTAACTAACATGTCTATTAATATGTCTATTAATTAATATTGATATTGATATGAATATTAATATTAATATTAATGATATTTAATATTAATATTAAACAAATGTTTTGTCTATACATTAATCTGAACATTAGCATTAAACATCGATGTAAGTATTTTGATTCAAGGTTAGGTTTAATAAATTTAGGTTTATTTACGTTCAATGGCACCATGTTTATATTTTTAGAGATTTTTATATCACTTGGTTCATCTAGCATTAGGTTATTTTATAGCATGAGGTTTATAAGATTTTGATTTTTAATATCAATAAAAATGGGTTTAATGTTAATATCTATATCAAAGAAAAACATTGATATTAATATTAAACAAAAAATTTAATATAAACATTAACATTAATTTAATACAAATATAGGCTTACTAATATTAATAATATTTGGTTTTAAACATTAATTTTACAAAATTATGATGTTTTCTTGACTATTGTAATAAGGGTTGTATCACTCATGTAATTTTATCACTCATTTCCAATGTACAATATGCTTTTATACTGAGGTTTATATTTGTAGATTTTATTATATCAGTTGTTTCATGTAACATTAGGTTATTTTATAGAATGAGGTTTATAAGATTAAGGGTTTTAACATAAATAACAATGGGGTGTTATGTTTATGTATATATATTTATATATGTGTATTCTTATGCATTTGGGCATGTGTGTATTAATTTTTATTTTGTTTTGAATCAGTGACCGGAGAATCCACAGTATGAACATTTTTATGCCAACGTTTCAAATCCCAAATGGGATCCATCATCAGGACTTAAGAATGATGATAAAAGAAGAGCTTCATAGAAGGAATAAATAATAATGAGGAAATTTTTTTTTAAGGAAACAACAAACTGTCGGCTGGAATATTTATTGATTTAATTTAATTTTAATAAATTACTTTTATTTTTATTGATGAGCTTTATAAATTTTTTTTGAAGAATTAATACATTAATTCATAACCTAATGATTAAATTAGTGAATAGAACTAAAACTTAAATTAGTGAATTGAAATAATATATTAATTTCTATATAAATTAAATTAATATATTAAACTAATTCATATTAACAATTATAAATAAAACATATTTATAATTAATTAATATATTAATTAATAGCTATATAGAAATTATTATACTATAGAATTTATATGTTAATTATTATATTTGAAGTTATTAAATTCTGAAGAATATTAGGGAAATATATTAGTTTCTATATAATTATTAGGGAAATATATTAATTTCTATATAGATTTAATTAATATATTAAACTGATTTATATTAACAATTATAAATAATTAATATTTATAATTAATTAATATAATAATTAATATATTAATTACTAGTTATATAGAAATTATTATATTATAGTATTTTAATGTTAATTAGTATATTATTTTTTGATATTATTAAAAGGTTACTGACTTATAATATTAGAAAAGGAGAGGGATAACTTACCTATTATGGGCTATACCTGTGGATGTGTTGGCGATCTTGATACTCCTGATCAAGGGAAGCCAGCTCCCGCTAATCTCCATACCATTGTCTCTGTTCAGATTTTGAGGATGCTTGATAATTTCAAGTGCTTCTCTGATCTTTCGTCTTTGATGCTGTTCTTCCTTTGCGATAATTGATGCGCTTTCTAGGTAGATATGGTGCTTAGTCTTCGAGGAGTGTTCTGCCAAGGCTGAAGTACGAGATCTTCCATTCCTAATATCAGCGCCATGTTCCTTGAGCCTTGTCTGGAGGGAGCGACCTGTTTCACCAATGTAGCTTTTTCCACAAGAACAATCTATTTTATAGACTCCTTTAAGCTGATGTTTGTCAATGTCATCTTTTACAGACCTCAAACCTTGTCTGATAGTTCCAGGTGTTGAGAAATGCGTGATAATGTTTTTCTTTCTTAGGATTTTCGCGATTTTGTCAGTAACTCCATGGATATAAGGAAGAAAAACTTTACCACATTGAGGCTGTTCTTGAGCCTTAGGTCCATGAGATAACAACTTTCTTTCAACTTTTTCTATGGCTCTTTTAATCTCCTGTTCTTTGTAGCCTATACTCTTAAAAGTTAAAATTAAATGCTTCTTTTCTTCGATCAGATGCTCTGAGTCAGAAATTCGAAGGGCTCTAATGGCAAGGGTGTTAAGAACACCAAACTTCTGGGTGGGGTGATGGTGGGAATCAGCATGGAGGTAACTTTCAGTGTGGGTTGACTTCCTGAAAACCTTATGCCCTAAAGAGCCATCCTCTTTTCTGATGATTAGAACGTCTAAAAATGGGATGCTCATGTTTTCTTCAAGTTCCATAGTAAACTTTATTTCTGGAGAGATAGAATTTAAGTGAATGAAAAACTTGTCAAGCTCTGCTTTACCATGAGTCCATTTTATATTGGTATCATCGACAAATCACTTCCACCAGGCTGGTTTTAAAGGATATGATTCCAGGGCCTTCTTTTCAAAGTATTCCATGTATAGGTTGGCCACAATTGGCGAAAGGGGTGATCCCATTGCCACACCAGATGTCTGCTTATAAAATATTCCTTGGAAGGTGAACATAGTTGACCTTAAGCAGATTTCAGCCAATTTTGCAGTCCCTGGATCAGTAACATTTTTTATAACCTGAATGGCTTCATCAAGAGGAATCTTGGTGAATAAGGATACCACGTCAAAGCTCACAAGGATGTCATCACGCTCCATCCTTTCATTTTTAATAAGATTAACAAAGTCCTGGGAGTCTTTGATGAAGGAATCAGTATTTCCGACAAGGGGTTTAAGGATTTTAGCAACATATTTAGCAAGTTCATAGGTTGGGGAACCAATAGTATTAACTATCGGTCTAAGGGGGACCCCTTCTTTATGGATCTTGGGTAATCCATAGATTCTAGGGATAGTTTCACAAGAGGGGATTAATTTCTTCTTTAATTTATCGTCAAGGTTGGAATCTGAGATGATCTTTTTTACATCCTTCATGATTTTGGGGATGGGATTACTGCTCAGCTTCTTATAACTGCCACAATTTAGGTGATCATTCATTTTACATACATAGTCTTCTTTATCCAAGATGACCGCTGCTCCTCCTTTATCTGCTTTAAGAACCACAATCTTGTCATTGTTCCACAAGGATTTGAAGGCTTTTTGTTCTTCTTTGCTCAAGTTGCTTTTGGGAGTTTTGGCTTTTCTCATGATGAGAGAAAATTCCTGTCTCAATGTTTCTTTATCTTCCAAAGGAAGGTTCTTAATCCCATCCTCTATGCTACATATCATCTTTTCAATGGGAAGGTTTTTAGGAGCCACCGCAAACCCCATACCTTTGCTGAGTACATTAATGACCTCAGGATCTAATTCCTGGGACGACAGATTGACCACTTTTCTTTTTAGTTTTGACTCATAGGTGTTTGCTGAAGACATACTTTTTTCTTTCTGGAAACTTTTGTCTAAGCTTTGATTGCTATTGTCTCCGGTGCCATTTTTGGAACTACCTGAATGCTGATTGTGTGCACCTGGATTTCTTCTGTCATCTGTGATATTATTTATGCACTCATTGTTTGACCAATTCTCATAGTCACCCTTGCTAGGTGCATTACCTTTGACCATCACATACTGATTAAAACTGCCCTTCCCATTGTTTAAGCCATGAATCTGCGCACCACCATTGAAACTGCTGACTAAGTCCTGAGCATTCATTTTAGAATCTTCACACCACCATTGAAACTGCTGACTAAGTCCTGAGCATTCATTTCTTCCTAATGAAAATATGGAAAATAGTGATATCATCTATTATGCGAGAACAATGCGCAATATTGCTGGAGTGATATTTTTTCTTTCATTTCTTTGGAACAAGTTCTATAGAAAACATGGATTTCATCCTTGATTTATTTATGATCATATCCATGTGCTAGATGAAACAAAAAAAAAAATTAAAATACTTTTCACATGTGGACCAAAGGGAGTCTCGGAGTAAAACGAGAAAGGATTGGTTGGAAAGCATTAAGTATTGTGGTCATTATCATGTTGATTTGAAATAGTGTTTCTTTTGTCATCGGTGTGGTTGTCTTTTGGAAGAGGCTATTCCATAGATGAATTTTGATCGAGTGTTTCAAGTTCAATCTTGTAGTGGAATTATTTGATTAAAAAAACCAAAAAATATATGTTAATTTAAATGTTCTTTCTCTGGTTGAAATGTTGGTGAAATTGATATTTTTTCTCGTAGTTGTAGTTATGTAGAAAATTGTATATCTCTGGTCTTAAAATATCCTATCATGTTGTTCTTCTTTAAATCTAATGTGTTCAATTTAGATCTGTTTTTTCCTTTCATGTTCTGACTTTCGGTTTTCTTGAAATACATATTGCTTAATGTTTTGCATTTATGGTCCTTTGCTCAAATGGTGGTGTTACTATTTTATTTTTTTTCTCTTGCATTTGTAATTGTTTTGGTTTTTTGTATGTGTCCCTTCGCTTTGTTGATGTATTTCATAAATGAAAATATTATTGAGGTTTATAATATTATTGTTAGGCCTTAATCTTCTTGCTCTTTATATCAATATTCTTGAGATTTATACTATTAAATATATTCATGTATTGATATTATTGTATTTATGCTTTAAAATTTATTAATTATTTGAAATGTAGTGATATAGATGTGTTATTATTAATGTTTTGATGGTTTATCATGTTTTAATGGTTTGTAGTGTATTACTATTAATGTATTCATATTAATTTTTTATATTGATGTCTTAACAGTTTACAATGTGGTTCTTTGATGGTGGGGGTGCAGGCGTTAGAGTCAATTTCCCCAATCTATCAGCAAGTTCCTCTATGCCTTGGTTAATTTCCCGTTCTTCTGAACTGGACACATCAGTCATTAAATAGATGTTTCCTTTCCAAAGTCCTAATACCGTGCTTCACTAATTAACCGTGGCTGAAGGCTTAAGAGCGATATCTCTTTTGGTGGACTTACATATACAATACATGTATCTATATGCCATGCAACATATGGTTATGTTATATATATCCGTGGAAAGTTCTTACCTCCTCGTACATCGGTGATAGTTATAGGCTGCTCTTTGCCATAAACAATGGCTCATATGCCATGGACTGTCGCTATGTAAACCTCAGCTTTTTATAGTGGTTCGATTCAATATGTATATCGCTATACCTTTCCGCCCTTTATGTTGGGGTTATGGCCGATGCATATACAAATCGCAATCGCTCAAACAGAGGTCTTTGAGCGGACCCGATACGCCAATAATCAGTAATTAAGACTTCGCCAGTTCCGTTGTTCGGCGATCACTCAAGCGATGGTCTTCCGTTCCTCTGGAATCGATACTATTATATGCCACGTTTAATTACCTCGGCGGTTCCACTATTCGGTGGTTGGCTTACTTAACAATTGCTCCACCTCCGAATGCCGGACCTGGCGATACAATTGTGTAGCGATTTATATTAATTCGCTTCCGATTCCAGAACTCGCTCTTGACCACGCTATATCACCGCTCGGACGGAAGGCTTTATGAGCCGCATACAATCCAACGAACAGTGAAATAAAATCCCTTTCGATGCTGATATGTCTTGGCCGATATGGTTCTACGCCTTTGGCTATGAATTCTCAACAGCGCCACCGCTACTTAATGAAAACTACAAGCGTTCTTGCCATACCAAGAAGATATATGCGCCACAACAAAATAAGAATCAAAGCAGTATAGTTATGAATGAAAGGAAAGGAACCTTCATTGATTAATAGACAGTATTATAGCGTGAGGAATCAGAATCGTTCAACAATATTAAGGCGCAATAAAAATAAACTATGCAAGCAATTTACAGAGTCATTAAATAAGAGACATCGAGAGAATAAAAATTCCCAAAGTAAAACTAAGGCACTCGCCCCTCTCCTCTGTCTCCCCTGAGGGCTTCGCTGCCTCTTTATTTATAACCAAGGATAAGCCTTTTCGGTCCTTATCCGATACAAAGAAAAGCATGCTTTACAGATTGATTTAAAGCTTGAAAAGCTTTACTACAGCTTAGCATAAATAGCATGTTTTATTTCCCTACTTTATCCTAATTTTAACTAAAAAAACATGGAAATTGCAGGCTAAAGGACCCCACTCCCTTGCCTGTAGATTTTTTTGGATTTTTTGGAATAATTTGGGAGATTTTTCCCCTCTGAGTCCTATGCTCCCGCATCAAACTCGCAAGGTAGAAAAATTTCATGATCTCCTGATCATGTGTTCAGATCTATGCTTCCCTAGATCCCATATCTTGTGCTGCCATTTTCTACTTGTCACTGCTTCTGTTTGTTGTTCTTCTCCAGGTCTCCACACTTTATGCTGCATCGCCGCACTGATTAAGCCTTCATAATCTTCTACTATCTTTCTTCTGCTCCTTCTCCTTTGTTTTACTGCTGTTGACCTCTTCTGGGATACTGTCATCATTAGTTTTCTGATGCTTTCAATCTCTTGGTCGAATAAATCTCCCAGCTGTTGATTTCTTGCTGCCTGCTGACTTCTTGCCTCTATGCTGGTCTCTGTTCTGACAGCCACCCGATCATCCACACCCTCTTGTCCTCTGGAACAGAGAACTTCTTTTCCCTTCATTTGACTGCTCAACTCAGTCAAATGTTCCTCAGCACCGGCAACAATACCTGCATTCATAGAACAAAAATAAAAACCATAAGGCTTCAGTGCCTCTTCTGCTGCTGTCAATGTTGTCTCAACTGTCATCATAACTGCTCTAGCTGTCACTATAGATGTTGTTGCCATTGATGTTGCTATCGCTGCTGCCATAGATGTTGCTTCCTCCCAAACTTCCTGACTCTCTGCAACATTCTTTGGCTCACCACCTTCTTTGACAATCTTTAGTAATTGTCCAACATCATCTTGATTGATTTTTCCAATCAAATCAAGTTCTTCAAACATTGTAGCCTCATCTTCTAACATTGTAGCAGCTCCAATATTCTGCATACCAGTCTTCTCTTGGCTATTTAGGCAAGCCAACTCTTTATTATCACCCATAGAAACAAGTTTCTGCATATGAGACATGACTGTCTTATCTTCATTCTGCCACAGTTCTTCTTCCCTCAAGACAATTCCAAGTGATGGATTGTCTTCTTCATCACCTGCACTCACAAAACATTTGTTAAAATTAAAAACATAAGGCTGTTGTGCCTTATCTTCTTTTGGCAATAATTCAATTTGCTGCTCTATTTTCTCCTTCTCCACTATCAGCATATCAGCATGCTGATTCGAATTCTTAGCATAATTTATGAGACTGTCCATTAGTCTTTCTTCCACACCATCTGTTATAATGATACCTTCTTGCCCTTGTCCACTGTACTGAACTCTTTCATTTGCAATCTCCCTGTCATATTTTGAATTCTCCAACAAGTATTCCAACAATGCAATTTCTCTATGGCATTGTTGCAGCATTTCATCATCACTTATAGTCCCTGCATTCACACACAAACTGTCAGTTTGAAAATCACAGAGTTCAACAGCCTCAATTGTTGCTTCATTTATCCATGCTACAGACTAATATACTTCTTCTGTATCCATAAGAACTTCCTCTTGTGTTGTAGCAGCTTCACAAGATTGCACATCCTCCTCAGCCCCTGTAACCACATCAAAAGTATCAGCTACATTATCCAGCTGGTCTGGATTTATCCAATAACTCAAGAAATCATCAATGATCTCCTCTTCACGACTCAACGGTATACTTATCATCTGCTCAAGGTATTCCTTTTTTCCAAGTAACAGGGTTTTTGAATTAGTCTTCTGTCCCGGCTTATCTTCTTCTTTCAGAGGCAACAATGTATGATTGATACTATCCTTTCTAAACTTGTAGGTGTTTCTCTTCCCATCATGCATGGCAACTTTGTCATATTGCCAAGGTCTTCCTAGCAGTATGTGACACACATCCATAGGAATCACATCACAAACAATTTTATCTTTGTACTTGCCCACTTGAAATTCCACTTCACACTGTTCACTTACCAACAATTGATGTCCCTTTTGTAACCATGACACCTTATAAGGTGTTGGATGCTTCATTGTCTTCAGCTTCAATTTCTCCACTACTTCTGTACAGACCAAATTATCAGTGCTGCCACTATCAATGATCATCTGGCAACATTTCCCTTGGACTTTGCACACTGTCCTGAACAAAGTTTTCCTTTGTGGCGGTTCAGCAGCCACCTCCTTCACTGGCTTAAGTAAAACTTTATTAATCACCAGAGATTCCCCTCTTTCTGGTGAATTTTCTTCTTTTGCTACCGCTGCCACTGGCATCTGTCCCTCAGCTAGAGCAACAATTGCATTCCTCTGCTTTATGTCTGCATTCTTTGGGCACTCAAAAGCTCTATGTCCCAGCTTGTTACATCTGTAACATCTTATTTCTCTGCCTCCTCTTCCTCTAGAAACACTCCCTCTGCCTCTTGCATCACCTCCTGTGGGTGCATGCTGGGTTGAGCTACTGCTAGCTCCTTCTTTAGGTGCTGTAGATCCTCCTCTACCACCTTGACTTCCTTTTCCTTTGAAAGTCTCTCTCCCTCTGGCAGACTGCTTCCTCATGAGTTTTTCCTCAACTTTTAGCGCTATCTGATAAGCTTCCTCTACTGTTTTAGGAGACAACAAACTTATCTAATCCTGAATGTCCATCCTAAGGCCATTCATATATCTAGCCACCTTCTCATCTGTGTCTTGGGCTTCTCCAGCTCTTATGCTCACTTTATAAAACTCTTATGTATATTCTTTTACTGTTAAAGCTCTCTGTCTAAGATTTTTCATTTGTCTAAACAACGTCTGCTGATAATTACTTGGCAAGAACTTACCTCTTAACTTTGCGACCATTTGGCTCCAGTTCTTGATTGGCCGTTTACCAAGTCTCTTCCTTTCTGCATGCACACCATCCCACCAGAGTGTTGCGTGGCCTTTTAACTTGGTGACAACAAACTTTACTTTCTTCTCATCCTCTGTTTCCTCGTAATCGAAGAATTTCTCCATGCTGTTAATCCAGTCGATCAATTCTTCTTGATTCAGTCCTCCTTGATATACTGGTACTAATTGGTTCCATGGCCTGGCTGTAGATTTTAACACTGACTGAAAAAATCTCATCTCAGGAGTAACCTGTACAGCTTCCTCCACTTCAGAAGCTTCAATTTCGGGCTCACTGACATCTCCATCATCTATATTTCTATCCGAAGTTAATGCATCCACTCTAGCTCGCAGCTCTTCTACGGTTGCCATTAGTTCAGCATTTGCAGCAGGTCGTCCTCTTCCACCACGTCCTCGTCCTCTTCCAACTCTGAAAGCCATCCTTCTTCTGCTCCTGAGATTCAATTCAATGTCATTGGATGGCTTTGATACCACTAATGATGGTGGAGGTGCAGGTGTTAGAGTCAATTTCCCCAATCTATCAGCAAGTTCCTCGATGCCTTGGTTAATTTCCCGTTCTTCTGAACTGGATGCATCAGTCATTAAACAGATGTTTCCTTTCCAAAGTCCTAATACCGTGCTTCACTAATTAACTGTGGCTGAAGGCTTCAGAGCGATATCTCCTTTGGTGGACTGACATACACAATACATGTATCTATATGCCACGCAGCATATGGTTATGTTATATATATCCGTGGAAAGTTCTTACCTCCTCGTACATCGACGGTAGTTATAGGCTGCTCTCTACCATAAACAATGGCTCATATACCATGGACTATCGCTATGTAAACCTCAGCTTTTTATAGTGTTTCGATTCAATATGTATATCGCTATACCTTTCCGCCCTTTATGTTGGGGTTATGGGCGATGCATATACAAATCGCAATCACTCAAACATAGGTCTTTGGGCGGACCTGACACACCAATATTCAGTAATTAAGACGTTGCCAGTTCCGTTGTTCGGCGATCACTCAAGCGATGTTCCTCCGTTCCTCCGGAACCGATACTATTATATGCCACGTTTAATTCCTCGGCAGTTCCACTATTCGGTGGTTGGCTTACTTAACAACTGCTCCACCTCCGAATGCCGGACCTGGCGACACATTTGTGTAGCGATTTATATTAATTCGCTTCCAATTCCAGAACTCGCTCTTGACCATGCTATATCACCGCTCGGACGGAAGGCTTTATAAGCCGCACACAATTCAACGAACAATGAAATAAAATCCCTTTCAATGCTGATATGTCTTGGCCGATATGGTTCTACGGCTTTGGCTATGAATCCTCAACAGTGCCACCGCTACTTAATGAAAACTACAAGTGTTCTTGCCATACCAAGAAGATATATGCACCACAACAAAATAAGAATCAAAGCGGTATAGTTATGAATGAAAGGAAAGGAACCTTCATTGATTAATAGACAGTATTATGGCGTGAGGAATCAGAGTCGTTCAACAATATTAAGGCGCAATAAAAATAAACTATGCAATCAATTTACAGATTCATTAAATAAGAGACATCGAGAGAATAAAAATTCCCAAAGTAAAACTAAGGCACTCGCCCCTCTCCTCTGTCTCCCCTGAGGGCTTCGCTGCCTCTTTATTTATAACCAAGGATAAGCCTTTTCGGTCCTTATCTGATACAAAGAAAAGCATGCTTTACAGATTGATTTAAAGCTTGTAAATCTTTACTGTAGCTTAGCATAAATAGCATGTTTTATTTCCCTCCTTTATCCTAATTTTGACTAAAAAACATGGAAATTGCAGTCTAAAGGACCCCACTCCCTTGCCTGTAGATTTTTTTGGATTTTTTGGAATAATTTGGGAGATTTTTCCACTCTGAGTCCTATGCTCCCGCATCATTCTTATATTGATTTTGGTTTATGTTTATTATTATTATTTTGTATTATTGCATTATTTATGTTTATAATATTTATGTTGGGGATTTAGGGCTTAGGGAGTTCAAAATATTTGATATGACCTATATTCTCTCATTTTCAAATCCAATGATCGTGAGCCTTGTCAAATGTTGCGTTATAACAAATATTTTCTTCATATGAAAACCATAATCAACCATGGTCAATCATTGTCAACCGTGGTCCAACGTCGTATTGTAACAAAGGTTGTCTCAATATGAAAATCAACGATGGTTAAGCATGGTAATTGATGCTTATTTTTTGATTTATAATATTTACCTTGGGGTTTAAACAACTTGAGTCTATAATATTAATCCATTGGTGTTAAAATATGATTCCTTTAGTTTTAAAATATTAATTACTAGCCTTTATTAATCCCTTCTATTTTCAATATTGATCCCTTGCAGTTTTTGATCCCATAGGTTTATAATATTTTTCTCTTGGGTTTACTAATTCCTTGGATTTATAATATTAAACACCTAGGTTTATTTCTTCTTTAAGATTATAATATTAATAATTCCTCTGGTTTATCATTTTATCCCTTGACTTTAAAATATTAATTGCAAGGGTTTATTAATCGTTCAGGTTTTTAATATTAGTTTGCTAGGTTTGTTGATTACTTGGGTTTATTAATCATTTGTTTTTATAATATTAACTCATTGAGTTTATAATATTAACAATGCCTTGGGTTTATTCATCCCTTACATTTATAATAATAATAATCCCTTGGGTTTATTAAACCCTGATATTAAGATCTAAATATTTGTCCTAGGGTTTAATATTAATCCCTTGGGTTTTTAATATTAATAATTAGTTGGGCTTATTAGACCCTAATATTAAGATTTAAATATTAGTCCTAGCGTTTAATATTAATATG
This sequence comes from Pinus tabuliformis, assembly GCA_031772625.1. NCBI lineage: Eukaryota > Viridiplantae > Streptophyta > Pinopsida > Pinales > Pinaceae > Pinus > Pinus tabuliformis. Next base: position 1,816,601,085 of record CM062816.1, on the reverse strand, counting down.
TTAGGTTTATAATGTTTATCCCTTTAGTTTATTAATTCGTCATATTCATAATATTAATAATCCCTAAGGTTTATTGATCCCTTGGGTTTATAATATTAATAGTCATGTGAGATTATCAATACTTTGTGTTTATAATATTAATTCATAGGCTTTATTAATCTCTTGTGTTTTTAATATTTATCCTTTGGGTTGACTAATTCCTTGGGTTTATTAGTTACACGAGTTTATAATATTAATAATCCCTTGGGTTTATTAATCCCTTAAGTTTAAAATATTAATTATTAGGGTTTTTAATATCTAGCACTTTTCATATTAGTTTGTTGGGTTTATTGATTCCTCGGGTTTATTAATCATTTGAGTTTCCTAATCCTTTGTATTTATAATATTAATTTGTTTGGTTAATAAAATTAATCCCTTGAGTTGTCTAATTCTTTTGGCTCGTAATATTAATCCCTTGGGTTTATTAAACCCCAATATTGAGGGTTAAATATTAGTCCTAAGGTTTAATATCAATCCCTTAGGTTTATAATGTATATCCCTTGGGTTTATTAATGTGTTCGGTTTATAATATTAACAATCTCTAGGGTTTATTGATTTTGTTGTTTTATAATATTCATAGTCATGTGGGTTTATCAATCCTTTGCAATTAAAATATTATTTCCTAGGCTTTATTAATCCCTTCTTTGTTTTTAATATTGATCCCCTGCATTTTTTTATCCCTTTGATTTATAATATCTTTCCCTTGGGTTTACTAATTCCTTGGATTTATGATATTAAATTATTTGGTTGATTTATTATTTAAGTTAATAATATTAATAATTCCTTTGGTTTATCACTTAATCCCTTGGGTTTACAAATCCCTTGAGTTTAAAATATTAATTGCTAAGGCTTATTAATTATTTGGGTATTTAATATTAGATTGTTGGGTTTATTAATCATTTGTTTTTATAATATTAATGCCCTGGGTTTATGATATTAATAATTCCTTGGGTTTACTGATCTCTTCTATTTATAGTATTAATAAGACCTTGGTTTTATAAAATGCCAATATTAAGGGTTAAGTATTAGTCCTATGCTTTAATATTAATCTTTTATTTTCTAATTATTTGGGTTGGTAATATTAATCCCTTGGGATTTTAATATTAATAATTGGTTGGGTATATTAGACTCTATTGTTAAGGGCTAAATATTAGTCCTCGGTTTAATATTAATCCATTAGGTTTATAATACTAGAATCTCTAAAGTTTATTGATCGCTTGGGCTTATAATATTAATAATCATGCGAGTTTATCAATCCTTTGTGTTTAGAATATTAATTCCTAGGATTTATTAATCTCATGTTTTTTTAATTTTGATCCTTTGGGCTTCTTGATCCCTTAGGTTTTTCATATTATCCCTTGGGATCACTAATTCCTTGAGTTTATAATATTAAATCATCAGGTTTATTATTTCCTTGGGTTTATAATATTGATGATGATGATGGTTACCGTCCACTGAGACCAAATTGGTCTATCGGACCTATAATTTTCATTCTTAGTTTCTAATTGTCTGGCTCCTTGTCTTTTTTGGCGAGATTGGTGCTAATAATCCCTTGAATTTAAAATATTAATTATTAGGGTTTATTAATATCTTGGGTTTTTTGTATTAGTTTGTTGGTTTTATTGATTCCTCGGGTTTATTAGTCGCTTGTATTTATTAATCTGTTGTATTTATAATATTAATCTATTGGGTTTACTGTTTCCTTGGGTTTATAATATTAAACGCTTGGGTTTATTTGTTCTTTAAGTTTAGAATATTAATAATTCCTTGGGTTTATTGTTTAATCCCTTGGGTTTATTAATTCTGAGTATTAAGGGTTAAATAACAGTCATAAGGTTTAATATTAATCCCTTATGTTTACAATGTTTATCCCTTCGCTTTATTAACCTCTTGGGTTATAATATTAACAATCCCTAGGGTTTATTGATCCCTTGGGTTTATAATATTAAAACTCAATGTCTTCAAGGGGGAAACCCCCTTTACATTACACAAATGAACAATTCTTGGATGATACAAATCAGAAGACCTCATTTCTATATATAGTAGTCTAAGGGGTTATAATATAATCAGAGCCGGCATAACAATAATAATTTAAGGGCACAATAATAACAATAGTGGGCATCTATGGGGCACAATAGTAGAAATATGGGGACTACATGGGCACATAAATATAATAAGGGGGTTTCACTAATAACAATAAGGGGTTACACTAGTAGTATAGGGACCTAACACAATATTAAATGTTAAATATTAGTCCAACTATTTACGATTATGCCAATATCACAATAGATTAATATAATATGGAAATCAACCATGGTCAACCATGTTTATTTTAGGCTCTATAATAGTCATGTTAGGGTTTACATACCTTGGGTTTATAGTTTTTACCCCTTAGGTTTATTATTTCCTTGAGTTTATAATATCAATCGCTTAGGTTTATTGATCTAAGGGTTCATATTCCTAGGGTTTAATATTATTCAACAATGGTCAACCATAATCAACCATGGCCAATAGTGGTCCAACATCGTATTGTGACAAGGATTTTCTCAAGATGAAAATCAATCATGCTCAACCATTTTTAGTTTAGTATGTTTTATATTTATCTTAAGGTTTTTATACCTTGCGTATATATTATTAGTCCCATGGGTTTAATATTATTCCCTTGGGTTCAAAATCCCTTGGGGTTTTAGTATTAATCCCTTGGGTTTATTATTCCTTTGGGTTTATATATCAATCCCTTGGGTTTATAATATCAATCATGGTCAGCCATTATCAATCATAGCCAACCATGGTCAACGATGGTTGAATGTTGCATTGTGACAAGGATTGGCTCAACATGAAAATAAACCATGTTTATCTTAGTGTTTGTAATATTTATATTACAATTTACCAATATTGGGTTTATAATATTATTCCCTTGGGTTTATTTTTACTTTGGGTTCATACTATCAATCCCTTGGGTTTATTATTAACTTGGGTTTACAATATCAATCATGGTCAACCATTGTCAACCATAACCAACCATTGTCAACCGTTGTCAATTATGGTTGGATGTCGCATTGTGACAAAAATTGTCTCCATATAAAAATCGTGGACAATCATTGTTAACCATGGTCAACCATAGTCAATTATGGTCAACCATGGTCGAATGTCTCATTGTGACAAAGATTGTTTCAATATAAAACTCAACCATGATCAACCATGGTCCAACGTCACATTGTGACAAAGATTTTCTCGATATGAAAATAAACCATAGTCAACTGTGGTCCATCATAGCACTGTGATAATGATTGTCTCAATATGGGAATCATCAAGGGTCAACCAAGTTTATTTTAGTTTTTATAAAATTTATCGTAGGATTTATATACGTTGGGATTATAATATTAGTCCCTTGGGTTTAAAATTGTTCCCTTGGGTTCATAATCGTTCAGGGTTTTATTATTAATCCCTTGGGTTTATTATTCCATTGGGTTTATAATATTAATTATGGTTAACCATGGTCAATCATAGCCAACGATGTTCAACCATATGAATATGGAAATCAACAATGATTAACCATGGTCAAATGTTTCATTCTGATCAAGATTGTCTCGCTATGAAAATCAATCATGGTCAACCATGGTTAACCATGGTCCAAAGTTGCATTGTGACAAGGATTCTCTCTATATGGAAATCAACCATGGTCAACCATGTTTATTTTACGATTTATAATAGTCATGTTAGGGTTTATATACCTTGGGTTTATAATATTTATCCCTTAGGTTTATTATTCCCTTGTGTTTATTAATCTAAGGGTTAACATTCCTAGTGTTTAATATTATTCAACAATGGTCAACCATAATCAACCATGGTCAACCATGGTCCAACATCGCATAGTGACAAGTATTGTCTCAATATGAAAATAAACCATTCTCAACCATGTTTATTTTAGTATTTTTGATATTTATCTTAGGGTTTTTATACCTTGCGTATATATTATTAGTCCCTTGGGTTTAACATTATTCCATTGGTTCATAATCCCTTGGGGTTTTAGTATTAATCCCTTGTGTTTATTATTCCTTTGGGTTTATAATATCAATCCCTTGGGTTTATTATTCACTTGGGATTATAATATCAATCATGGTCAACCATTGTTCAATGTCGCCTTGTGACAAGGATTGTCTCACCATGAAAATAAACCATGTTTATTTTAGTGTTTGTAATATTCATATTACAGTTTACCAATATTGGGTTTATAATATTATTCCATTGGGTTTATCTTTCCTTTGGGATCATAATATCAATCCCTTTGGTTTATAATATCAATCATGGTCAAACATTGTCAACCATAACCAACCATGGTCAACAATTGTCAAACATGGTCGGATGTCACATTGTGACAAAAATTGTCTCCATATAAAAATCGTGGACAATCATAGACAATCATTGTCAACCATGGTCAACCATGCTTGATCATGGTCAACAATGTTTTATAGAATAAAAAATGGTCAATCGTGGTCAACCATGGCCAAACATCGCATTGTGACAAAGATTGTCTCGATATGAAAATCAGTCATGATCAATCATGGTCCAACATCACATTATGACAAAGATTTTCTTGATATGAAAATCAACCCTGGTCAACCATGGTCCAACATAGCATTGTGATAAGGATTGTCTCAGTATGAAAATTAGCGAGGGTCAACCAATTTTACTTTAGTGTTTATAATATTTATCTTAAGGTTTATATATATTGGGCTTATAATATTAGTCCTGTGGGTTTAATATTATTCCCTTGGGTTCATAATTACTTGGGGTTTTAGCATTAATCCATTGGGTTTATTATTCCCTTGTGTTTATAATATTAATTATGGTCAACGATGGACAATCATAGCCAATGATGTCCAACCATATGGATATGGAAATCAACCATGGTGAACCATTGTCCAATGTTGCATTGTGACAAAGATTTTCTCGATATGGAAATCAATCATGGTTAACCGTGGTTAACCATGGTCCAATGTTGCGTTGTGACAAGGATTGTCTCTATATGGAAATAAACCATGGTCAACCATGTTTATTTTAGGGTTTATAATAGTCATGTTACGGTTTATATAACTTGGATTTATATTTTGTATCCCTTAGGTTTATTATTCTCTTGGGTTTATTGATCTAGGGGTTCATATTTCTAGGGTTTAATATTATTCGACAATGGTCAACCATAACCAACCATGGTCAACCATGGTCCAATGTCACATTGTGATAAGGATTGTCTCAGTATGAAAATCAACCGTGCTCAACCATGTTTATTTTAGTATTTTTAATATTTATTTTAAGGTTTTTATACCTTGCATATATATTATTAGTCCCTTGGGTTTAATATTATTCCCTTGGGTTCATAATCCCTTGGGGTTTCAGTATTAATCCCTTGGGTTTATTATTCCTTTGGGTTTATAATATGAATCACTTGGGTTTATTATTCCTTTAGGTTTATAATATCAATCATGGTCCGCGATTGTCAATCATAGCCAACCATGGTCAACCATGGTTGAATGTCGCATCATGAGAAGGATTGTCTCATCATGAAAATAAACCATGTTTATTTTAGTGTTTGTAGTATTTATATTAGTGTTTACCAATGTTGGGTTTATAATATTAATCCCTTGGGTTTATTTTTCCCTCTCATTCATCATATCAATCCCTTGGGTTTATAATATCAATCATGGTCAACCATAACCAACCATGGTGAACCATGGTAAATCATCGTCGGATGTCGATTGTGGAAAAATTTTCTCATATAAAAGTCATGGACAATCATGGTCAACCATGGTCATCCATGGTTGATCATTGTCAACCATGTTTTATAGATTCAAACAATGTCAACAATTGTAAATCGTGGTCAACCATGGTCGAACGTTGCACTATGACAAAGATTGTCTCAATATGAAAATGAACCATGATCAACCGTGGTCCAACATGGCATTATGATAATCCTTGTCTCAATATGAAAATCAACCATGGTCAACCATGTTTATGTTAGCGTTTATAATATTTATCTTAGGGTTTATGTATGTTGGGTTTATAATATTAGTCCCTTGGGTTTAATATTATTCCCTTGGGGCTTTAGTATTAATCGCTTGAGTTTATAATATCAATCCCTTGGGGCTTTAGTATTAATCGCTTGAGTTTATAATATCAATCCCTTGGGTTTATAACATTAATCATGGACAATCATGGTTAATCGTGATGAATCAAAGCCAACCATGTTCAGCAATGGTCAAACCATATGGATATGGAAATCAACCACAGTCAACCATGGCCCAATGTCCTGTTGTGACAAAGATTATCTCGATATGAAAATCAATCATGGTCAGCCATGGTTAACTGTGGTCCAACATTTCATTGTGACAAGGATTCTCTCTCTATGGAAATCAACCAAGCTCAACCATGCTCAACCATGTTTATTTTAGGGTTTATAATATTTATGTTAGGGTTTATATACGTTGGGGTTATAATTGTCATCCCTTAGCTTTATTATTCTCTTTCATTTATAATATCTGTGCCTTGGGTTTTTTGATCTAAGGATTCACATTCCTAGGGTTTAATATTATTCCCTTAGGTTTATAGTCCTTGGGTTTTTAGTATTAATCCCAATGGTTTGTTATTCCTTTGGGTCAAACACAGTGAATCATACCCAACCATGGTCAACCATGCTAAAATGTCACATTGTGACAAAGAATTTTATTATTATTATTATTATTATTATTATTATTATTATTAATTATTAATTATTAATTATCATTATTAATTTTTATTATGTAAAAATGAATTAATTATTATTATTATTATTTAGTTAATTAATATTAATATTATTCCTATTTAATAATATTTAATTTAAAAAATATATTATTATTGTTTAACAATAATTAATTAATTAACTATTATTTATTAATTATTATTAGTAAATTATTATTATTATAAAATACAACAAAACAAAAATATTTATATTTTTCTGAAAACAATATTAATTTTTTTCAATAAAATAAGTAATTATTTATTTACATTTTATAAAGAATGAATAAAAAAATATTATTATTATTATTATTATTATTATTATCCATTGTTTGTGTCATAGATACAAATGAATCCTTATTCATATATCAACTAAATTCACTAAAATAATTATTGTTATTAAGATTATTATTGTTAATTAATATTATTACTATTATTATGAGTTAATATTATTATTAAATATTTAAATTATATTAAACAATTGAAAATTAAATAATATTAAATAAAATATTATATAGCTTAATATTATTTTAATATAAAATATAATACTAATATAATAATCATAAATATATAAACCTATAAGAATATGGTTGTTATTATTTATATAGTTATTAATAATCATAAATAGTTGGTCTTTAAAAAAATACATTTAATAATTTTTAATGTGGTTCATATAAGCCTATACTTATATATCAACCACATTGGTAAATGTATTTGTGCTAGTATTATCTCCACCAAATTATTTAACATACCATTTCAATATCTATGAAGTCATGGATTCACTCGTGGATCACAATCCCGTGTTCAGCGCAACAATGATTGTCATTATTTGAAATAAAATATAATTAGGATGGTTATGTTGAGAAGTAATATTCAAAAAACACGTTCATATGTTTTCACATCTGTAATGGATTACTATTAAAAATATTGTCATATATGTAATGGACATTTGGCCCTTTTATACTGCAAGTTGTCTATCTTAATGAGTTGAATTTAGTTCGATTGTAGGAATTAAATTTAATTAAATTGTAGATTTTGGGAATATCACGAATAAAGTCTTGTTCATTAGGTTTTGTTAAAGTATAACGATCTTTACTAAAAAATTTCAATTATATTTACAAATATACAGTTCAGCCCTACACATCAAGAATGTGATTAAGAAATAACCCCCATTTATTTCCAAATATATGATTGCAATTCCAAAAGTTTTTACGCATGGAAAGGAAAATTAGATTCCTATAATTACCGAACAATGAAAGGTATTTCCAAAAGTAAACTAGCACAACCACATTTACCAATGTGTTTGATATATACCAATAGGCATATATGAAGTACACTTATAGCCACATTAGTAAATGTGGTTTATATACGATGATAGCATTATATCAAGCACATTAATAATTATTAGGTGTATAATGTAAAGGTGGCTATTAAAAATTAAGGATTTTTAATTTTTAATAATGATATAAAGGATAATATGGTTATTATATTAATATTATACTATATATTAATATAATAATATATTTTTATATAATATTATATTAATAGTTATATTTCAAACTATAAAATAATTAACATAATATTCTAAACCAAGGGATTAATAAACCGATGGAGTTTGTATTATAAACCCAGGGGATTTAAATTAGAACCTAGAATTACAATTATAAACCTTGTGAATAATATTATAACATAGGAATATAAACCCATGGGGATAATACTAAACAAAGGGAATTAATATTATAAATTGAAGGGAAACAAACCCTAAAATAAACATTAAACTCTAAGATTAATATTATAAACCTTAGTATTAACATTAAAAACATATGTGATTATGAAACCTAAGGGATTTTAAACCCATGGGGAAAAAATTAAACCTCACGATTAATATTAAATCCTAAGAAAATAAACTCTAAGATTAATAAACCCAAATGATTAATACTATAAACCAAAAGGATTATAAACTTAAGGGATCAATATTATAAACCATAGGCTTATTATCAAACCATAATATTAATATCGTAAGATAAACTCATTGGACTAATATTAAAAGCGAGAGGGATTATAAACCCAAGGGAATAACATTAGACACTAGGGATATAAAACATATGATTAATATATAAACCTTAGGAATAATATTATAAACCCAAAGGAATAACATTAGACCCTAGGAGTAACATTAAACCCTAGGAATATAAACCATATGATAAATATGTTAAACCTTTTATAAATTGTATGATTAAATTATAAAACCAAGGGATTAATACTAAAGACTCAAGGCAATAATATTAAACCCAAGGGATTAATATTAAAAACCAACGGATTATAAACCAAAGGGAATAAAATCAAACCCTAGGATGAATATTAAACCATAGCAATATAAGTTCTAACATTAATAAACTCAAGGGATTAATATTGTAAACCCTAGCCTTAATATTATGTCATAGGAATATAAACACTATGACATATATTATAAACCCAATGAATTTATATTATAAACCCAATGGATTCTAAACCAAAGGGATTTATATTAACCATCAAATTAATATTATAAAGCCTATCAATAATGTTGTACCCTAGGAATATGAATCATTAAATTAATAAATCTAAGGGATTGATATTATAAACGCAAGGCACTAATAAAAACAAGGTATTAATACTAAAAACTCAAAAACCAAAAGGATTAATATTGTAACCCGAAGGTATATAAACCCTAAGATAAATATTGTAAACCCTAAAAAAACATGGTTGACCATGGCTCATTTTCACATTGAGACAATATTTGTCACAATGCGATGTTGGACGATGGTTGACCATGATTGATTTTGATATTGAGACAATTTTTGTCACAATTTGACATTGGACCATGGTTGAGCATGGTTGAGCATGGTTGACCATGATTGACCTTGGTGGACCATGGTTGATTTTGATATTGACAATCTTTGTCACAATGTGACGTTGGACCATGGTGGACCATGGATGACCATGGTTCTGTTAATATGGCGTTGGACCATGAGAGAATACTTGTCATAATGTGACCATGCATATTGATGATTACTGACCATGGTTGACCATGATTATAAATCAAAAGGATTTATATTAAATCCTAGGATTAATATTATAAATCGTATGAATAATATTACACCATAAGAATATGAGCCCTTAGATTAATAACACAAGGGATTTATATTATAAACCAAAGGGACTAATAAACGCAATGGTTGAACAAGTTTCATTTTCATATGAGACAATCTCTATCACAATGTGACATTGGACCATGGTTGATCATGGTTGACCATGATTACAAACTGAAAAGATTTATATTAAATCCTAAGGTTAATATTATAAACCCTATGAATAATATTTCACCATAGGAATATGAACCCTTAGATTAATAAACACAAGGGATTTATATTAGAAACTAAAGGGACTAATAAATGCAATGGATTAACACTAAAAACCAAAGGGATTTAAACCCAAAGGGAATAATATTAAACCTAAGGATCTAATAGTATAAACACAATGTATATAAACCCTAAAATAAACACGGTTGACCATCATTGACCATGGTTGATTTTCATGTTGACAAAATAATATAAACCCAATGGATTATAAATCCAAGAGATTTAAACTAAACCCGAGGATTAATATTATAAACTTTGTGAATGATATTATATGCTAGGAATATGAACCCTTAAATTAATAAGCCTAACGGATTTATATCATAAACGTAAGGGACTGATAAAGCTAAGGTATTATAAACCCATAGGAATAATAAAAAACACAAGGAGTTAATATTATAAACATAAGCGATATAAACCATAAAAGAGACACTAAACCCTAAGATAAACATTAAACCATAAGTGTAATATTAAAACCTAGGAATATAAACCCTATGATTAACATTAGAAACTATAGGATCAATATTATAAAACAAATGGATTAATAAACTCATTATATTAATCTGAAAAACCCGATGGATTATAAACCCAAGGGAATAACATTATACCCTACAATTAATATTAAACCCTAGGAATATAAACCCTAAGACTAGTATTATAAACCTTACGATCAATATTACAAACCCAAGAGATTAATAACTAAGGGATTTTAAACCCATGGGAAAAACATTAAACCTTAGGGTTAATATTAAATTCTAGGAACATAAACCCTAAGATTAATAAACCCAAAGGATTATAAACTTAAGGGATTAGTATTATAAACCATAGTCTTAATATTAAACCCTAAGATTAATATCATAAACCCAAGGGATCAATAAACTCATTTGATTAATATTAAAAATGAGAGGGATTATAAACCCAAGGGATTAATATTAGAAAAAAAGGGATTATAAACCCAAGGGAATAACATCAAATGCTAGGATGAATATTAGACCATAGAAATATAAACTCTAAAATTAATAAACTCAAGGAATTAAAATTGTAAACCGTAGGCTTAATATTATACCGTGGGAATATAAACCCAAGAAATTTATACTATAAACCCAATGGATTATAAACCAAAGGGATTTATATTAGATCATAGTATTAATATTATAAACCTTATCACTAATATTATACCCTACGAATATGAACCCTTAGAATAATAAATCCAACAGATCGATATTATAAACCCAAGGCACTAATAAAAACAAGGTATTAATATTATATAAACTTAAAAACCCAAAGGATTACTATTGTAAACCCAATTTATATAAACCCTAAGATAAATATTATAAACCCTAAAACACACATGGTTGCCCATGTTTGATTTTCATATTGAGACAATATTTATCACAATACGATGTTTGACAAGGGTTGACCACGATTGATTTTCATATTGAGAGAATCTTTGTCACAAAGCAACGTTGGACCATGGTTGAGCATGGTTGAACATGATTAACATTGGTCTACCATGGCTGATTTTGAGATTGATAATCTTTGTCACAATGCAATGTTGGACCATGGTTGTGAAAATGTGGTGTTGGACCATGAGACAATCTTTTTCATAATGTGACCATGGCTATTTATGATTAATGACCATGGTTGGTAATGATTGACCATGGTTGAGAATAGTTGGTTTTCATATTGGGACAAACTTGTCACAATGTGACATTGGACCATGATTGACCATGATTGGTTTTAATTTTCATATGATAAGCCCAATGGATATAGACCCTAAGATAAATATTATAAACCTTCAAATAAACATTAAACCTGAAGATTCATATCATCAATCTTACGATTAATGTTGTAAACTCAATAGATTAGTAAACCGAAGGGATTAATATTAAAAAACAAGGGATTATAGACCGAAGGGAATAACATCAAACCCTAGGATGAATATTAAACCATAACAATATAAACTCTAAAATTAATAAACTCAAGGGATTAATATTGTAAATGTTAGGCTTATTATTATACCCTAGCAATATAAACCCTATGATTTATATTATAAACCCAAGGAATTTATATTATAAGCCCAATGGATTATAAACCAAAGGGATTTATATTAAACCATAGTATTAATATTATAAATGTTATCAATAATATTATACCCTAGGAATATGAATGCTTACATTAATCAATCCAAGGGATTGATATTATAAACCCAAGGCACTAACAAAAACAAGGTATTAATACTATAAACTCAAAAACCCAAGGATTACTATTGTAAACCACAGGTATATAAACCCTAACATAAATATTATAAACCCCAAAACAAACATGGTTGACCATGTTTGGTTTTCATATTGAGACAATATTTGTCACAATGCAATGTTCGACCATGATTGGTTTTCATATTGAGAGAATCTTTGTCACAATGTGACGTTGGACCATGGTTGAGCATGGTTGACCATGATTGACCGCGGTGGACCATGGTTGATTTTTACATTGATAATCTTTGTCACAATGCGACATTGGACCATGGTTGACCATCCATGACCATGGTTATGACAATATGGCATTGGAGCATGAGACAATATTTTTCATAATGTGACCATGGTTATTGATTGTTATTGACCATGGTTGACCATAGTTTATTTTCATATTGAGACAATCTTTGTCATAATGTGACATTGGACCATGGTTGATTTTCATATTGGGACAAACGGGTCACAATGTTACGTTGGACCATGATTGATCATGATTTATTTTCATATTGATCATGATTGGTTTTCCTTTTGATATAATCTTTGTCACAATGTGACATTCGAGCATGGTTCACAATGATTGAAATTGGTTGACCACGGTTGATTTTCATATTGAGACAATCTCCATCACAATGTGACATTGGACCTTGGTTGATCATGGTTGACCATGATTATAAATCGGAAAGACTTATATTAAATGTTGGGATTAATATTATAAACCCTATGAATACTATTACACCATAGGAATATGAAACCTTAGATTAATAAAGCAAAGGGATTAATAAACGCAATGGATTAACAATAAAAACCCAAGGTACTATAAACCCAAAGGGAATAATATTAAACCCAAGGATCTAATATTATAAACGCAATCTGTATAAACCCTACGATAAATATTAAAAACCCTAAAATAAACAAGGTTGACCATCATTGGACACTGTTGATTTTCATATTGACAAAATAATATTAGCCCAATGGATTATAAATCCAAGAGATTTAAATTAAACCCTAGTGTTAATATTATTAACCTTGTGAATAACATTATACCCTATGAATATGAACCCTTAAATTAATAAGCCTAAGGGATTGATATCATAAACATAAGGGACTCATAAACCTAAGCAATGAAGAGGAACAGAGACAGGGGATCTCCCTATCTTAGCCCTCGAGAGGGGTTGAAAGCTTCGATGGGGGTGCCATTCAATAGGACTGACATCACTAGAGTGCTCACCATAGACAGGATCCATTTCACCCATCTCTCATCAAATCCGTGGGCTTTGAGGATACCTTCCAGGTACACCCAACTAAGGCAGTCATAAGCCTTAGCCAGGTCTAATTTGATTAGCATGCCTGAATTTCAAGAATTTTTCAGGGAGTGGATTACTTCCTGGGCAACTATAATTCCGTCTGTTATCTGCCTTCCTTTAACAAAACTGGTTTGTTCCTGAGCTATGAGGTCAGGCAGAATTGGCTTGAGTCTATTCACCATAATTGTTGCTAAGATTTTATACACGACATTACAGAGGGATATTGGTCTGAATCCCTGCAGTTCGTCCAAATTTCCATTCTTAGGAATCAAGGCCAAGAAGGTAGCATTTAGTCCCTGATGCATGCGTTTTGTACACCTTGATTCCTCCACTAAGTCCAACAGGTCGTCACCCATGAAACTCCAGGCTGCTTGGTAAAACTCAATGGTGAAGCCATCAGGTCCCAGGGCCTTATTCTTCACCATTTTGTTCACCACTTCCTCCACTTCTTCCTTTGTAATTACCCTGAGCAGAGCCAGATTTTGTTCTCTAGTTACTTTTTTAGGAATATGTTGACAAACCTTATCAATTTCCTCCTCCCTGTTAATGTTTGGTTCTATTAGGATCCCTTTGAAATAGTCCACCAGGAGCTGCTCCATATCTTTCTGCTGTAGCACTCTGTTTCCTTGACTATCCTTCAGTGAAAATATTCGATTGTGCTGTCTGTGATTCAACATCGCTTTGTGGAAGAATTTGGAGTTCTTTTCTCCGTCTTTCAACCATTGGACACGTGATTTCTGTTTCCACAGAATTTCTTCCTACTTGTGTCTTTCCTCCAGTTGATTGATTAACCTGCCTTCCTCCTCAGCCAACTCCTCGCTTCTTCCTTCCTTGATGATTTGTTGTTGTATTCCTGCCATTCTAGTCTATAGTTTTCCTCTCTCTTGCTGTATGTTGCCAAATTCTTCCCTGTTCCATTTCTTTATTTTTCCCTTTATGTCTTTGAGTCTGATCTGGAACGTGTGCATTTTGTTCCGACCTTCCACTCCCATCTTGCTTTCCTGCCACCAGTTTCTTGCTTTGTCTAAGAAGTCTGGATCTCTTAGCCAAAAGGATTCAAAACGAAAAGGTCTCTTTTTATTCTGGTTGTTCATAGCTATTTCTAGTTTGATTGGCCAATGATCCGACCCTATAGAGGGGAGGATGGAGGCTTCGTAAAAAATGTCCATACCTATTATATACTCAGAGACTAGAAATCTATCTAATCTTGACGCTATTTGTTTGTTCCCGCCTCTTCTATTGTTCCAGGTGAATTTCCCATTTATTGTTGGTATATCTACCATCCTTAAGTCTGTCTGGACATCCCTGAATCTTTCCATCTCTGGGTCTTCCCTGCTAATGCCTCCTTTCTTCTCTTCTCTGGAGGTTATCAAGTTGAAGTCTCCTGCGATAACCCACCTTTGCTCCTGGTGCATATTTTTGAGTTTTTCCAGATGACTAAGGAAGAGGCCGCGATCTGCCGGGGTATGGGGCCCGTAGACTGCCGACACAACTACCCATTCACTTTGCCCAATGAGTCTGAATCTACCGGTCAGGATTCTGGGCATTCCTATCCACCAGTCTGATAGGACTTCTGCTGGATTCCAAATGACTGCTATCCCTCCCGCACTTCCTTTAGCGTCTATGGTTACTTGCTCATATCTTGGGTTTATTTTATTGAGAATTTCCTCCATCTTCTGGCCTGAAATTTTAGTTTCCTGGATTAGCATTATCTGTGGTTTGTCCTTCCTCAGTCTTGCTGCTAAATGTCTCTGCTTCCCTTTGCTGTTTAAGCCTCTAATATTCCATGATGTCAAAATCATTGAGGGGTTTGAGATAGGTTTTGAAACACCGCTGACAGCAGAACCACTCTTCCTGTGTTTACCAGCATTTCTCCCATTAGTTGGATAGAATCTTTAAGATTTTTCCATCCTCATTTTTTCCCCCCCTTGCCTTGTCCTTGCTGATCTGTTCTGCTTTCCTTCTGGCTCTCTTGGTATTCTTCCGGCGCTGCTTTACCTTTTTCTTGTTTAGCTTTGTACTGCTGAAAGGTTTCCGCATACAACCTCTTCTGGTCTTCTGGGATAAACCTCTCATCCAAATTCCTCCATTCATTTAGTAGTTTTCTTAGGACTTCTTCTTCTTGACTAAGATCTTCCCTGATTGTCTCCATGTCTGTCTCCATCTGTTCTGCCAGTTCTTCCTGCTCCTTGCCTTTGTCCGTGACCTCACTCAGGGCTTTCCTCTTTATGTGAGCTCTTTCACTACTTGAGCTATTGTCTGACTCTTTATCTTCTTGATTTTCCATGGTTTGGTCCTCCTCTTCTCCCTCTTCCTGTAATATTTCAAAGCTATTTGATTTCCCTGGGATTGTTTGTTTTTCCTTCTTGTCTTCCTTGGGGTTTACCTTGGTGATTTTCCATTTACTTTTCACCTCTTGGAATCCTTCCTGATCTACTGGCCCTCTCTTCTGCAGATTACTTCTCCTTTCTTCTTCTTCCATAGTAATCGGGCAATCCTTAACCAGATGTCCATGTTCATGGCATCTATGACATCTAAATGGTATATGCTCATAGTCTAGGTTTTGCTGCCAGACTTCTTCATGATACTCTAGTTCCACTAAATCTGGGATAGGGTTTGCTAAGTTCATATAGACGCATATCCTGGCATATGATGTATACCTTCCTTTCTTTGTGGTTTCTGCTATTTTCACAAAACTTCCTATTGTGTTTCCTATCCCTTCCAATATTTCCAGGTCCCAAAAGTCTATGGGTAGCCCAAATAATCGAACCCAGACTGGCGCTGCTAGAAATTTTTCCTTATCGGGGTTATAGCATTCCTCCCAATACCTCATAAAAAGACCAGCATTATAATAAAAATAAGGTCCATTTTCAAACACTTTTTCCTTATCTTGTAGGTTAGAGAAGATTACTGTGAAGAAGCCCTTCGCTCCCAACTTTAGCTCAATGTGTCCTTGGGGCTGCCATTTTTGTTGTATCCACTTGGTAAGGTCTCGTTCAGACGGCCATGCACCGAAAAACTTGCAGATAAGGGCGTGGTATTTCATGTAACTTTTGTACCTTTCTAGTTTATTTGATGGAATCACAAACCTGGGTTTCTCCTCCGCACATGGCAGGCATCTTCCCCTTCTTCCCACCTGCCAAGTCGCTCCCAGAACCAGGCCTGCGTTCTATTTCTCCTTTGCCCACTGACTGTTCTGACCCTCCCCTATCACCGTATCCCGATAGGAGGGGATCTCTCCCCTCCTGACCTCTTTTGTCATGACTGTGTCTCTCAGGTGTCTGCCTTGTCTGCTTCTATATCTCTCTGTTGTCGGTACCCTGGCCTTTGCTTGGTTCCTCCCCTTTGATTTTACCACATGGCCGCCATTATATTTTTCATTGCAGAGCTCTCTATGCATTGAGAGATATTTAATAAATTTATATAATATCTATCAATTTTTTGCTTTTTTTAAGGTAAAATAATTTTATCCTCTAATATTTGAATGAATCATTTTAGTAAAAATGGAAATTGGATTTTTTTTTTCTTTTTTTAAGAGCATGAAAAATTATCCCATATGAGAATATTAACCCCTAAATATTTACTTACATTTGATTTAAATAAAAAAAAAATAGAAGTGAAAAAGTACATTTCGATATGATGATTTGAAGGTGGATATCTATATGACATAGCTAGATCACTATTTGTTGGTAGGCCGAAATGCTCCATTTTTACCCCCTTCCTATTACAAAACAACAATCATTAACCTTTGTTTATCTACATAAACCTCCTCATTCCTGCACTAGTCCAAAAATATTGTCTATTCCTTAAAAAACATATCTCATTTTCAAGGTTTATTATGTGCTTAATTAATCATTTTAAATAGATTTCGCGCCTTTAATATTTCTTGTAACTTATATTTACTTTCCTAAAGTATTTGATAAGCTAAAGTCTTAATCATTATACTAGCATGATCTAGTGTAGGTAGATTCTTGCACTGTCAGCAACTATCCGGTTCGTGATCTCCTCAACAGTTCGATCACCTCACGCCGGCATCTTGGTGCATGTTGTCCAGTTCGTTTGCGGTCATCTGGAGTTGAACTCAAACTGGATCATAGTTAGGTATATGGTCGACGATCAGGTCTACTGCCAATGAATAGTTCACATCTTATTATAGCCACTGACTTAATTTTGTAATTTTGTTTGTCATTTCGTTTCAACCGAAAGTCTTGATTTGGAACGACTATATTTTTTGGTTACGGCCATAGGCCGAAGGGTTGTATAAAATGTAGCTTTCAGATAGAACTACCTTAGCAATCAATAGCAATAGCAGTATAGTTGTAATTTTTGGTTTATTTGTAATTTCATTTTCGCCCTCATTCTGGGCTAGACTTGAACTCAAATTTATATTTGCTGATCGGAATTAATACAAGGAGTTGCGGCATGATTTTCTCCTTCTGCATTATAATTATTCATTGATGTGCTAGTAACATGCTGAAGGTTTTTGTTTCCTAAAATGGGAAACGAGCTGGTTGGCTGGGGACCAACCGACCCAGCTCGTTTACCCTCTTACTTTTGTTATCCTAAAGGTTTGTTAACTCTATTTATTTACAGAGGTGTGGTTTTAATCTTAATTTTGTGCTTGCTTACGAATTCTGATTTATTTCATTAAAACAATCAAGTGTGAACGGATCCATTGTGTGAAAGTCAAATTAAATTACTTTACTTCCTCTAATTTCTTTTTTGGTTTTCTTTCGCTTGGATCGTGCAGATAAGATCATCCCTGCACTAGTGCACATAGGATCTTGCACTCTGCTTTGCTAGTTCATTTAGAGCAGGTGCTTCATTCTTTTCCTTTATATGATTTAATCTATTTTTGCAAAGAAAGCGTTTATCGTTCGAATGAGGCATCTCTAATACTAAAAGTTAAATTCTTAAATATTAAGGATAACTTCATGAAATAGAAAAGAATGTTGTTGCATATCTTAATTTGTATTTTCACTTCAGGATTTAAGGAAAAGGATTAAAAGTAATCTCGAATATTATAGTGAACCATTTCGAGTTATATTTGATTGCATGCAAAACCCTTTGACTGAAGAAAGTTTTCTTTAACTTTTGAAGATTGTTTTTATCATAGAAGTTTATTTCTATTATCGAGATTCAGTTGATTAAAGCATTCTTTTTCATGTGAAATATTATTTTAGATTCTGCTCGCATTTGCAATTCTTTTTATAGTTAACATCCTCTTTTCTTTTCCCAAAAGTAAATTGGAATACTTGGTGTAGGAAGATCTATTTTGGTACAAGGACAAGTGCCTTGTTACAAGAAAAGAGTGCTCTATGCCTTGAGGCTTAGAGCCCCTACATGAAGATATAAGTCTTCAGTGTAAGTGTAAAATATACTTCTTACTTAAATTATGTACCTGCACTAGTGCAAGAAGATTGCAAGAGTACATGAGCGACCACTGAGTGTGAGAAGGAAAATCATTTAGAAGGTAAATCTTTTCAAGGGCCCACATTTTAAACTGCCACCACCTATATTGAGGATAAAGATAAAGTGTCACTTCAGCAGTTAAGATTGTTTACAGTAGTGTGAAATTTCCTTTATTTGATTTCTTCGCAAATGCATTATTTTACATTCCAGCACAAGAATTACTTTGGTGTTAGTTTCCTTCGAGATTTTTCTATTTGATTCTGAAAAATTCCAATGGAGAAGTAGGAATAGAAATATCAAAATTTCATGCCACTTCTAACATTATTTGTGCTTCATCTTTATATTTACCAAACCCCCGGGTTGACAATTAAGTGTTGAAGGAGCTTATTTAAGTGCAATTCGTGCACCCAACATTTTGGTGCCATTGCTGTGGAGGTGATTTGAATTGGTAATAATTTTCTGTTTTCTGAAATAGGGGTAAGTTCTCTATTATTTTTTATGCAGTGTGCTTCGATTGCTTGAAGGAATTCATAGGTGTTTAACTTATTTTTTGAATTCCAACATTTTATTGGAATTTTATTTTGTCATTTTTTGAAATGAATGCATAAAAGAGGTAGGGGTTTGAAGCCCACTAGGGTCCAAGTAAACACTGATAAATCTAAAATCAAATCTCATATTGGGCCTTCTTTTTTAGGGAAAAAGTCCAAACAGACCTAGAATCATCATACAGGAACAGTCTACTTGGGCTCTAGTAGCAGCGGTCCAGGTGTGGCACAACCCACAAAGAGGAAGAATGGGACTATTAGAACTGATAGTCAGCCTTCTCAGCCTATTGAGAGCAGTTCACTTGGAGGAGCAACAATGGTAGATCATGAAGACCATGCAGAAGGAACTGGTGAAAATCAGGTAAATGAGGAATAATCCACTTTTGGATTCACAATTGTGGATCTTGATACACAAGTAAAAATGAAAAATATTCCACCATGAACTCTTCCTCATTTATATGGTAAGGTACATGAAGACCCAAACTCTTTTTTATTTTAGTTTGATATGTTGTGTAGAAGTTATGATTATTCATCTGATTCTCAGAAGTTAAATTTTTTTCCTGCAACTCTCAAGGAAGTGGTGCTTCGCTGGTTCATGGAACTAGGAGGAAACACTATATATTCTTGGGAAAAAATGAAGAGAACTTTATTTTTAAAATATAATGAATATTGTAAAGCTAGATATATTGAAGATGAAATCTTTACTATTGTGAAAAATGATGGTGAGACTCTAAAGGACTACTTAGAGAGATTCTTGTACATCCTCCAGAGGTCAAAGCACAAATTTGATCTAAGTACCATTAGAACCTTGTTCTTACGTGGGCTTACTAATTATTCTAGGAATAATCTAAATCTGTTGGGACAAGGGGATATTTCTCCGAAATCTTTTGATCAAATCTGTGACTTGTGCAGGAAATTTTTGAGGAACCAATATAGATCTAGTAAAGGAATTCAGAAAAGAAATAAGAAAACTGAATCTACTAATGCTATGATTATTGGATTAGAGAAAACAATGGACAATATGAAAAGTGAAATAATGAATATTGTTAGTAAACAAATATACTTTTAAATTTCAACAAAAACTTGTAGAGGAACAAGAGTCATTATCTATTTTTTGTCCAAAATGTAGGAAAAACATCTTTTAAGAGAGTGTCCTCTTGATATTAAAGGAACTAATAAATGTGCAATTTATATAGAGAACCATGCCACGAAAAAATGTCCCTCCATATTGTTAGAAAATTATATATTACAAAGAAATGGAACACATAAAATATTGCAGAAATATAAACATAGAAAACGCATAAAACAAGAGAGACACAGATATATGTCGTTCACCTAGTTTGGGCTACGTCCATGGAAAAACAACCAATCCTTATTTTTATATTATCTAGCAAACTGAAGAGATACAACCTACAACAGATCCACTGTAACTCCCTCTTCGCTCTCAATCTCCTCTCTATTCCTCACTCAGAATACAGATATACATAGACGCAATACAATTCCCTCAATATAGCGAGGGGTTGCCTTCTAGGGCAAAAAAACCTAAATTAAACATAAATTCTACCATCATATCTCTACCTAATGAACGGCCCAAATTGACTAGGAAATTACAACATTTTACAAGGCAATTTTACATCTATTCTTAGCATCAAGGGCAGCGCCCCCGAAACCCCCCGCCAGGGGGGGCCTCCCAAAAGGTCACAGCCACCACCCCCTAGAACCCCCTGCAACAAATATTTTATAGGTGGCATTGCTACCCCATTATGAACTGGGGTCCAATGAATACATAAGATAATCAGGCTCCACACCCAACAATCTCCCACTTGGAGACTGATTATAGCAACTCCATCGCTGCTTCATTTGTTGGACAATGGCTCCACTTCGGACCTAGCTATTTCTCACCCTCTTCATCATACTTGAAGACCAATTGAAACTAAGTAGATTCTCAGCTTCTCCTTGGTTATAATTTTTGTTAACATATCTGCAGGATTTTGGCTAGTGTGTATCTTTTCTAGCTTCAACTGTCCATCGTCCAATGCTGACCGTATGAAATGGTACTTGAGTTGTATATGTTTAGTCTTGGAATGAAATGCACAGTTCTTTGAAATATGTATGGCACTCTGGCTATCACTGTATAACCTGACCAACTCCTGCTTCTTGCCGAATTCATCCAGAAACCTTTGTAACCAAATCATTTCTTTACTAGCCTCTGTAGCAGCAACATACTCTTCTTTTGTTGTTGAAAGTGCAACAACACTTTGGATTTTTGAAACCCAACTGACAGTTGTTCCACCTACAGTAAATACATATCTTGTAGTGCTCCTCCTGTTATCTCTGACACCTACCATATCTGCATCAACATATCCTTGTAGAGCAATGTTTGAACCACCAAAGCATAATGCTTGATTTGTGGTACCTCTCAGATACCTAAGAATCCACTTCACTGCCATCCAATGTTCTTTTCCTGGATTGTTCATGTACCTGCTTACAAGTCCCACTGCATGTGCAATATCAGGCCTTGTGCAAACCATTGCATACATTAAGCTTCCAACTGCTGATGCATATGGAACTTTAGACATATGAGCCATTTCTTCCTGAGTCTTGGGACACGCCTCCTTAATTTGAAATGGCTAGCCAAAGGTATACCAACTTCTTTTGCATTCTGCATATTAAACCTTTTCAACACCTTTCCTATGTACTCACTTTGAGACAATGTTAATTTGCGATTTTTCCTGTCTCTAGTTATTCTCATACCAAGGATTTGTTTTGCAGCACCCAAATCCTTCATTGCAAATGAGTTTGCCAATTTCTTTTTGATCACATTTATTTCTTGCATGTTAGAACCTGCAACAAGCATGTCATCTACATACAATAACAATATAATATAGCTGTCATCATTTTTCCTTTTGAGATAAACACAATGATTAGAGTGACATCTAGTATAACCTTGTTTAGACATAAACCTGTCAAATTTTAGATACCTTTGCCTCAGAGCCTGTTTTAAGCCATACAAGCTCTTCTTCAGCCTACACACTAGCTTCTCCTTCCCTTTTACCTCATATCCTTACAGTTGCTGCATATATATCTCTTCCTCTAAATCCCCGTGGAGAAAGGTTGTCTTTACACCTAACTGCTCAAGATGAAAATCTTCAATTGCTACTAGACTTAAAATGGTTCTGATTGAAGTCATTTTAACAACAAGATAAAATATTTCATCAAAATCAATACCTTTCTTCTCTGCAAACCCTTTCACCACAAGTCTAGATTTGTACCTTTTTTTTCCTCCATCTTCTTCCTTCAGCCTATTAACCCATTTATTCTGTAATGTGGATTTACCTACAGGCAACCTGACTAAGTCCCATGTCTAGTTATGTGCTAAGGAGTCCATCTCTTCTTTCATGGCTTGTTCCCACTTCTTCCTAGTTTCTATCTGCACTTCTTCTTCATAACATTCTGGTTCACCAAAATCAGTCAACAATACATAATATAATGAAGGAGAGTATCGTTCAGGGGGTCTACTTATCTTGGTAGATATTCTAACACCACTTTCAGGTGTTTGGGGTGCTTGCTGCTGTTGTGTTTTTTTTTTCTGCCTTTTGATCATTATGATTTTCAGGCGCCATCACTTTTCCTATGATATCGTCAAGCACTGTGTATTCCCTATTTTCTTTTTCCTGTTTCTTTTCCTATAGCTGATCCTTATACAAAACCTTTTCATTGAATATGACATCTCTACTCCTAATGATTTTGTGTTTTTCATAATCATAAAAGTGATAACCAAAATCATTAACACCATATCCAATAAAGGTATATTTCTTTGATTTTGCCTCAAGCTTTGTTCTATTTTCTTTATTAATGTGGACAAAGGCCTCATAACCAAAAGTATTTAAAAAAGAGTAGTTTACCCTTTTACCTTTCCATGCCTCCTCTGGAATACCACCATCCAAGGAACTTGAAGGCCCTCTTTTTATTAGATAAATAGTAGTATCTACATCATTGACCCAAATTGTAAAGAAAATCTTGCATGCAATCTCATGCACCTTGCATGCTCCATGATTGTCCTTTTCATCCTTTCTAACACACCATTTTCTTGTGGTGTTCCTGGAATTTTCTTCTCTCTACAAATTCCATTCTCTTAACAGTACCTATCAAACTCTTTGTTGCAATATTCACCTCCATTGTTTGATCTAAGACACTTCAACCTTTTTCCTGTCTCATTTTCAACCAAAGCTTTCCATTCCTTGAAAGTATCAAATACATCAGATTTATTTTGAATATAATAAATCCAGGTTTTTTGGTTGCATCATCAATAAATGTAACATAATAACAAGAGCCACCAAGAGATGATACCTGAGTAGGTCCCCATACATGTGTATGCACACGCTCTAATTTTTTGCTCTTCATTTCTTCCCCAACTCTAAGGAATCTGACTCTCTTCTGTTTTCCATAAACATAATTCTCACATAATTTTAAATCAACATGCTTCAAACCTGGCAACAAATTTGTTGAGTGAAGAATCTGCATCCCCTTCTCACTCATGTGCCCGAGCCTATGATGCCACAGTGTTGTATCTTCTCCTGTAGAGGTTAAAGCATTAACAAAATTAGAAATACCATTGCATAAATACAATGTACCAACCTTTCCTCCTTTCTCTATTACTAGGGATCCTTTAGTGACCTTACAGGTTTTATCTGTGAAAGTGGTTATGCAATCTTCACCTCCCAACTACCCTATCGAAATCATATTTTTCTTCAGATCTAGAACATGCCTTGCCTCCTTCAATAGCCACTGATTTCCATTTTGTTGTTTTACGAAAACTGTACCCATTCCAATGATTTTATAGGGTTTATCATCAACCAATCGAACCTGTCCAAAATTTCCTTGAACATAATCATGAAAATGTTTCCTATCAGGTGTGGCATGGAATGAGGCCCCTGAATCTACCACCCAAGCATCAATAATATTTTCTAATGAAAGAATCAAAGCATCTTGCAACACATCACCTGTTACATTCGCTTCATGATTAGTTTCTTGTTGCGCGTCTCCTTCTTTTCCCTTTCGAGACTTGCAGTCTTTCTTTAGGTGCCCTTTCTTCCCACATTTCCAGCACACTATCCCTGATCTGGACCTAGATCTAGATTTTCTTGACTTATTGTGATATCATGGGCTCTTTCCTCTTTCCATTTTTCTTCCCCTAGTCTCTGCAGTCAAAGAATTACCTAATGTCTCATTGGAGCTTTTCCGTCGCATTTCCTCACTAAGGATTGCATCAACAACATCATCAAACTTTAAAGTACTAGATCCAGAGACAGAGTTACTAATGGCCATAACTAAACCATTCCAACTTTTTGGCGATGAGCATTGAAATAATAGAGCCCTAACTTCATCATGAAAAGTTACCCCTATAGAACTTAACTGACTTGTAACTGTATTAAATTCATTTAAATGATCAGCAACAGATCCACCTTCTGACATCTTCATATTAAATAAATGCTTCATATGAAATACATTATTTGAGGCTGAGGGTTTTTCATATAGTTTGGGTAATTTCGACATTAAACCCTCCATTGTCGTTTCCTTTGAAATATTAAACGCTACCGACGTCGCTAGGCACAACCGTATTGTTCCAAGTGCTTTTCTATCGAGAATATCCCATTCTGTGTTTGTCATACTCATCGGCTTCTTTGTCTTTCCACTCAATGGTAGGTACAGATCTCTCTGATACAGATAATCTTCCATCTACATCTTCCATAGCTGGTAGTTTTGACTGTTGAATTTTTCGACCCTAAACCTACCATCCTCCGCCATTGCTCCCACTTGAACTAGGAACCCTTCTCTCCTACGAGCTTGTCAGCCAAATAGATCTTTGGCTCTCATACCAGTTGTTAGAAAATTATATATTACAGAGAAATGGAACACATAAAATATTGCAGAAGTATAAACATAGAAAACGCATAAAACAAGAGAGACACAGATATACGTGGTTCACCCAGTTTTGGCTACGTCCACGGAGAAACAGCGAGTCCTTCTTTTTATATTGTCCAACAAACTGAAGAGATACAACCTACAACAGATACATTGTAACTCCCTCTTCACTCTCAATCTGCTCTCTCTTCCTCACTCAAAATACAAATATACATAGACGCAATACAATTCCCTGATATATGGCGAGGGGTTGCCTTCTAGGGAAAAAAACCCTAAATTAAACATAACTTCTACCGTCAGATCTCTACCTAATGAACAACCCATATTGACTACGAAATTACAACATTTTACAAGGCAATTTTACATCTATTCTTATCTTTGGGGGCGCTGCCCGTGAAATGCCCCCACCAGGGGGGGCTCTGAAAAGGTCATAACTGCCCCTCTCCCTGGCCCCCCCATAGCGAATATTTTACCGGTGGCGTTGCCGCCCCATTACGAACTCGGGTCCAATGCAACGATACCTTTGAATACAAAAGATAATCAGGCTACACACCCAACACATACCTCAACTAAAAGATGTATTTGAAGGAGGAAAACCTCAAGCTGAATCATTGCATGCTATGGGAGCACGAAGAAACTAGCCTCAGGTAAGTGTAGGTATGGCTCCTTAACTTCCACCACATTTTTTTGGCTATAATGCACATCCACATTCCTATCCTAACACTAGTCACTCTCAACATTGGTAGCATGGGAACGAATATCGTTATGGACGACCCTCCCAAACTTGGAAACAAGGATGGAGAGGGCCAAACCATTCACACCATTCTTATTCTACACCTATGCAGTCATACCCACCTACATATGCACCTTACCCAATGTCACAACCATCATTACCTCAGCTGAGCTAGCTAATGCAACCATTTCCTTTACCTCCACCATTTCAACCTCCTCAGCTGCCTGCCCAACCTTTACCCAACCCCAATAACAAAGAGGTACACATGATCCACTCTTTGAACCCTCTTTTCTCATCCTAATATCAGTCGATGCCAGTTGGAGTCAATGATCTCCAATTAAGATTGGGGAAGATTGTAACCTCAGAAAATTAGGAGTAGCCCATGGTTATTACCAAAGAGAGAAGTGAGGAGGAAACACCTTACCATTTTGAAAAATATTTCACCATCCAGCCCATCCATAGACCCTTTGAGCCTTTTCCATCTTCTTCCAACCGGCTTCCCTATCCAGAGAGGTTAGTTGTGGAGAAGAATGACCCCATTCCTGAATCTGTCCAAGCCTCTGAGCTTAGGAACCTTTTCATAAAGGTACCTTTATTCCAAGCTATCAAAGAGATCCCCATTTACACATAAATCATTAGGGAACTCTGTCTCAAGAATCTAGGAAGGAGAAGACTAGAACCTCAAACTATTCAATTTGTTGGTAGAGCGAGAGAGTTAATGACGAGGTGTATGGACATGGAGAAATATATCAACCACGGAAACCCTGTTGTCTCTGTTCAGATAGGTGATTTCCATGTCTCTAATGTACTTATAGACCTGGGGGAAGCCATTAATGTTATGACCAAGTAGACCATGGATCGACTTGGATTGGTCCATATTCGTCCTACTCCCACTGTGCTTAAACTGGTAGATAGATCTAAAATCAAGCCGGAAGTGGTGTTGGATGATGTGGTCATTTCTCTAGACCCTTGGGAATACCCCACAGGCTTCATTGTGCTTCAGCCAAATATCTTGTGGGAGGAAATCCCTTGATCTTGGGACAACCATGGCTTGCTACGACCGATGCTTATATTGGATGTCGTTTTGGTGACATGTATATTTTGCATGGAGATTCTAGGAAGAAGGTCACCTTGTATCCACCTGCTAGATCCATTCAGGAGCTCCGAGATGCTTTATGGTTAGACTACAGTAGTGATGAGGATAATCAGTTTGTTTCCTTGATACATCAATATGTTGAGTCTTAACAGGATGGTAACATTCTGAACAATCTAGACACCATGCCCAATTTTGAGTCATTGAGTCAGATTTTTAGTCTATATTTTTAGGAAAGTCATGACTCTATACCTCCCTTGCCACCATCTCTAGAACCACCTCTGTGTACTCTTGATCCTGATACCACTCTTTTTGAGATTAGTCTAGGAAAATCCTTGCATATCAGTTCAGACTTGGATTCATCCCAACAAGAGTAGCTTGTGAGTTTGTTGCGAGACCATCTTGGTCCTTTGCATGGGGCTATGAAGATATGGAAGGAATCCCTTTGGAAACTTGTACCCACCGTATCTATATTCAGGATGGAGCCCAACCTGTCCAACAACCCCAAAGGCATATGAACCCAACTCTAAGAGATGTTGTAAAGGAAGAATTACAAAAACTCTTGGATGCTGATTTTATCTATCCTATTTTTGACAGCCAGTGGGTCTCTCCATTGGTATTAGTCCCGAAAAAGATGGGAGATGGAAAATTTTCATTGACTATAGAGAATTGAATAAAGCCACTCTTAAGGATTGCATCCCCCTTCCTTTCATCGACCAATACTCGATACCCTTACTCGTAAGAAGTACTTTTCTTTTCTAGATGGATTTAGTGGTTATAACCAGATACAGATTGCAACAAAGGATCAAGACAAAACCAATTTTACATGTTCATGGGGTACATTTTCTTACTGACTGCTTTCCTTTGTGCTATGTAATGCCTTGGCTACCTTTCAAAGGGCAGTCTTGCCCATTTTTACTGACCTTAAGTGTGTGGAGATCTATATGGATGACTTTTTTGTGTTTGGTGATTCATTTCAAGAAGCACTCAAAAATCTAGAAAAAGTGCTTCTTCATTGCTAATAAGATCATCTTTCCTATAGTGACAAAAAATACAGATTAATTTGCAAGGTAGGAGTGGTTCGTGGCGATCTTATTTCCAACAAAGGTATCCAGGTTGACCCTGCAAAAATAGAAATTATTTTGAGTCTTCCTGTACCCAAAACTCAAATGGAAATGAGAGGTTTTCTAAGACATGCGGGCTACTATAGGAGATTCATTGAGAATTTCTCAAGGATAGCTACCCCCCTTTCTGACTGTTGGCTAAGGATAGTGAGTTTTCTTGGTCCATAGCTTGCCAACAGTCCTTTGAGACATTGAAGGAAAAACTAGTTTAGGCACCAATTTTGAGAGGACCAAACTGGTCCCTACCATTTCATATTTCCTATGATGTCTCAGATACTACTATTGGCACAGCTTTAGGACAAGAAGAAGACAAATAAGCCTATGCTATTTACTTCATTACTAAAAACTTGTCACCTGCTAAACTAAATTATACGGTTACTGAGGAAGAGTTTTTAGCTGTAATTTTTTCCATTAATAAATTTAGATATTACATTACAGGATATGAAGTCTTTCTGCATACTGACCATTCTGCAATAAAATACATGATGAATAAACCATTAACTAGCAGTAGAGTGACTAGGTGGTTATTATTGTTATATGAATTTAACATTATTATTATTGATAGACCAAGAAAATCTAATGTAGTAGCAGATTATCTTTTAAGATTAAATAATCCTAGTGAGGCAATTCCTATTGATGATGATTTTCTTGATGAGCATCTTTTTGCTGTGTTGACAGAATCCCTATGGTTTTCTAACATAGCTAACTATGTAGTCACTAGAAAAACATCATCTCACTTATCCGCTCGTGAAAAGAGGAGTATCATACAGAAAGGTGTTGTATATGCCTGGATTCAAGGAGACCTCTTTTACAATGGACCAAATCTTATTATCCATAGATGTGTAAGAGAGGAAGAAGTGTTTGATATCTTAAAATCTACCCATGATGAAACTTGCGGGGGTCACTTCCCTGATAAGCAGACTACATACAAAATGTTACAAGCTGGCTATTTTTGGCCCTCCTTGTTTAAGGATGCCAAACAATATGTCAAGCGATGTGATAAATGTCAGCGAATTGGCCAACCTAATCAAACCAATGAAATGTCTTTATGTCCTCAGGTCATGATTGAGCCTTTTGAAAAATGGGCCATTGATTTTGTAGGACCAATAAATCCAGCATCAGTAAATAAAAAACATATTTTGGCTTGTACAGATTTCGTTACAAAATGGGTAGAAGCTAAAGTTGTTTCTTTTGCTACTGAAAAAGTTGTTGTTGATTTTATTTTTACTGAAATCTTTACCAGATTTGGTGTACCATAGAAATTGTCTCTGACAATGGACCACGGTTTAATTCAAATTTGGTATAGGATGTAATGGAGCAGTACAAAATCTGGCACAAGAAATCTACATTGTATTACCCGCAAGAAAATGGTCAGGTGGAGTCCACGAACAAGGTGATTGAGTCCATCCTCACAAAGATAGTAAATATCCACAAAAAGGATTGGGCTGAAAAATTACTAGAAGCCGTGTGGGCATACTGAACCACTTGGAGGAACAATAGAAGAGACACACCTTACGAGCTGGTGTATAGGAAACAAATGCTCTTGCTGATAGAATTCCAGATCAAGACTTTCAGGACTGTAGTCCAATTGGGGCTAGATCTCTCTAAAGCACAATAACAACATCTTCTATAGTTGAATGAGTTAGATGAATTTCGAAGGGATGTTGTTTAGAACCAGTGCAAGAAGTGGCATGACAAGTCTATCTAGAAGAAGTAGTTCCAACTAGGAGATTGGGTACTCCTTTACGATTCTAGATTTAAATATTTTAAAGGGAAATTCCATACACGCTGGATGGAACCTTATGAGGTGGTCAAAATTTTTGAGAATGGATGGTAGAAATTAAAACTATTGATGGATGAAATTTCATGTTCCTCGTAAATGGGCATAGACTGAAGGTGTATTTTCAACCCCTTACTGATGGATATTTTATGCAGCTACTCCAACAGCAACCTGAAAAGGAGTTGGCAAGTGGAAACACCAACCTATTGAAGATCTAATTCTTTCTTTTCGTCATATAATAAAATAAAAATGATAAAAAAAATGAAAAAAAAAAGTAAAAAAAAAAAAACAAAGTCCTGTAATAATGAAAATCAGTTGACTGACATGATTGCAAAAGGATCAGCCTGAAAATCAACATGCTGGTAGGAAGATCAAAATTTCAATAAAAAGGGAATGTTACTTGATTTTTAGATAAGTTGGTTGTCACCAAGAAGAATTAGGTTCAAGGAACCCAGCCCTTATCCAAGTTTGGGGTAACTAGCATGGAAATGTTTATCCAAGTAAATGCTTAATTCCCACTGCATTTACCTTTTCTAGCACCACTGCAGGCAGATCTTGAAGGTAAAATTATGCCTTTCCTCTATTTTTTCATTTCATAATTCCTACTATTTTTCTTTTCTTAATCTCATAATGAATCACCCTCCTTTTTCTTCTAAAAGAAATTATTCCTATCTGATTTCGTAAAATCCCTCTTTCCCCCGTTGAATTTTTTCCACATCCCATTTTCATTTATCCCTCTTGGTAGCATTATTCTGGGAATCCCTGTTACGGTATTCCTTCCCATTTAGAAAATTACCCCTTCCCACTTCTTTGTTCCCTCATGGATCCATTGCAGTATCTGATACAATCAGATCAGAAGGCATGCTCATGAAGCACCAAATAATGGTGAATAAAACTTCTCTTGTATATTCAGGAAAAAAATTTACTCCAACCAAAGAACTGAGTTCTATCAGAATTATTTTATCCCCTCTTTCTTCGATGCTACAGAAATACCTCGTGCAAGAATGTGCATGATTAGTGTAGGGAGGTTCAGTGCAAGCACGTTGCAGTCCAAGCAAGCTCAATGCAAACATGTTGCAGTGCAAGCAAGTTCAGTCCAAGCACGATTAGTGCAAGCAGGCAGCCGACTGTGAGAACACAATGCAAAAATGGTTAACGTAGTATGGGAGAAGTTGATGCAGAATGCTTGAGAAATTTACATTTTACTTCTGCAGATGAATGAGTACCACAATGATAGATCATAGCATTATATTATTTAAATTTTGGTTAAGTCTGTGCTTTATCATTTACTAATTTAGGGAGAATTCATTTAAAGTGCAAGATATTTTAGGTTCTGAGGTCTAATCTTTTTAATGAGTACTGAAGTACACCTTATGTGAA
Source organism: Pinus tabuliformis (assembly GCA_031772625.1). Lineage (NCBI taxonomy): Eukaryota > Viridiplantae > Streptophyta > Pinopsida > Pinales > Pinaceae > Pinus > Pinus tabuliformis. The sequence goes on along the minus strand of CM062816.1, from coordinate 1,816,569,326 downwards.
TTATGAGGCAAATAGGGATAATACAAATCCATTTGAAATCCCATGCTTACGTCTATTTGAAAATATCCTCCATCACTTGTTCACAATAGCCTTATGCCATAATCCGATCCCCCACGACTATTACACCCCTGCCATAAAAATTTCAGCCTCCTCCAATTATTATTGCATGCCTGTAATAGATTGATACGTGTGTGCATCTGTCCCGAATGGATGATTTTAATTATTGAACATGATTGGATGGAACCAATAAACAAAACGGTGGAATGACTAGATCTCAATCATAAAATTCTGAGCAGCTCCTTTACACTCCATAGTATGAAATATTCCTAATGCTATGACAGAGAATTGAGGTGGATTCAAAACAAATATGGCACCCATGAGAAATGAACCATCATCTATGAAGGAGATAGAACAGATGACCGAGTATCAGACTAGTCTTGCACTATTGCAAGAATCAGGATTTCTCCCATTTTTGCAGAAATTCGACGGGTTTGATACGGTCGCGGCTAGGGTAGGCTCTCTGTAATTTGAGGTCACAGAATAAACTATAGCGCAAGCTACAGGCTTGTCAACCATTGGGTGAAGATGGTTCAAACAAGAGAGAATAAAAAGGAAAATATGGCACCAATTTTTGGTTGATCAAAAGCTCAAAGTCAACTATAAGAAAGAGCTTCCGTAGAGTGCCATGCTTGGAAAATGGCGGGACCTCCTGTACATATTACAAAAATTTTTGACTTTTGAGGGACATTACAAATTAACATTCATGTACCATATCTGGTTGTTGTTGAATTTTGAATCAGGGAAACACATCAATTTCCCTTATTACCTACTCCAGAGCTTAGAGAAAATGGCAAAAGGAGTGCAGAACAGGAGTGTGAGCTGAGTTACAGATAAACTATACCATCACGGGCTCATTACAATCCTGGTCAAGGAGGATCTGGAGGCTAAGGAAATAATGTGGGAGGCATTTTTGAAAGAATTTAAGGAAGGAAGTGCAGGGGAGTTAGCTGGAAAATGTGTAAGTAAGAAGAAAAAAGTTGAGACTCTGCTCCCTGCCAAGACAAAAATCAAGGACAAATGGGTGCAAGCAAGGAAGAAATCTATTGAAGAAGCACCATCCTCAGTAAAAAGAAGAATGACGAGGACCTCGATGAAGAGAAGGATTGCCTCTTCAGGGACAAGTCAATCTTAGTCAACCTCCCCGATTTTGAATGACGAGACACCCCAGGCTTCACTTTTCAATCACAACCTCTTGGTTCTTGGAAATGCAGTAGCTCACACTATGGTGAATGAAGAAAATGCATAGAAGGAGGATGACATACTCTTGTCGGACTTCCTTCATAAATTGAAGAAGAAAATAATGACACTAAGTGCAAGTAAAGACCTGATAGAGGGTCAGGTAGATGACAAGGCGTAACACAAACAAACCCTCAACAATTTTAATGAACAAGGCACTAAAGCCACTAACGAGGTGAATGAATAGGGTACTGAAATCCATGATGAATTGAATGAACAAGGTACTAAAGTGCCTAACGAGGTGAGTGGACATGGTATTGAAGCCCCTACTGAGTTGGATGTATAGGGTACTGAAACCCCTAATGAGTTAGATGCACAGGTGGTTGAAAACCTCGGTGACATGGAGGACCATGGCACTGAAATCCTTGGTGATATTATGATGTAGACGCTGGATGGCCAAGATGACTTTGATCTTGGAAACGAGAGTGTATGTTTTGAATCAGTTGCAGAGAAAGTGCTTGCACCAGATGAGATGGAAACAAACACCCCTACCCTCTATTTGAATAACTCGATAGAAGAGCTCGAACAACAAATTCATGACTTGGAGGCATTAAACTAGGTCATGAAGGAGCATACCTGGCAGAAGCAAGGCAAGATAGAGCTGGAAAAAGAGGTCAAAAACAAAAAAGTCAACTGAAGATATGGGATTTTGGGGCTTATAAATGCTACAAGCACCTCAAGAAGGTGACCAAAAAACTTAAGAAAGCCCGAGGTAAGAAGACAAAGGTAGTGAAGGCACGGATTAGTAGCCAAGTGTAGGATTGAAAGATGGATCCCTATGTTGAAGATTTTTGCAATAGGTAAACATTGTGTGAGGACACACAACATCTTAGGGATGGGAGGATGTTGGTACGCCGAAATGCACCGTTTTTATCCCCTTCCAATTACAAAACCATAATCATTAACCTTTGTTTATCTACATAAGCCTCCTCATTCCTACACTAGTCGAAGAATATTGTCTATTCCTACATAAACTTCATATGTCATGTTTAATGTTTATTAGGTGCTTAATTAATAATTTTAAATAGATTGCATGCCTTTAATATTTCTTGTAACTTATATTTGCTTTGAGAAGTATGGAAGAACCTGTTATTGTTTTGAAACCAACGTTTCAAACTAACTAGGTGAGTCCATCATCAGGGCTGTCAATTGCAAGTTTAAGAAGAGAGAGTGTGGATGCATGGAGCGATTAATAGTTGATAGTTGATGGTTTAATGATAAGAATTTGAATGTCGGCTATTTATTTGTTTAATTGCTAATATGGTTAAATTAAGTCTATTTAATTTCCTAATTTATTAATCAGAACTAGATGTAAGGGTTTAGTATATTTTAATGTTATAATATGTGTGTTGTTTAATGATTTTAAAGTTTTGTTTTGTTTTTTTTTTTTTTTTTTAATTTGGCTTATTTCTTAACTATTGATGTTTTGTTTTAAAAACATTATGGGTTATTTGGTAAAGTTATTTATTAATGTTATTTATAGGTTAATTATTAATGTTTTTAATCTAGGTTTATATATGTATGTTACATTTTATTTTAATGTATTGTGTAGGTTTATTTATGTAGTTTATTTTTTAGGTAAAAGCAGAAAACTAGGAAATGATATGGTTTAAGAATAGGATAGTATTAATATTAATTATATTTTATTTAATTCTTAGTAAGGGTTTCCATGAACTACTTAGTTTAAGACCATCATCTTTGTTCATGTTGTTTGATGATTTTTCTATTTCAATGGCTTCCTTCACCCTTCTTTTTAGATAATGATCTTCCTTGTGAATTAATTTAGCCTGTTCCATGCAAATGTAGTGTGAGGAGGAATATGCGTGTTCTGCCAGGGTTGATTTTTCCGACCTATTATTTGTGATGTCATTTATGTGTTCTTTTATCCTTATGCTTACTGATCTCCCTGTTTCACCTATATATACCTTTCCACATGAACATGGGATAGAGTAAACTCCTTTGTGATTTTTCGGGTCAGTTGAATCCTTGGCAGAATCAAGCATGTTTTTTAGGGTGTTAGGGGGAGTAAATGTGACCATGATGTTATGTTTGGTGAGAATTCCAACAATTTTGTTGGTGGTTCCTTTTATATAGGGTAAGGAGATTTTTGGGTTTTCCTGAGGGGTTCTTTTTTGAGTTTTTTTTTTGGAGTTTTTAATAGTTTTTTGGATTATGTTTTCTTGGTAACCATTGTTTTTGAATACTTTGAAGAGGTGGTTAAGTTCTTCCTCTAAGTGTTCGGGGTCACAGATTCTAGATGCTCTAGTAACTAGGGTTTTAATGACACCTACTTTTTGTTTTGGATGGTGGTGGGAGTTTGAGTGTAGGTATTTGTTTGTGTGAGTTTGTTTTCTAAAAACTTTGTGGCTTAGTTTCCCATTTTTCTTGGTGAGGAGGACGTCCAAGAAAGGGAGTTGGTTGTCCTTTTCAATTTCGATTGTGAATTTAATGTGTTTAGAGAGGCTGTTGATGTGAGTTAAGAACTCTTTAAGTTTCTCCATACCATGGCTCCATTTAGCAAATATGTCATCTACATATCTTTTCCATTCCTCAGGGGTGAAAGGGAAGGAATTAAGGGCAATTTGTTCAAAGTGTTCCATATATAGGTTGGCAATTATTGGAGATAAGGGAGAGCCCATGGCAACTCCATGAGTTTTCTCATAGATTTTCCCTTTGAAGCTGAAATAAGAAGACTTGAGGAAAATTCTAATGAGGTCCACTGTTTCAGGGTCTGTGATCATCTTTATTACTTCAATGGCCTCATCTACCAGAATCATAGTGTAGAGGGATACTATGTCAAAGCTTACTAGGAGGTCATTGTCATTAATTTCAAGGTTCTTAATCCATTCTACAAAAGAAGAGGAATCTTTAATATAAGAGGGGGTGTTACCAGACAGAGGTCTGAGTTTGTTGGCAAGGTATTTGGCTAACCAATAGGTGGGTGATCCTATAGTGTTAACTATGGGCCTTAGTGGAATACCTGTTTTGTGGATTTTTGGAACCCTGTATATTCTAGGGATGATGGCGCTATTAGGGGTTAATCTATTCTTAGTGATTGTATCTAGTGAGGAATTTTTTATTTTGTTGATTACCTGGCAAAGGATTTTGCTGCTTGGATCTTTGTTCAATATTCTGTAGCAACCACTATTGTTGAGGTGTTCGTCCATCTTCTTGTCATACTCCAATCTATCCATTATGACCATAGTGTTGCCTTTGTCTGCTTTTAAAATTATAATATTTTTGTTTTTCTTGATGTTGTTTAAGGCTATCAATTCATTTTTGGAAATGTTACACAGAGGAGGCTTGGCTTTCCTGAGGATTTTGGCAGCATCCTATCTAATTTCTTCTGTAATATCTTGATCTACACTCTTGATAGCGACTTCAATGTTTCTTATGATATCGTTTATGGGAATTTTTGCTGGAGATATGGCATAATTTAAACCTTTTTCAAGCAACGATTTCAAGCTATCATCAAGAGCGAGTTGTGATAAGTTGACTACCATTGGGTTTCTGTATTTCATGTTGTGGTTTCCTACATCTATTGCCAATGGAGAGGTTTTGTGGGAGGTAGTGATGGCAAGGTAGCTGGCTGGATTCTGGTTTTTGGGTGGATTGTGTTGAACAACATTCCGTGATTTCCTTGAGGAGCTGCCCTAGGATGCGAGGGTGGGCACTTCGCTTACCATGCTGGATGTGCTCAAGTCATCGGTTTTATCATTGGTTTCACTTGCGCACTATGCTATGTTGCTGCAAGCTACAAATTGGTGTTGCGTGCCCTTGCTTTGTATGCTCAGATCACAGGAGCTTACCCTGTTGGAACTTGTGCTACTCGAATGTATGCTCAGGCTGGTCTCATTGACAGACTGCATTTTGCAAGTTGCTGCGTTGCGGGCTGTGTGGGTGGGTATAGGTTTGGTTACTGTGCTGGAAAGGCAGTCGGTTATCTTGTTGTTTTTGTTGTGGGCTACGTGGGTGGGTATAAGTTTGATTTTGCTGGAGTTTTTGACCAACTGTGTGTTTCATGTTGTGGAATTCTGGATTAACGCCTTTTTCTTATTAATCCCCATGTTCCTTAGACTTCCTAATTTATTGTTCGTCTTTTTGGACAGATAATCGAGACATTTATTTTCTTTGGTGAAGGTGAGAGCATCTAGGTTTTGCCATAGATCAAAATGCAGGGTTGATGAAAGATGGAGGTGTAGGTTCAAAAGGATTTCAGATGTCTTAATTAATTGAAACCTAGAATATTTAATTTCATTTCTGACTAGTGTTTCACTTAACTTATTGAAAATTGAGATGTTTCAGCCATGTTTGAGAGGATGGTTGCACATAGCGAAATTTGGAGTTAGGTTTTCATCCCTACAGTGTTTCAGAAAAATGAGGTTGGAGAGGTGTTTTGCTCTTGAGATTCTCATCTTCTCAAATTTTTGTGCAATGTTCATTATGTCTCTTCCATGGTGAGACCTAATGGTGTTAAAGAGTGATTCCATACAGGTTGGTTGAATATTGAGAAGTATGGAAGAACCTGTTATTGTTTTGAAACCAACGTTTCAGACTAACTAGGTGATTCCATCATCAGTGCTCTCCCTTATATTTACTTTCCTAAAATATTTGATAAGTTAAAGTATTAATCGTTATACTGGCTTGATCTCGTGCATGTAGATTCCTGCACCGCCAACAACTATCCATTCTGTGATCTCCTCAACAGTTCGATCAATTCACGCGGGCATCTTGGTCCACGTCGTCCAGTTCGGTTGCGGTCATCTGGAGTTGAACTCAAAGTGGAGGATAGTGAGGGATATGGCTGAGGATTAGGTCTACGGCCAACAAATAGTTCACACCTTACTATAGCCACTGGCTTAATTTTGCAATTTTCTTTGTTATTTCATTTCAGTCCAAAGGCTTGATTTGGAACAATTGTAATTTTTGGTTACGACCATAGGCCGAAGGGTTCTATAAAAGCTATCTTTCAGAGAGAACTAGGTTAGCAAGTGATAGCAGTAGAAGTATAGTTGTAATTTCTGGTTTATTTGTAATTTCATTGTCCCCCTCATTCTGGGTTGGACTTAAACTCAAATTTATATTTGTTGATTGAAATTAATACAAGGAGCTACACCATGATTTTCTCATTCTGCATTATAATTATTCATTGATGTGTTAGTAACATCCTGAAGGTTTTCCTTTCCTAAAACAGGAAACATGCTAGTTGGATAGGGTCCATCCAACCCAGCTCTTTTACCATATTGCTTTTGTCATCTTAAAGGTGTGTTAACTCTATTTATTTACAGAAGCATGGTTTGACTATTAATTTTGTGCTTACTTATGAATTCTGATTTATTTCATTACAATAGTCAGGTGTGAATAGATCCGTTGTGTGAAAGTAAAATTAAATTACTTTACTTCCTCTAATTTCTTTTTTGGTTTTCTTTCACTTGGATCATGCAGATAATATCATCCATGCACCAATGCATGTAGGATCTTACACTCTGGTTCGCTAGTCCACTTATAGTAAGTGTTTCATTCTTTTCCATTATATGATCTAATTTATTTATGCAAAGAAAGCATTTATCATCCAAAGGAGGAATCTCTAATACTAAAATCTAAAATCTTAATTATTAAGGATAACTTCATGAAATAGAAAAGAATGTTGCTACATATCTTAAGTTGTATTTTCACTTCATGATTTAAGGAAAAGGATTAAAAGTAATATGGAATATTATAGTGAACCGTTTCGAGTTAGATTTGATTCCATGCAAAACCCTTTGACAGAAGAAAGTTTTATTTAACTTTTGAAGATTATTTTTATCTTAAAAGTTTATTTCTATATGCAACATTCAGTTGATTAAAGCATTGTTTTTCATGTGCGAGATTATTTCATATTCTCCTCTCATTTGCAATTATTTTTATAGTTAACATGCTCTTCCGTATTCCCAAAAGTAAATTGGAATACTTATTGTAGGAAGCTCTCTTATGGTACAAGGACAAGTGTTTTGTTACAGGAACAGAGTGCTTTAGGCCTTGAGGCTTAGATCCCCTGCATGAAGATATAATTCTTCAGTGTACGTGTAAAATATAGTTCTCACATAAGTTATGTACCTGCACTAGTGCAAGTAGATTGCAAGAGTACATGAATGACCGCTCAGTGTGAGAAGGAAAATCATTTAGAAGGCAAATCTTTTGAAGGGCCCACTTGTTAAAATACCACCACCTATACTGAGGATAAAAATAGAGTGTCACTTCAGCAGTTAAGATTGTTTACAAAAGAGTGAAATTTCCTTTTTTTGATTTCTTTGTAAATGCATTATTTTACATTCTAGCACTAGAATTACTTTGGTGTTAGTTGCCTTTGAGATTTTTCTATTTTATTTTGTCAAATTTCAATTGAGAAGTAGGAATACAAATAGGAAAAGTTCATACCACTTCTAGCATTACCTATGCTTCATCTCTAAGTTTACAAAACCCTTGGGTTGACAATTAAGTGTTGAAGGAGCTTGCTTAAGTGTAATTCCTGCACCCAACACTATTCCCAAAAGGGTATATAGCCATTGATTTGGATGTTAAGAAATTGTCTTTATGAGATCTCAAATAGTATCCCAAACACTGGCTAGAAAATGTTGATCCTGTTATGTTGGGATTATGGTTTTTGAGATATAAATACAAGCATTGTGTAGTTTACAAAAAAAACATATTGGCCATCTTCTTGTTATCAATCTATATATAGATGATATGCTATTATCGAGTAAAAGTAAGGATTTTATTTGTGATTTGAAGTCTCATTTTTCAACACAACTTGATATGAAAGACTTGGGAGTTACAAAATATATCTACGAATGGGGTTCAAGATATATTGAGCAAATACAAGTTTGGGGTGATCCTAAATAAGCATGTCATATTGTGCTACAGTGTTTGACATGGTAGATTACAGACCATTAGTTGTTCTAATTTCTATGAAGACCATTAAGTGTTTTGATTTCTATGGGAACTAAAATGTCTATAAAGCAATGTCTTGCAACACAAACATGAGTTATATCGATTTCATTCCATATGCTAGTATAGATAGTAGTTTTGTGTATGTTATGGGATATAATAGACTAGAAATTAATTTCCAAGCAATGAGGATCTTGAGTGGACTCATGAGTAATCCTAGACATGAATGTTTGGATTTAGTTGATAAAGTCTTTAAGTATTTGTGAGGTACTTATAAATATTCAATTTTGTATCATAGTGATGTCTTAGAGGACACACAATTATCTAATATACATGTTTATATTGATTCTAATTAATCATGGAATGCACATAGAAAGATTTCTATGAGAGGGAACATGTTTCCATTATTTAGCAGAGTCTTAAGATGGATGAGCAAGTGCCAAGTGGTGGTCGCATTTCACCCTACAAAGGTAGAGAATATGGTTGGGAAATTATTTGTATTATGGACTGCATGCATAAGTAGGGATAAGTTAGAGTGATAGTATCATTCAATGTGATAATGAAAATTCCATTTATTTGAATATGAACACAATTTTTCATTCAAAGAAAAAGCATATAGATTCTAATACCATTTCCTTATAAACATGACAGAGGTTAGAAAGGTAATGCTAAACAAAGTTGACACCATTCTTAATGTTGCATATTTATTAACAAGATTGGTGAGTATAAGTAATGTTCTAAAGTGTGATTTTTTATAACAGTTTTATTTTGGTGAAAAAATGATTTCATTCAATTTTAGGTAATTTTTTTAACATTTTTTCATAGCGTAATTTAATGTATTATCATTTAGTTCTACAATTCAATGATCAATTTAATGGATCAAAGTACTATTTCCTTTGAATATTTAACATTGGTCCATAAAACTTAGAGGAAGAAACAACTTCTTTCTCTCTTATCACATGTTCTGCTTATGATTATTTATTTCCCAATTACAATCGCTAGTATCCTTCATGAATGCATGAAAATTTGAGTTTGTATGATTTTTTTCTTTACTATAATAAAGTTGAATTATCCATAATCACGCAGACACAAACCACCATAGACCCCGTTATTCAGATTTCAGGATAGGTCTATGAAACATGAGCCAAATAAATATATGATTTTATTATGATATCCTTCTTCCAAAAACAATGGTGTGTCCCAATACAATGAGAATTCTATAATGAAACTCATCTCCTCCTAAAGACCCATCTCATCATAGATCTACAACAACTAGTCATTTAATGGGAACATAAAGACCCTACAACCCTAGAGGAACATATCAAAATGGTAGCTCAAGACTATATCAGACATCAAGGTTTTCTCATCCATAAACTGGAAGCTAACTCACCCTGACCTTCTTTCTGATCTTCATCACAAGGTATAAATCACAATGCTCCACAAGAACAATCCCTTGGCACTCAATAACCCAAGAAAAAAGGTTGGAAATCCAACAACCAGCTCTTACAAGGCCTTGAATATTTTTTTATTATCTCAAGTCATGTAGCTCCCCCTAATACCCTATTCCTACATCTCACTAAACCCTAATAATGCCAATATTTTCATGGAATGTAAGAGGCCTTAATGGAGAAATGAAACAATGAAGTCTCAAGAATCTCATTTCCAACAAAAATTTAGGCATTTTGTTATTGCAAGGAACTAAATGCATTCATGAACAACTCCAGTGCTCTGTTGAATCCTTCTAGAAAAATTGTGAAATACCCTCCTAGTGTTCCAAAGGGACATTAGGTGGTATCAGCATTATCTGGAATCTCTCTTCAGTCACACGGAAGGACTCCTTATATTATCTCAAATTATTTCTTCCCACGTCCAACCTATTGGTTCTATGCACATTGGCTTTAACTAAAATATCTATGGTCCTCACCTTCTAATGGATAAATGAATATTTATCTCCAACCTTGAATTTGTGGCTCATTTGTTAGTCTCCAATTGGTGGACCTTGGGTGGATAGTTTAACATGATTCACTCTTTATAAGAAAAGAAAGGTGAAATTCAGAGACTAGATGAATAATCAAGATGATTCAATCCATTCTTAGAAGAACGCAAAATGGTGGATATAACCTATTAAGAAACCAACTCACAAAAAGATAGAAAATATAGATCAATGCCTTAGAATTCAGCCTCTTCGAGGAGTCTAAGGGGTCATAATATAATTAGAGCCGACATAACAATAATAATGTAAGGGAACAATAATAACAATAGTGGGATTCTATGGGGAAAAATAATAACAATATGGGGACTACATGGGCACAACAATATAATAAGGGGGTTGTACTAATAAAAATAAAGGGTTACCCTAGTAGTATAGGGACCTAACATGCCCTTCTCCTTCAAAAATTGTTGTCCTCAACACTTGAGTAGTTCTTGATGCTTCTGTATAAAATTCTTGTCCTCCCATGTGGAATCTTCAGTGGGTAAGTTCTTCCAGTTGATGAGATACTCTGAAATTGATCGATTTCGTAGCTATTAGGTTCTTGTTTCTGTGACTGCTCCAGGTTCCAATATGATTTTTCCTCCCTCGTCAAGTTCTGGCAATATTGTTTGAACTGGGATCTTCTACAACTTTTGAATGAGTGGCCACACTTCTTCGTCCTTTTTCCATTCATACCTTACTTCATTTATCCAATCTAGTTTGATAATTGAAATAGCACAAAACAATGCTTCCACATCCTCATCCTTTCTTGAGAGTGCATCCGCAACAACATTTTTCTTCCATTTTTTGTAGATGATTTCAAAGTCATAACTCAACATACTTGTGACCCATTTTTTATGTTCTTCTAAAGATAATCTTTGTTCTAAAAAGTTTTTAAGACTATCATGATCCATTTTTACCTTGAAGTGTCTTCCCGTTAGGTAAGATCATCATTTCTTAACTGCATGTAGTATTTCCAACATTTCCTTCTCATAAATAGCTTGCTTGAGATGTAGCCATAAAAATACACAATCACCTACATCAAAACTTCTTTCAATGTGATGTTGATCTACTTGTTGTTTCATTTGATTCTGCACCAAAGTGGCTTTATCATTTAAAAGTTGGAGAACTTGTTGTTGATGCTCGATGTGATCTTTCACTGCTTGAATATTTTTCTTCTTGATATGTCCTTATATCTTGAGAGTTTGAGGAGTGGTAATTTCTTCCAATGCATTACAAGATATGGTCGGATTCATTTCTTGATGCTCAATGTGATCTTTCACTTCTTGAGATTGAACATTTTGCTTCTTGATATGTCCTTCTATCTTGATAGTTTGAGGAGTGGTAATTCTGGTCAATGCATTAAAAGATATGGTCAGACTCATTTCTTCTTTCTCGATGTGATCATTCACTTCTTGAACCTTTTTCTTCTTGATATGTCCTTCTATATAGAGAGTTTGAGGAGTGGTAATTCTTGCCAATGCTTTACAAGATATGGTCAGATTCATTTCTTCTTTCTCTAGGGTTGGTTCCTGGTGTATATCCTCTTCTTTTGATGTTTCTTGATCCTTTTCTTCCTCCTCTTCACAATCAATGTAAAATAATTTCTTCTCAGCACACTTACGACATTTAATGTATTTGTTCACAATTGTAACAAAGTCATTTTGCTATTTTTTCTTCTAATTGTTGTGGTGTCAACCTTGTAGGTTGTGGAAGGCTAGGAGAAACAACACTTCCATCTTTATAGTTCTAAGGGGTAGAATTCCTTGTTGCCATAATCTTTCTTTCCACTTTTCTTGCCAACCTGAATGCCTTCTGCAATGAATCAGGTTCCCAAAAATGAACGTCATGTTGAATTTTATCCTATCAAGTACCTATGGAGACATCAATCCTCTGCTTCTCTAGAATATCATTTTCCCTTATATTCAATTTTTGAATGTCCTCAATGTGCTCTACCATTGAACACTTTTGTTTGAGATTTATCAATTGGCTAAAGAAGGTGTTTCTCTTTGTATCCTCATAATGTGCTATCATTTCTCCGTGAAAATTGACCACATAAAAAGTGGTTTACAAGAACAAAGCCCTTTATACCATAAAAGTTGATCTGGTTATAAATGTGAAGATGTAATACATACCTTTTGTAATAGATGTACCTCATGTAGATCAAAATATTGATCCATCTGTAGTATCCAATTTACCGGATCCTTGCCATCAAACTTCCTCATATTGCATTTTATTGATTTTAGGATCTCGATCTTGAAAAGACTATAACTCTGTAATTTCAAATCTTTCAGTTCTAAAATCACGATTTGTAGGGTCTCTCTGCGTCCTCTTTCCAATGCCACCAGTCTGATCGAAATTTGATTCTCCAAGAAAGAGTTATGCACAATCTCCCAAGATGACCTGATTATATACCTTTTTAGAAGAGCAAACTTGTATGAAGTGCCACGTGTCATTTTTTCGACCTTCGGACTTAAGAAATATACAAAAACTACTACAATTCGTTCTCTTTCTATAACTTCTTATGAAATTTCAATTTGATTTTCAAAGAGAAAGATGACGATTTTCCCAAGGTCACCTATTTAAGATGTAATGCGGGAGTCTACAAGAACCCTAACTTCCTTAGATCATATATCCGAAACTATAGCGACATAAGATCTTAAATGTAGACCCAAGGTTCAATGAGACTTCATCTCAAATGGGTTATTTTTTTAGCTTCTGAAACATCGCAGAAAAGAAGTTATATAGGAAATGCCACAATTCCCTATTTGGAGCAGTGAAACCCTATAATCTAAAGCTCTAATACCAAATGTTAACAAACCAACTCACAAAAAGATAGAAAAGATAGATCAACGCTTTAGAATTTAGCCTCTTCAAGGGGGCAACCTCCTTTACATTACAGAAATGAACAATTCTTGAAAGATTCAAATGATAAGACCTCCTTTCTATATATAGGAGTCTAAGGTGTCATAAAATAATCAGAGCTGACATAACAATAATAATGTAAGGGCACAATAATAACAATAGTGGGCTTCTATGGGGCCCAATAATAACAATATGGGGACTACATGGGCACAACAATATAATAAGGGGGTTGTACTAATAACAATAAGGGGTTACACTAGTAGTCTAGGGACCTAATATAACCACTCCAAATGTCATAAATACATAGAATAATAGAAGTGGAGGCTCCCAATAAGTGGCGTCAAAGCTTGACTGGTTTATTTATCTTGAATCGTTTGTATTAGTAGGAATCAACATGGAGGCCCTTATCCTTCCAATACAGATCATACCATTGGCCAATTTCCCTTTTCCTAGGATAGGTATCATCCCCCAAGCACGTGCCTTCCAGATTTGAAGGGTTCTCGCTCTATCGACCAATATTTCTAACTAATATGGAGCAATGGGGGATAGAATATACATACATATAGGGAATTTTCATGTACCTCTTTCAACAAAGACTAAAATATATTAAGCAAAAGCTAAAAAGTGTGGAATATCGCAGATTCGGCAACATCATCCACATTAAAAAAAAACTAGAAGAAGAAATGAAAGAATTGTAATTCACCATAATTAATTATGGCCAAATGGAAAAATTTCAAGGCTCATAGGAGACCTTAAAATCCGAACTAAATGAAAGGTTGACTTAGGAAGAAATCCTTAACAGGAAAAATCTCAAGTAAAATGGCTGCAAGAGGGGGAAATAAACACCAAATTATTCCTTCGGCCGATTATCAACTATTGGTAACAAAATCTCATTGGTCATCTTAACAATAATCATAGCCAATTGGTGGAAAACCACGAGGAGATAAAACGAGCATTATCTCATCACTTGTAGTCTCTTATAATAGAGCCAATCTTGGATAGATGCAAGATCATCTGCAAGGTAACTAAACATATTCCCAAACTAATTTCTAAAGATCAAAATGATTTTCTAATGAAAGAGATCAATTTCCAAGAGGTTGAGTAGATAGTTATGAGGCTTGCTAGGTCTTGATGAATTCACAGTAGAATCTTATAAGGCTTGCTAGAAAATCCTTGGTAATGATATTTTGTAGGTAACCGAAAAATCTAGATGCACTTCCTCTCAACTTAATTCTTTCAATGCATCCTTCATCTGCCTTAATGCCCAAGTATTCCAATGACTTCAAACTGAGGGACTATCATCATATTGCACTATGCAAGATAATTTACAAGAACATCTACAAAGCCATTGCAAACCACCTCAACTTGTTTCTCCCCTCAATTATATCCCCTGAGAAAAACATATATATTGAAGGTGGCCAAATTATTGAGAGAATAATACTTTCCCAAGAGCTTATACATTCCCTTGAATCTTATAAAAAACCTATAATGCTCGTTAAAATAGACATGTGTAAGGCTTTTGACAAGATAAGTTGGCAAAATATTTATCACACTCTCCATGCCTATGGTTTTAAGGACAAATGGATCTCTTAGGTGATGAAAGTTATCTACAAATAATTCTTTTCTATCTTGGTCAATGACTCGCCCTTGCCAACTGTCACCCCTTTTCTGGGCATCACGAAAGGCATCCCCCTCTCCCGTATATCATTCTCTTAGTAATAGAAGGATTAAGCCACACCATCAAGCATGGTCTTTCAAGAAATATACTAAAAGGGCACATGATTGGGTCCAATCATCAAATATCAATGCACCAAAAATTCATGAATGATACCATGTTAATGGGTCATCACTCACATAAAGAAGCTATGGAATTCAAACATATCATGGACACCATTTTAGTCACCTCAGGTACTGAAATCAACAATAGAAAATCCAAAATATTCCTTCTTAATACCTCCCAAGAAATTCAAATCCACATTTGATGCCTCTTTTGTTTCAATAATAGATCACTTCTGACCAAATACCTAGGTGCCCTCCTCATTTCCAACCCCTTGCGTCTTTCAATATGGGAAGAAAAACAGAAACAAAATGGAAGCTAAACTATCCAGTTGTAATTTTAGAGCTCTTAACCTAGTGGTTCATCTTACTCTCATCAAATTAGTACTCCAAGCCATGCCAACTTACCTTCCCTTAGTGCTAAAAACTCCCAAAGTGATCCTTTCCAAGATTGACAACATTCAACAGTCCTTTGTCTGGGGTGGAGCTCAACTAAATTGAAAATGGGCATTAATATCTTGGGAGAAGTTGTGTCTACCTAAAGTGGTAGGAGGCCTTGGTCTGCATGACCCTAAAATACTCAACAAAACACACAGTGAAAAAAATTGGTGGAAGTGGCTCAAAAATCCCTTGACCCTTTCGTGCCAAATGTGGATAAAGAAATATACCTAAGGAATTCACATGTAACAACAACTAAAAAATTCCACACATCCATGGGCTTCCCACATTTGGAATATAACTTGCTAAAACAATTAATAATTCAATATCATTATTTTTGGGCAATAAAAAATGGAGAGAAAATTATTTTCTCGAATGACTCCTGGAACCAATTACCTAATTTTTCCACACTGTCTAATTCATAATACCTTAAAGAAAAAATTCATCAATAGGGACTTTCCATTGTGGCACAATATTGGAAGTTATCCTCAATGGACTATTCCTATCATATATGGAAAATTTAAGACCCTATGTATGCCAACACCCATATATAGTAACAACACATACTTGTTCCATCCCTCACCACTAGAAATATCATAGTCAACATAAACAGTGAGATCCTTCGATGTGGTTATGGTCCCTAACGAAAATATTATATAATAGAGGCATGCAATGTCATGACTCAAGCACAACTCCCAACTCATAACCACAAATGGAAACATCTCTGGAAGCTGAGGAATTGGGCCAAAATCACTCATTTCTTATGGTTGGTTAAGAAATATAAAACCTTAACTTGGGAAAATTTACATAAAAGGGGCTTCTAAGGCTCCTAAATCTTCCCCCTCTATATGAACCAGGTGGAGTATTCCACTCATCTCTTCCCAACGTTCTTATTCATCACCGAACTTTGGGATCATATGTCAAATCTATTTAACCACCCAAGAATGGCATTACATTCGCTCTTGAATATTTTGAAAAACTAGGCAACTTCTCCCTTTAAAATCACGGTGCTAAGAAAATCTTGGTCTTTCATGCCAATTTTGCTATAATCGAACATTTGGAAAGAAAAAAACACCTTAATTTTAAAAAATTACCCAACCACTCTAGAATTGGTGTGGAATCTCACTCTATCCCATTTAAAAGAAGCTATTGCTCCCTCCCAGTGGACCAACTGTGACTAGGAAGGCCCCTCTAAAGAACAACAGATACATAAAAACCTAGACTTTCCCCTATTCCATCATTACCTCAAACCCTTATTTTGAAGTCTCACCCTATCAGTTCCTTGTCATGGTCTCCTCCTCCTTAACACTTCATTAAGCTCAATTTTGATTTGACCTCTAGAGGCAACCCTTGTCAAGCTAGTTATGGCAGTGTCCTCAAAACTAGATCAAGCAAAATTATCCATGTAATTTTAGGTAAAATTTGATTCCTCATCAACAATGAGGTGGAGCTATGGAGCTTGGAGTGTGTTCTTGGAGTGGAACTTTGCCAATGTTATCATTAACTCCTCATTGAAGGCAACTCCCATCTAGTAATTACAATATTACAAAAAGTATGTTGTGGAACCCCACTCTCCAAAATATCCAACAATGGGAGAATAGAAGCACATATCTATAAATTTCCTTTAATTCTAAACCAAATTTGAGCCCCTCTCTTATCTCACGTTCGCCACTCACGAAACAAGTTGGGAAATATTTTTCCCAATTTTTCTATTGATATAGAGAACTGAAAATTGGATGCTAAATGGACCCATCGTATTACAGATCATCTTCAAAAGGCATGTCCTTTCATCGAATTGCAAGAATATTTCCCAATCGTTGTTGGGAGATGGCAGAGGAAGTGGCAACATTTGAGCAGCTCATGAAAATTTCCAATCATGGGTTCTCACTCGGGCCTCTCATTGCTAACCTATAATTCAAGATGCTCCTTGTGTGGATTCTAGGGGATCTCTCAATCGAGGGCTCAAGTTAGTCAAAGAATGGTACACCAACAGACTCTGTCACACATCACGTACCTCCTCATATTGGCATTACCAATTCCCAGGTGATAAGGTTGATCCAGGATATCATCTAGACTCCTTCTCTTGGTAGGAAGGCACATGACTCAAAAGATATCACCTCCTCTCAGGTGCCAATATTCAATAAGGTTCTTTACCTCTCAAAGATTTCCTTCATGTAGTAGTAAAATTATGGAATTACCCTCACAGTCTCGCAGAGTTTTTTCTAACCCCTCAAAGGGATGCCATTTTGAAACCATGCATTTTTGTAGCTCTAGCTTGAATCATTAGTATATTCTGCCAAACAGACTAGTCAATAATAATCTCTTAATATTAAGATTCTTAACATGCATTATTGGGAGAATTTCCTCATGGGTCTGTCCGTAACAATACGAAAAATTTGTAAATTTTTAGCTCCATAATATAAAGTCACACCATCACAAAAGAAAAAGATACAATGGTGGCTAAAGGTGCTCCCAAGTTTCCTTTTCTTAATTTTATAAGAGACACAATTGTAATGGGCCTTTACCAAATGGTAAAATCATGGTGAAAGGTTGTTACAACAATTACAAACTATAATTAAAAAGAGAGTAGTATTTATAATTCACTTTTTTATGAATTATATATATAAATATAAATATAAATAAGATTATTTCCTTGTGTGGATTGAATGTGGGGTAAATCTCGCATATGGAATACATTTCATGACCAAAAATTTATATTTCCTCCATGTTGCAACCCATTTATACCTTCTATAGAGACAACTACGATGAACATATGTCCCTTTCTAGATACTTGACCTCTAATTTCTCTTTTTACATAGGTTGGTGTCATCATCCTAAAAAATAGTTTCATACAGACATACAAATCATTTCTCTTGAATGGGTTTTCTTTTGGTGACCTTTTCATGCTTGTTAAACAATGAAAATATTGAGATTCCTTTTGCTATTATCTTCAAGCTTGTTAAACCTATGAAAATATCAATGTTTATCCATCCTATCATATTTAGTAGTCAGGAGGAAATCCACTTTCCAACCTCTTTTCTTTTCTTACACTAGTTAAACCATGAGAAGGACATGAGAATACCTTTACCTCTTTTTTGAGGTCAATGAAATTCTCGTGAAAAATACATGGATAGAAGTGTACTTCTAAATATTTGTCAACGTAATTAAAAATGAATGAAAAGGAAGATATTAAGAATATGTGTCTTCTCTTTCATTCTCATAGAAATATGAGGTAGATCAACCATACAAAAAAAATTAGGGTAGGGAAGGGGCGCAAAGAAGTAATTATTTTCCATATTCATTCCACAAAGGAAACTATTAATCACCATTCAACATTGCACTAGTTTGATATATCCTCTTATAGTTTGTCTTAGTTTGAACTCTAAGTGAAAATCTCAACATTAATCAAGTCACTCCTTTATCAAGTTAGTATTATTCTTAATTGGTTACCCTTCTATGTCAAATTGGATGTGGTGACTCCTCTTGCATCATCACTATTTATGAATGGTGTTAATTACTGTAAGCTACTAAGATCCATTTGTGTTGTGTGACTATATGTTCAATGGAATTATCCACCAGAGTTGGCCATTTGCATCTTCCATTTAACCTTTAGCATTGACCATCCGTATGTCATTTGTGCATCAACCTTCATTAGGTATTTTCATGTCAAATGATTAGGTATAAACCAAGATCCTCCTTTGATATATCAACATCAACACATTACCTATGATGTGAATCTAGAAACATGTAATACCTTAGAGATTATAATCCTTAATGAAAGGATTCATGTGGTTGATAATGGGTTTCCCATACAGGCCCATATTTAACAATTCCGAGTTTTTTACCTCACCTCATAAATTCATTCTTGTTAGATTGTACTATATACCTTGGGAACCAATTTCATAATTGGAAATCTCTCTCATTTATTTTAAGATGATCCCCTAATGATTGGTACTCATGCAATCCATGGCATGCACAACATCAACCCATTCATTCAAATGTAGCATTTTTCTACCATTTAGATTATTCGAAGACCATAGTGATTTTGGCTACCAATATCATGTATATTACCTCCCACATGTTGTGATGGAACATGTATTATGTGCTTTGAGGATCACATCTAGGATTCTTATTGCTAACATAGTCCTCTTGATATATACTTTAATCAAGATCCATGTCATAGAGTATTTGATGACATTGTTCCAAAATGTATTATGTTGGTAGTCATGTTTTATTCCTTCCGTACCGAGTATGGGTATCTATACCTCAGGGATGTATATTATATATGGATGTAACTTTTGTAGGTACCATTACGGGAATTTTGAGGTGAAAAATGGACCTAAAAATAAAAAATGTATTAACAAAATCAACTTTGAAAGAACCAACAAGATTCAATATGGTGATATCTTCTCTAGGGGTAAATATTTTTGGAGGGAAAATAAGAAAACAATTTTTTAGTCATGATTTTTTACTATCTCGTTATAGATTTACAAAAATTTGAAGTGTGGGAAGTCATGAATGTAGAATCATATTTTGCATCTAGTGAGTACCCAAATTGTATACTTTTGATTAGATCCACATCTAAAATATTTGGAAGGACATCCGAAAAAAGTGTTTCCTTCAACAAATGTTTTCCTTATATTTTCAAATTTTCTTGAAGTGGGTCTACTAAAATGTACGTAGAGTGGCTATGAATTGTACGCATAATCCAATTGTACATTGAATGAGTTCCCACACTTGAAATTTGAGTAAATCTACAATAATATAAGTTTAAAATACCATAAAAATTCGGTTTCTTACTTTTCATTTAAAATTTTATCACTCATATTTTAATGCTTTCCTTAGGAGGTCCCTTTTAGACCTCGAAATTCCTACAATTCTAGAGATTCTACAACCCTTGGCTTTTCCTATCTTCCACACTCACTATATTAATGTAATGTGTTTTTGTAACCACTCGTCCCATATTTGCCAAATTTCACCAATCTTTCACGGTAAGCATGAGACGAACAATTACAATGACATGACCCAACCTCTAAGATTCAGTTAAAGTTTATTGTAAATAAACTTTACCAGTGGAATATAGTCTTCCACCTTGCTCTATTCATGCATAACATGAACATCCTCAACATGTCGTTAAGAATCATGTTGACTTGATTTGTCAATCCATCACTCTATGGATGATAAGTTGTATTGAAATCCAACTCTGTACCCAAACCTGTAAATAACTCCTTCCAAAACCTATAAGTGAACTTCGTATATTTGTTGGATACAATCTTCTTAGGAATACCATGCAATATCACTATTTCTCTGATGAATACCTGATCTAACTCACTAGTTGGATTAGTAGACTTCACTAGAATGAAGTGAGTTACCTTGTTCAACCTTCCAACCACAACCATGATGAAATCATGCTACCTAGATGTCCTCAACAAACATGTGAAGAAATCCATGGAAAGGACCTCCCATTTCCATTATGCAATTGGAATCGGCTATAATAAACCACCTAGATTATTACACTCTAATTTTACCTGTTGACAATCTAAATACCTTGCGGCAAACTTAGATACCTCTTTCTTCAGAATTGGCCAATAATAGAACTTATTCACAACTGTTAGAGTCTTCTAATATCCCCGGTGCCTAAATAAGTCTTGTCATGAAATTCCCTCAAGATAAGATTATTTAGCTCACTATTGTCTGACTGTCCCTAAATCTGACCAAACCATCTTTCATAAGATGATAATCAACATCTTGATCCCCTATACTCTACTGTTGTAATCTTTGCTTAAGTTGTTGGTACTTTTCATCCTGTTTTGCTACCTGTAAGATCCGCTCCTGTAAATTTGTCCCATATGAAATCATAAAATGTGATTTACCAACACTCTTCTACTTACAAAATTTGCAACCATATTCTCTTTACCCTTAATGTACTTGATCTTGAAGTCAAATTTGCTGAGAGTTGCCAACCATATTGATGAGCCTAGGTATTGTGGCAAGAATGCTGCAACTCCCAGGGCTACCAGCTTTACTTATCAACCTAGGGTTCATACAAACTTGGAGGTGACAATGCTATATGCACAAGTAGAAGTGAAGGTACTGCATGTTGTCACTACTCATTTGAAAAGAGATGCCAGGGGTTCCAAGCTAGACTTCTATAGGGTTAGAAGAAGTTTGATTTTAATGGAAGAAGAGCAAATCTATTGTAAGGGAGAGCTACTCTATTGCAGTAATGAATAAAACAATCATGTAATGCTAAACTCACACTAGACCCTAGCTAACCAATTAAACAACTTATGCTAACAAGAATTACTAGATCAATCACTAATCTAGTGCTAATTCTATAAGTGACAGAAGTAAAAGCATCAAAACTAGACTAAGGGGTAAGAAAAGGAAACTAAGTTAGGTATGTGTTTAAGCGGAAGAGTAGTCGGAGATGAAAATTGATCAAAAGAGGACATAATGAGCAACAGTGCATAAGGACTGTTGGATCAGGTGGGTGAAAGGTAAATGAATGGCTGAGATCGGATCGCAGGAGGGTACGTAGATAGATGGGCAAACAGGGTTAACTAATAGGATGAATGGTGGAGATTATGTTGCGGCGGTTGAGTGAATATATGAACAAACAGGGTTAACAGGAGATGGACGGATGATATTATATCATGGAGGCTAAGTCAAGGGATAGACAGATAGGATTAATCGGTAGTTGGATGGTGTAGATTAGATCGAGGGCAAAAGAAATGTGTGGAAATGGTAGCAGGTTTGTGGAGGTGGTAAGCTGTATTTCGCATGCCCTCAAAACCATAAGTTGTATTTTTAGATTTCATGCGATTAGCCTTACCAAGAAAGATGTAGCACAAGAAAACAACCTTTCTAGCATGCTCTCGACTGGATAATGGTTCTGCAAGTGTCCACATGAGATTGCGTGACAGTCGTTGGATCAGGCGGGGTTGATCAATGGTGGGGATCGGCCAAGCTAGTTGGTGATCGAGTGAAGTGACAACTGTCGGATCAAGAGACATATTGATGGTGGAGATTAAAGTGGGAGAAGAAAACGTATGGAAATGATGAAGTGGGTTTAGAGGGTGGTAAGTTGTTTATCACGCGCCCTCAAAGCCCTAAGAAGTTTTCTAAAATTTTACGCGATTAGCCTCCCCGTGCAACACATAGAATGGGGAAACCATTTTTATCGCGTGCCCTCGGGCGGATAATGATTGGACAAAAATCCACATGATATTGTGCGATAATTTTCGAATCTAGTGAGGCAGATCAATAGTGGAGATTTGACTGAGCTAGTTGGAAAGCGGGTGCGCGATAGCCATTAGATCAAACATTGAAGATCGACTGTGGGGATTTAAGGTGCATAAAATCAGTGTTGAAAATGAATTGGGTGATTATTGGTCGGGTTTTGCTGTGTAAGGTAATCTATGGGTAAAAAAAAATTAAACATGAAATAACTACTTCCGCCTAAGTATTTCAT
This sequence comes from Pinus tabuliformis, assembly GCA_031772625.1. Lineage (NCBI taxonomy): Eukaryota > Viridiplantae > Streptophyta > Pinopsida > Pinales > Pinaceae > Pinus > Pinus tabuliformis. Next base: position 1,816,546,578 of record CM062816.1, on the reverse strand, counting down.
GCTTAGGGAGAATCAAATGGATATGAGTGAGATAAAATGACAGGAAGAGAGTAAAGGAATAGACGACAAGGAAATGAATGAATGACAATGAAATCAACCATGTAACTACATCAACCACCAAACTCCATGCAACACTGAAACTCTATGTTTTTTCGGTTGCTGCAGGGTTTCTTCCTCGCATCATGGTCCAAGAGGGAGGAGGTTAGGCCGAGACACCTATGGACAACCTTATGAATCTCCTCTTTGCCAACATGCTAATCGAATGAAAGCATAAATGATCTACTCTACACTATTGTAATGCGACTACAACTATTTAAGCAAATAAATAGTGAAACAATAAACCTTTGTAATGGAAATAAACTATTGAAGTAAATGGACAATCAAACCATGAATCTATGCTACTGTTGTAATGGAAATGAACTACTTAAGCAGATGAACAGAAAATAGGAAGATATGCTACATAATAATACAATAAAGAGGAGCTTTGGCAGCTATGGTCGGGCCCTAACCCAAGAGCTTCAACCCTTTGAGTTAACTCAATGTTGGCTCAAAACAAAACTCATCTTCATTTTAAATAAAAAAAACTGTTACAAGATGTGTAGCTTAAAAACAAGGTATTGTTCTACAATGAGAAGTCTGAATTCTTACTAACTCTTGGTGACTCCTTGTCACTAACTGTGACTAAAAGATTGAGGTCCTAAGCCTCTCTACTTATACATCTGAAGTCTCCAATGACTTCCTTCAAATTTAGGGAGGCACAACTCCCAATTCAATGATAAACTTGTGCTTTCCCTTTCACTAGCTCATCTGCCTTCTAGTAGGGATGCTTGGCTCCCAACTCAATAAAAACTCATACTTTCACTTGCTTGGCTACCTTTTAGTACACATGATTTGGCTTGTTTTTCACTCTCACTTACTTGGTTGCCTTCTAGTATTGCAGATTTGGTTGTTTGCACCTTCACTTGCTTGGCTGCCTTCTAGAAGGGGGGTTGTTTGTACTTTCAGTTGATGGAGGGATACTCGAATGGAGGGGCAGTAAATGAGGAGGATTTACATACTGTAATTCCTCTCCCTTGTCCCATTCGAGTTTTTACGAAGTTCTTTACCATAGTTCCTTGCTTTTATCTTTTATCCTTGCATTTTCCTTACTTTTATCCTTTATTCCTGCATTACATGCACATTAGACCACAAAGAAAAATATCCAACTCTACTCATCTCGTAAACAAAATATAATCAAAAGTATGCAATAAGTTGTGAGAATAGTTGGTTTGAATAAGCTAGGAGGTAAATTCAGGTCAATTAAGGCCCATATAATTACTCAATGATGAGGCTCATCATCACCCCCCTACTTAAAGTGTTGCTCATCCTCTGAGCAACTTAGTGGCTTTGGTAGCCTCTCTAACATTTCATGCTTCTGTTGTGGTCTCTACTTCCTATTTATAGAAGCTTGCTTTCCTTTCTGCTTCTTCCCACCAATATTCTCTGATCTTCAAGCTATGTGGCAGTGTTTTCCATCTCCTTATGTAGACATGTATATTATCATTTCTTAGCATCCTAAACATATCGTCAAAATGTGAAATTTCTTGCTCTTGGGCAACAAGATATCTAAGTACCAGCTTAGAATCATTTGTAATTAGATTGTGGGTGATGATTAGGGCCATGGGATTTGATTGTTCAGCTACTTCTCTGTCCCTAAAGCCACTTAGCTCTTTTGTTTCTTGCTACACTTTCTTGTTCTGAAATGTAGAGTGGTTTGCCTCCTTCTTTTCCTCTTTTTTCTTAACTGGTGTGCTGAGAGTAGTGATCACAGTTGCTTCCTTCTACTTAGGGACCTCTAGAGACACCCTAGGTGACTCCTCCTTTTGTTCTTCCCTTTTTTTTTAAATTCCTTCTTCCTCTTTGTTTTAGCATCATCCTCTGTATTTGTTCCTCCTTCATCCATCTCATCCCCATCTAGCTCTGTATCTTCTTCTTCTTCCTTTTCCTCCTCCTTAGTGACATAAGGACTAACATCATATATGAGGGTTTGATGTTATCCTCTGTTGGTAAGCCTCGGAAGACTGACAATGTTATAGGGACCTTGAGGTTCTGGAGGGCATCCTTAATAAGGATTTTGGTCAACCCATGATGAACTAAATGTTGGGAATTTCTGGTCTTTTCTTTGCTGCTTGGAGTCCATGAGTGATTGCATCATAAAATAGGGTATGCTGAGTCTTTGGTGAACTAGTGTTTCTACCACAAATCTTAATTCTTTAAGCTCTATAAAATGGTAGCCATAAACGACACTATATCTACCCTCACATGAGATATACTTGATGAGCATATTGCTTGTGAGGCTTGAGGAGGAAATAAGCAAATTCCTTGAGAAAAACCAGAGTTTCCTGTGTATGTGTTGTGTTATACAACAACCCCCCATTTCGTAAATTTTTTCTTTAAAAATCATAATATGAAATGGGTCCCTTTTAAACATAGATGTGTGAATAAATTGGTATTAATTCATCATAAGAAAAAAAATCTCATCAAAAGGTCCGACTGAAATGTGATATACCTTTCAAACAATAATAAAATAGGTCTTTTAAATAATCATAAACCTTTTATTGGGATAAAGCGATCGCAAGATCGCATGTCGCAATAATAAGAAAAACATATATAAAGACCCATTGAATTACTCCGATCCGAAAAGGGAAATCGCTATCGGATATTGGGGAAAGGAAAAACACATCGTATATATAGAGCACCTCCCCCATTCCTCTGACGCGATGGAAGGTATCGCTATCGGCAATCGGCCGTAGCAACCCCATACACGAATTATGACACCTTCAAATGTCCCGATGCGATAAGGCGTATCGCCATCGGCGATCGACAATTTCGCAATAGCATAAATAATATCACCTGCGCCCATTCCCAATTGCGATGTATTAAATCGAGGCATGTATTTCAAAACATATTAAAGATTGGCATGCATTATATCACCTTTGGTGATTGAACGATATTTTGGACTATTATTAAAACCTTCCCGTTCACGTCACCAATCATAAAATGCGATTATCCGCCAAAAATCTAAGCCATGCTTGAATCGATCATTTAGCATATAAACGTTATGATGGATATTTAAAATTTCCCTTATCATGATTGACAAGTGAAGCAGCCAATTAATGAAGTAGTTATGCCGAGATTTTCCACTTAGACTCTATCTGCGGTAGTTTCACTATAATCTTTGATTATTCGCTAATAGATATAACTCTTTCATATTGGTTCATGCTACCTATTTCCCTGTATCACGCTGGTTTCATTCCCTGTGTAGAATTCCATCAAAATAACAAGTTTTAAACAAATGGGAAAGAAATCCAAGAGATCCGCAGCAGCAGCGGCCCCTACAGTAACATTCCAGCCCACCAGTGACCCAGGACCGAGTAAAAAGGGCCTAATCTCAAACACTACATGTCTTGGCCTTGGAAATACAAGCAGGAAAAACATCTATAATTTAATCAAAGCAGAAGAACCTGAGGAAGTGTCGGAAGAAGCTATTGCGGGCTCGACTAATAAATCAGAAGCCTTCATGAAAGATTTATCTGACTCATTTTTTCACAGGATAGTGGCTCGGGAGAAAATTCTTCCATACACTGATGTAGTCAGATGGGTAGTTGAACAAATTCCAGTTTCAAATAGAACGTTTTGCACAGTGGACGGAAGAATTTTTGGCTCATTTCAGCCTGATGACTTAAGGAAGATGTATCATTTGCTCGAACCTGAAAATAAATACAACAAAGCTTTTCTGAAAAAAATCACAGAGGAGAACGAGACAGAATCAGCCCCAATTAGGCAATGGAGATAGAATCCTGCAGAACACAAACATGAATCATCGGGTAAGTACTCTGTGGATTCCTTGTCATCTCCTTACTGTTACACTCGGGCAATGATGTGTAGGATATGGGGAATGCATGATTCAGCAAAGTTTACTATCGAAATAGTTCCTTTAATGGAAGCGGTTGTTAGTAGTTATGTCATGGATTGGGTGAATATATTGTCTGATCAATTAGCCTCTGCAATTCTTGATTTTAGATTCAATTCATGCAAAACCACCAGGACTATTCCCCCTTTCTATTACAGTGCTTATGTTATGGATATGCTTTGCCTTAATTCTGAATACCGGGTAGTTGGGTGGAGATGGATGCCATAGGACCCTAAGCCAATCCACATTTATCATCAAATGTTATGGAAGGTGCATTATAAAGACCACTTGTATCAAATCTGTAATGGTTTCATGTTGCCTATCTATTATGCCATTTTTGATAAGCCTGCCCCAACGATTTCCGAGGAGGCAGAAATTGACTTGACTGTTGTGGGGAATTGGTTCGGGGAAGATAAGTTCACATATATAAGGGTGTATGGTAGCCTCACAAGACCCCATGTCCTTCCATTGTATGTCCTTGATAAGTTGTTGGAACGAGAGTTAGCTTACCAACTAACAATAGTAGAAACATCCAAAACTCTTAGGACTTCTAAAAAGTAGTCATGGCCTATATTTCCTTTGAGATTTAGTGTTTATACTCTACATGATTACAAACATGCAGACAAAGAGGAAGGAAAAATAAATATGCTCAATCTTGCAACCATCCCTAACAGGCAATTCGATCCACGAAATGTTGCCTATAATGTGCTTGAACAGGCCAAACTTACTAAGTTTGACACTGAAAAACATGAATTTGACGACCTATTTTCTTCAGCAGAATCATTGTCTTATGTTAAAACATTGGCCAAGATGAAATATAATGATGAACGACTGGTGGAATTCAATAGGCGCAGAGAACAGAGGTTGCAAACTCTACCTCTGAACTTATTGGCTGCTACACCAACAACTAAGTCAAGTGAGCCTGAATAGAAGATTATTGACAGACCTCCTGCTATAAAGAAAATTTCCAAAAAGGGAAAAGAGCAAGAGCAAGGAAAAGAGAAAGAAACAGAGTAGGACAATGAAGTTATTGATCTAGAGGCTCAAATTGATCCCAAACTCCTCAAAGAGTGGCAACAATTTGACTCTATTACAAGCAATCTTGAGACTTCACAAGTATTCGGCACACCCCAAGTAACAGTCGGTCAAGAAACGGCCACAACTACGGTTCCAATTGAAGGGACCAGTGGCTTACCCATTACAAAGACGTAGAAATAATTCCTAAAGATCCATCCAATTAGATTGTTTTACAAATAGAAGACATACCACCATTAGATGTCTTTTACAGTCCCAAACACAGGGCTATGGTGAAAAGACAGAGGAAAAGGAGGAGACTTGATCAATCTTCCCTTTTACCAGGCCAAACAGAGATGGCTAATGTGGTGTGGAAAGAGGAATTTAACCCTTCTGATGACGTTACAAAACCTTCTCAGTATGCCAAAGCTTATTCAGCAGCCACCATGCATAAGGCCTCGGAAGTAAGCAATTTACTTAAGGAAAAAGATCAAACAATTGTTTCATTGCAGTCACAGGTGTCCGAAGCACAACGGAAAATAGAACAGTTAGAACAGAAACTATCAATACAGCGGTAGACAAACAATCAATTAAATGAACAATTGCTCAAAGAGAAGCAGAGGATAGACTTCAGCGCAGTACAGAAACAAAAGGAATTGTCTAAAGCATTGGCCAAATTGAAGGCGATGAATGAACAAATGAGCAAGACCAAGGATGAGCAAAGTGCTAAATTGTCACAAGAAGTAGAAAAGTTCAAGAATCTTCCTCAATTAGCAGAGTTCAGAACCGAAGCTCTACAAATCAATAAGGCATTGATTACACAACTAAAACTACTATGTCATAACATTTCTCTGGTTGAGCCTCATTGTGAGATTACTACATCGATAATTGATAAATCAGTCGATGCTAGGTAGGATTTAGAACAAGCCGACGAGACCTTAACCAGCTTTCTTGCTTGGCAAGACACCAGTGAAGGACAAGCCACGAATCTGCCCAAAATTCTAGAGTCCCAAAAAGACATCCTTTTCCTAGAATGGTAGTCACAACTGATGAAGACAGAAAGAGAAACCTCAAAATGTCAATTATCTACTAGTAATTTAATTGAATTGGTCAATGACACTCTTTATCTGTCTAACATGATTTCATAGTGCAATCCAAGTAAATTGACATCGGCCAAAGCCTTGAAACAAACATGCAATCAGGAATTGGAAAAGAATGGAAGACTAATCGCTGGCTTCCAAAGTTTAACTTGGGATGCCTTTTGGCTTTTCTTAATTAAGCCATATAGTCAGAGAGTTGCACTCAAATGTTTAACTGATGCCATCAGTTGCGTGATTCTCGAGATCCATGATGCCACATATTCAGCCCAACTGCATTCTCGTCTAAGTCACCCTCCAGAATTGCAACTGATGCTAGCTATCTGCCAGCTCAAGCTGAAGGGAGATCATCCGAAATAATGAATCATGCTGCCAACTAAAGACAAGCCAATTTTGAGGAGATATTCATAATATAGTTGTACCAATTAATAACACTTTTATTTTGTAATTAGTTAGCTTAATTAGTATTTATAGGCCCTTTCATGCATTTAGAAAGGGTCCTCAGTTTTTGTATAAACTCAAAGCAGTAAGTCACACTATTGTGCTTCTGATCTATTTTTTATGAAGATTGGGCCAGTATTCTGAATCTTAACAAAGAAAGCTTTGATTACATGTGCACTATTGCCTTTTGTGGGAGTGTTTCTAAGTTAGAAGAAGGAATTTGAATGCGATTGATTTCAGGAGTGTTAGGGTCCCACCCTAAACCCCTTATTTATGTAATGGGATCACGTCATAGTCAAGAGTCAATAAAGCCCATATTAATAATTGTAAGTGGTTAATCCGCAATTAATGACGGAACCACAGTTAGTTGCAAATGGGTCGTAGTATTAGATAGATGGTATTAATAAAACCCACGATATTGGTCCATGGTATTGCATGTATGAGTCATATATAAAGGATAGAGACTCCCTGCGAGGAGCACCGTGTCTTATTTTGTAATCGAGATCTGCTCTATCGGAGGTTGCCCCCTCGAAGAGGCAAGTGAACATTACTCTCTGAATAATAAAATCATTGTTGTTCTGTGTTCTGGGTATCTTCTCTTCGCATATTCTATATTTGGAAATCGTTTTGCAGGTTAAGAGCATAACAAGTGGTATCAGAGCACTTTCCAGGGCTGGTGGGATCTCCATTTCTTAGCAAATTTTTTTTTTGGCTAGAGACGTGTTCCGGCGTCTTTAAACCACGGGATCTGTCGTTGAGCGCATAAACCTACGGATTTGGGGAGGCATGCACGTAGGAAATACAAGAGGTGGTCACGTCTGTTGGACTCCCTTGTAACCCCTGTGGGTACCCCTTCGAGTAGTAGCACATTAGACAGAACCGTGCACGGACTGTCTTCCACGTACCCTCTGGGTATATCGGAAGCCCCCTAGGCTCCCTTGAAACCTCACCATAGATAAACCGTCGGCCATCTTGCGGCTACAGTACACCGAGAACAGCACTCGGAGAGATTACTCGCCTGTACGATAGGGTAGTCGGGTTGTACAGCTAAGGGTACGGTTGATCCTCCTTAGTTAGAGCCCTGAAACATTGGGCTGAGTACTACTGCCAGACCCTTATGTATATTGCGATCTGTAGCACCTGACACTCCTCAAGACCATAGTTCCCTTTTCTATTAGGGGATCACACATCATCTCTTCCCGATCCGCTTGTGCAAAGGGGTGCAGCAGCAGTAGACATCAGTCCCACAGTCTCGAGTTTGCAGATCAGCCATTCCGATCTATTAGATCCATCAGATCAGCAGCAGCAGACTGTTCTGTCGCCAAGAGCTATCCGATCTGCCATTCAGATATCTCAGATCCACCAGATCGGAATCGTTGTGAAGGGTTCCTATACCGGGGAATAATTTTCGCAGGACTTTTGGCCGCATTGACATTTTGAGGAATTGGCAACTGCAGTATTGATAAGGAAGGAGTAAAACTCCGTTAGGAGTTTTCAAAAAAAAAAGAAAACGAGTCTGAGATCTTCCGGGGCACTTATTGGTGATCTAGCCCATCAGAATTACGACGACGAGTTGAGCAGAGTGTACCATTCAATTCTTAGTGAAAATTTTTTAGGCGGTCCCAACTTTCAAAAAAATCAGGTTGGTGTATGGTAGAAACTAGAGCTCAAGCGATGGCCAATGAAAGGATGGAAAAACTTGAAGAATCCATGCAAACCGTCAACGTTCAGCTTAACCGACTAAGTAACCTGGTCGAGGGCATGATCCAAAAGGGCAAGGAGCAAGCCCACGAGGAGGTGTATAATGGCAATGGACACAATGAGGGTGAGTCTAGCCACTCTCCTCACGTCTGGCACACCCACCAACAACCCTGTCAGCGACATCCCAAGTTGGATATGCATAAATTTGACGGTTCTCACCCGTCGGCATGGATAGCCCAAATGGAGCAGTATTTCACTCTGAATAACATCTTAGATGATGAGACTCAGCTTATGGTGGGGAGCATGTACTTGGACAATGAAAGGTGGAAATGGTGGGAATGGCATCAACGTTGCAGTGGACCTTTTAGGACTTGTCCCAAATTCACAAAAGCTCTTCAAGACTGCTTTGACCAGGAATCTTCTTTTTTGGGTCATCTTACTAAGCTCCGACAGACTGGTACAGTGGATGAATATATTACAGCTTTTGAAGCCTTAGCCTTCCGCACTTGGGGTCTCTTAGATGTGTTCTACATGGAATGTTTTATCAGCGGTCTTAAAGAAGCTATAAAAGCCCAAGTCCTACTGCACCACCCTCCCACATGGACAGAGGCTTGCAAGGTAGCTCGTAACGTGGAACGTGCATTAGTAGCCCAATACAGTCACCCAAATTTCTCCGCTAAAGGTCGCTCCCCACAGGCTCACAACACGACTCAAACACTTAAGGTCAAAAAGGTGTCACCTGCGGAAATGGCCGAAAGAAGAAAGCAAGGCCTATGTTACTACTATGATGAAAAATACTCCCTAGGTCATAAATGCAAGGAGCCCAAATTTTTTCAAATTGATGCCACTGACTACAGCTCAACAGAGGAAGATCCACCACTTGAGGCACATGAGCCGCTAGAACAAGATAACCAAAAGGACAATGTCTCTGACGAACCAGTTATTTTGTTGCATGCTTTGGCAGGGATTTCTTCCCCTCAAACTCTCAAAATCAGAGGTTTTATTAAACATCGCCCAGTAGTAGTCTTGATTGATAGTGGAAGTACACATAATTTCATCCATCAAAAAGTCGCAGAAGCAGTGCATTGTTTCGTATGAGCAGTTTCTAACTTCCAAGTTCAAGTTGCGGATGGAGGCACAATGAAATGTGAAGGCCACTGTGAAAATGTCAAACTTCAAATGGGGGATTATCAGTTGAAAACCCACATGTTTGCCATACACATGGGGGGGTTGCGACATTGTCCTCGGCGCTGAATGGCTCCGCACTCTTGGGCCAATCACAACGGATTTCCAGGAGTTATATATGAGTTTTAAGCAGAACAACTACACACATACCCTCCGTGGACTCCAGGCGAGAGCCCCCTCTATCATCAGCTCACATAGGATGAAAAAACTGTTAGAAAAGGGCAATCATGGAGTTGTAGCTCAATTTAATGCCATCCAGGTAGTCGAAACCAAGCCTCTGCCAATTCATCCTGAGATGCAACAGATTTTAAATAACCATCTGCTGGTCTTTGACAAGCCTCATGAGCTTCCACCCTCGCGAGGGGAACATGTTCATAGCATCACCTTGGTTCCAGGGGCCCAACCCCCAAATGTGCACCCATACAAATATCCGTTCACCCAAAATAATGACATAGAAAAAATCATCAAGGAACTTTTGGAAGCAGGTGTCATTCGTCCCAGCATTAGTCCTTATTCATCCCCAGTGGTCATGGTGCTCAAGAAAGATGGGGAGTGGCGGATGTGTCCCGAATTCAGGGCCCTCAATAAGTTGACATTCAAAGATAAATTTCCCATCCCGATGGTTGATGATTTGCTGGATGAACTCAATGGCGCTCAATTCTTCACTAAGTTGGATCTTCGCTCAGGCTACCACCAAATTCGCATGAAGGAAGTCGACATTCCCAAGACTGCTTTCAGAACTCATGAAGGCCATTATGAATTCCTGGTCATGCCATTTGGTCTTTGTAATGCCCCCTCTACCTTTCAGAGCCTTATGAACCACATTCTCAAACCATATCTCAGGAAATTTTTCCGTGTCTTCTTCGATGACATCCTCATCTATAGTTGCACTTGGGCTGCACATCTTCACCATGTAGATCTACTCTTGCAACTGCTCCGCAAGCATAAATTATTTGTCAAGATGTCCAAGTGTTCATTTGGCATGGCAGAAGTAGAGTATTTGGGCCACATTGTGGGGTGTGAAGGTGTCAAGGTGGACCCCAAAAAGATCCAGGCAATGCAGAAATGGCCTCAACCTAAGACATTGAAGAGCTTGAGAGGAATTTTGGGTCTCACAGGCTATTATCGTAAATTTGTCCGCAACTATGGTCACATAGTGAAGCCCCTCACCCAACTCCTAAAGAAAAATTCATTCTTCTAGAATGAGGAAGCACAATAGGCCTTTACAACTCTAGAAAATGCCATGTGTTCCACTCCAGTCTTAGCACTACCTGACTTCACCAAATCTTTTGTCCTTGAATGTGATGCTTAGGGTACAGGTATTGGGGCGGTCTTAATGCAGGAAGGGCGACCGTTGGCCTTCACAAGCCAACAACTAAGTGGGAGAAATTTGGGCCAATCTACCTACGAGAAGGAAATGATGACCATCTTACATGCAGTCGAGACCTGGCGACCTTACTTATTGGGGCGACGTTTCCAAATCCGCACAGATCATCACAGTCTTAAATATTTTTTGGAGCAATGCCTATCCTCCCCACAACAAAATAAATGGCTCGCCAAAATGCTGGGATATGATTATAAGGTCATTTAGAAGAAAGGGAAAGACAATAGTTTAGCAGATGCATTATCTCGCCAATTTGAGGAGGAAAGTACTCTGCTAGAAATTTCCCTCCCCATTCCAGAATGAATTGAAGAGGCTTGCAGGGAATGGTTTTCACACCCCGGGCTCTCCCAACTCATTTCTCAATTGCAGGTAGATCCAAATTCCACCAAGGGCTACTCGTGGCAGGATGATATTCTTCGCTACAAGGACCGAGTCGTAATATCACCAACATCCACCCTCAAAAGTCGCATTTTGGCAAAATTGCACTCATCTCCCATTGGAGGACATTCGGGCTTTCAGAAGACGTATGCTCGCACCAGAAGATCATTTTTTTGGACAGGAATGAAAAAGGACATCCTTACTTTCGTAGCAGAATGCGATGTCTGTCAACGCCACAAAGGGGAAACCATCAACACACCAGGCACATTACAACCATTGCCCATTCCGGCATCAATTTGGACGGAGGTTTCTATGGATTTCATTACAATTCTTCCAAAGTCAGGGAACAAGTCAGTGATAATGGTGGTTGTGGACCGACTGTCGAAGTATGCTCATTTTTGTGCCCCACCCCACCCGTTTACACCAACTTTGGTCGCTCAATCTTTCATGGATCAGATCTTCAAATTGCATGGCATGCCCACTTCTATTGTGTCCGACCGTGACCCGATCTTCACCAGTAATTTTTGGCAGGAACGCTTCAGGATACAAGGCACTCAACTAAAACTCAGTACTTCTTATCATCCACAAACAGATGGTCAAACCGAAGCCGTCAACAAATGTCTAGAAACCTACCTTAGGTGTTTCACTTCAGAAAAGCAACACCTTTGGGTATAGTGGTTACCTCTAGCTGAATGGTGGTATAACACCAACTATCATGCCACCACCAAAATGACTCCCTATGAAGCAGTATATGATCAACTCCCGCCTTCACCTACTTCGTATCTCAAGGGGTGCTCAAAAGTACAAGCAATGGATCAACTCCTACAACACCGCGCAACCATGCTCGCCCATCTTTGAGAGAATCTTCATCAAGCTCAAAACCACATGAAGCAACAAGTAGACCAGCATCACTCAGAGCGCCAATTTCAAGAAGGGGATCAGGTCTTTTTATGGCTACAACCATATAAGCAAACATCACTCAAAGACAATGGGGTGTTAGAAACTATCTCCCAAATTCTACGGACCATATCAAGTACTTCAGCGCATTGGAGAAGTGGCTTACAAGTGGCTTACAAGTTGGCCTTGCCACCTACTGCAAAAATCCATCCAGTATTCCATGTCTCATGCCTCAAGAAAGTGATTGGGAATAATTGCAGAATTCAGACTAGTCTACCTGAATTGGACGAAGAAGGGTCCATCTGGCTTTAACCCGAACAGGTCCTAGGCACACGAGACAAGCAACTACGCGGCCGCATGATTAAGGAAGTCCTCGTCAAATGGAAAGACACCTCTCCGGAAGATGCAACTTGGGAAGCAGCCACTATTCTTCAGCAGTTTCCGCAGCTTCAGCCTTGAGGACAAGGCTAGTCTTAAGGGGGAGGGCATGTTAGGGTCCCACCGTAAACCCCTTATTTATGTAATGGGATCACGTCATAGTCAAGAGTCAATAAAGCCCATATTAATAATTGTAAGTGGTTAATCCGCAATTAATGACGGAACCACAGTTAGTTGCAAATGGGCCGTAGTATTAGATAGATGGTATTAATAAAACCCACGGTATTGGTCCGTGCTATTGCATGTATGAGTCATATATAAAGGATAAAGACTCCCTGCAAGGAGCATCGTGTCTTATTTTGTAATCGAGCTCTGCTCTATCGGAGGTTTCCCCCTCGAAGAGGCAAGTGGACATTACTCTTTGAATAATAAAATCATTGATGTTCTGTGTTCTGGGTATCTTCTCTTCGCATATTCTGTATTTGGGTATCGTTTTGCAGGTTAAGAGCATAACAAGGAGTGACCCAAATAACATATGGTACTACTATCTATGCTCTTGTGTCATTCTTTCATGTGAATTGGCATTTGTTTAATCTTGCTATCATTGGATATATGTATGTGTTTTAACAGCAATCCTTGTACTTTTCACTATTGAATATCTAAGGACTGTTATTCTTTCAATCATATTTATGTCTATGATATATATGAAGGATAGTGTAATAATGCTTGCTTGATTGATTGGTTCAACTATTTGAATTTAGTAATTATCATATGAATAAATATCTTTGTTTACCAATAGAGTCATCTATATGCCTGTTTGTGAATGAAGACCATCAAAAGTTACACTAAAAGCATAAATTTCCCAGGATAGGATAGTTGTTTATAATTTTTCTTTTAGATTAAATCGTTCATCCATTATCATTAGATATCAGAGAATAAACCACTTATCCATCTTATTTACCAATCATTGGGAAACCGGTCCCATTATTTCCAGTCGGAGCCACCACACCAAACGAAAAAGGAGTTGCCTTTAAGGTCCAGACTGGGTGGTTATCCCCGATGTTGTTTCAGCGATTTTGGAGGCTTCAACATTTTTGGTGCTATAAGGAGGGGCTGAACTATGAATGGCAAGAAAACCCAAACCTATAACCCATTCTGAGAGTAAATCTCCCTCCACCTCACCTCGGACCTCCCGTTTGCATGTTGGAACTCCAGTGTTCAGACGAGAAGAAGAGGAGTCAACTACCACTGCTCAAACCCACCATACTTCGGAATGATTAGATCCTGAGTCTCCTGAAGTTCAGTCTCTAATCCATAAACTTCAAGGCTTTTTGATATCACCACAGAAATCTGAGGTATCTCAAGGCAATGAGACTTCACAATTTCATCTACCTCATCCTCTCACCAAACTTCAAAGTGAAAAGCTCGGTATTGAACCTACTGAGTTGCCTTTACCTAAAAGGAAAAGGGAAAAAAAGAATACTGAAGGATCTGAAAGTGAAACTGTCTCGTCATCATCCTCCATCTCATCTTCTCCAGTGCGAAGTCAGCCATCCACTCCTCCATTACATATTATTGTACAACAGGGATCAGCAACTTCAACATCCCAACCTAGTCAATCCTCAATATCAACTCCTTCCCAAACATCTGGAATTTCATCAGCAACATCGTCTGCTATTAGCTTTTCAATGGCTCAGAATCCATGGAATAGTCCTGGTGTGGTCACCATGCCTACACCATTACACCCATTGCCTGATTCTCTTGAAAAATGGTTACCCAAATTTAATCCAGATGTTGGAACACAAGCAGAAGAACATATTAACAATTTCATGTTATCAGTTAATTTGAAAGGAGTAACAGAGGAAGATGTTGTCGTTAGGCTTTTCCCTTATACCTTACAAGGATCAGTTGGGTCTTGGTATTTTTCCCCGACCCTCTGGATCCATTACTAGTTGGAACATTTTCCAATAGCAGTTTCTTACTAAGTATGGTGATGATAGATCTTTAGCAACATTAATCAATGATCTCTCCAATCTTAGGATAGAATCTAAAGAACCTATCAAGAAATTCAAATCATGATTTAATAAAATCTTGAATAAGATTCCAACCACCTCCAAACCAAGTGAGAAAATCAGAAGCGAATGGTATATAACAGCCGTACCTTCAAATATAGCTATTTCTGTAGACAAGGCTACAAAACCAACTATAGCTGAAAACATGAAAGAGGCGCTTGCTGTAGAGAAACATATTATTGTTTTAGAAAAGAAAGCTCCTCTTGAATATAGAAAATCCAAAAAAGTTTCTTTCAAGGATGATTCAAAGAAGAAAACCCCTAAAGATCCATATGATATGGAAGGTTTACATAAAGTCCTCAAGACTATGTCAAATGAAATGGTCGAAATCAAGAAGCAAGTGGTTGAATCTTCAACAAAAAGGACATTTAGAAATTTTAAGAAGCTTGAATCAAAACCACCAAATGTTATATCCAATGCAGATTTAGATCCTGAAGAAGAAGAAGAAGATGAAAAAGTCTTGCCATCTGAGGAACCTGAAGAAGAGGAGACTGTTGAATGTCATGGGATGTGGGATTTTATTTTACCTAACTCCGATACAGAAAATGAACAAGAAGATTTCCCTGTGACTACCAGGAGTAAAGGTACTCCTGAACCTGTTCAGACAACTTTGAAGAAAAGGAATGCAGGTCCCACTACTACCAAAGAAAAGGTTCCCACAAAGAAAGCTGCAGCGATACCATCCCAAAATCAACCATCATCTTCAAATCTACCTTCAACATCTAAGACATTGGTAGTGTCAAATTCTATGGACTACAATATTATCGAAGATATGAAGAATATTAAGGCGAATATTACTATGTTTGAACTTAGCAAACTCAAACATAAACAGAAATTACTTCTTAAGGAAGTAAATGTTGTCCCTTCTTCACCTCTTCCTAATGTTGTATTGTCCAAAGCTGCTAATGATTTAGGCCAACCACCTCCTGGTAGAGTGAAAGCTACTAATGCGGTCTTAATTGGGGATAGATCAAATTCTCATACTCCTCCTTTCCTCTTAACCTATGAGATCTATAATAGGAATCTACACAACTGTTTGATTGACTCAGGGGCTTCCTCTAATATAATGCCAGCTTCAGTTTGTTGAAAACCGAACATTGAACCCCAAAAGTCTGGGATTCATATTGTACAGTTGGATAGAAATAAGGTCCAGGTTTTAGGGGAGATCAACTCAGTAAATATCAGGTTATCAGATGATCCTAGAGTGGTTCAAAGAATTGATATTTTAATCGTTGATATACCTGAATTCTATGGGTTGATTTTAAGTAGAGATTGGGCTGAAAAACTCGATGGTTATATTTCTACCGATTGGTCCCACATGTGGTTACCTTATATAGGAAATCCAAATCAGATCAAGATCGATCGAGAGAAACACATGACCCATATTGTTACTGAATTTGAACAAGAAAATCAACCAATAGCATTCAATAACAATATTTTGGGAAATTATTCATCTAAATCATTCTTTGGAAATTTCACTGCCCAACCATCTCCTTTCCCATTTAGTAATTTCACATCTCAGATTGAGAAATTCTGACAAACAGATAGGTGAAGATGTGTTAATATTGCTAGGGAAATTGTAAATAAAATTGTTGATAATTCTTTATTTTCGTCACTATATTTTGACGAGTCTAAATCCATTGAAGGTGTAGGACCAGGATGTATTTTAGATAGTCCTGAGGGAGAGAAAACTATGTTATCATGCATATTGGAATTTGAATGCACAAATAACACAGCTGAGTATGAGGCCTTAGTTCAAGGACTCTACAAAGCAATTGGTCTCAAGGTTCAATATTTGAAGGTGTTTGGTGATTCAGAAATTGTTATTAAACAGGTTAGAAATTCAATTCATTGCCTTTCTAGTCATCTCAAACACTATCAATCTTTGGTCCAAAAACTCATATCTTAATTTTTGGCATTCAACATTTCTCCCATCCCTAGGTCTCAAAATTCTACTGCAAACCTGCTAGCTAATGTTGTTTCCGGACTCCTACCATTCGAAGATTACAGCCCAGATAGATTTTCAATAGAGTTAATTTTTAGACCATCAATTCCCGATAATGTCACCAATTGGCGAGTGTTCAATCATGATGAAGACATTTTAAGCTTCTTGACTTCTGACAAGTCCTACGATGACCAAATCATTAATGAAAGTGATCATGACCTTCAGATGAAAGAAAATCAAGAGGAAAACTCAATACCAAAATCAGTGGTCAAGCTTGAATATCTTTATGATATTAAAGACAGGTTTAAATGGGTGACCAATTCAAAACTCTAGAGTTCCACTTTAAGATTTGAATTGATAAACCTAGGTACTGAGGAAAACCCTCAAAACATCAATTTGGGACTAGGACTTTCTTTAGAAGAAAGAACAGCATTCATTAGGCTGTTAACAAAAAATAAATCTGTCTTCGCTTGGAAATATGATGATTTGAAAACATATGATGCATCAATCATTCAACATACTATTCCAATGCTTTCTGAACAAAAACCAGTGCAACAGAAGTTAAGGAAGATTCATCCTAACCTAGAGAGTCAAATAAAGGCTGAATTAAATAAACTCTTGAAGGCTAAGATAATTTTTCCTGTTAGACATTCAAATTGGGTATCCAACATGGTGCCTGTTAGAAAGAAAAGTGGTGATATCAGGATTTGCATCGATTTCAAAAATCTTAATAAGGCAAGCCAAAAGGATAACTTCCCTTTACCTACTATGGAGCAGACACTACATTCGGTAGCTGGTTCAGAACTAATGTCCTTTTTAGACATTTTTTCAGGATATAACGAAATTCTGTTCCATCCTGATGACAGGCTTAAAACTACCTTCAGAACTAAGTGGGGAACTTATGCCTACCAAAAAATGCCTTTTGGACTTATCAATGCAGGAGCTACATTTCAGAGAGCCATGGACATAGCGTTCAAAGGATTGCTCAATAAATCAGTAGTTGTCTATTTAGATGATATTACTGTATTTTCCAAGAAAAGGTCTAATCATTTACATGATTTAAAACAAATATTTGAGTATTGTAGAAGGTATGGTATCTCTCTTAATCTGAATAAGTCCTTTTTTTCTCTTGATCAAGGAAAACTTTTAGGCTTCATTGTTTCAAAAGATGGTATCTATATTGATCCAGACAGAATTAAAGAGATTTCTGAAATTCCATTCCCTCATAATAAAAAATCCATGCAGTCATTTTTGGGTCAAATTAACTTTGTTAAAAGGTTCGTTCCATATTTTTTCGAGATTATTTTACCATTGCAAAGGATGATTAAGAAAATTTTCGGTGTTTAAATGGGGATCTACAGAAAAAGAGGAATTTGATTCCATTAAACAATCAATAATTAATGCCCCTGCTTTAAGCACTCCAAATTTTTCAAGTCATTTTATACTATATACCCTCGTATCCGCTTTGTCTTATGCAATAGTGTTGACTCAAATTAATGATCAAAACTTGGAAGCACCAATTTCGTTTTACAGTGCAAATCTTCAAGGTGCTGAACTAAATTATTCGGAAGTTGAAAAACAAGCCTTCGCTGTATACAAAGCCATTAAACACTACAGGCCCTTCCTCTTGAAAGGTCACACAAAATTTATAGTTCCTTTTTCAGCAGTAATACAATTACTAGTTCAAAGGGAATTAGGAGAAAAGAGAGCAAATTGGGTCACAGCATTACAAGAATATGACCTAGAAATCAAGCCAGCAAAGATTGTCAAAGGCCAAGGTTTTTGCAGGTTGTTAGCAGGAGCATCCAACATTCAAGAACCTGAAAGTACAGAGGATATTGAAGAAATCAATCAGATAAGTATCACGGATCCTGAATCACAATATGCAGATCTGATTTTCTATTTAAAAAATGGGTACGCTCCTTCTAATCTCTCTTATAAAAACAAACGTGCCATTAGATTAAAAGTGAAAAATTTCACAATTGTAGATGATGTATTGTTTAGGCGAAATTATGATTCAATTTTATTAAGATGCCTAGAAAAACCTGAAGCACAAAAAGTTTTGCAGGAACTACATGATGGACCAGCAAGAGGACATTTTGGAGCTGACACAACAGCGCACAAAATCATTCACGCTGGGGATTATTGGCCCACCTTGTTCAGAGATACTCATGAATATGTAAGGAAATTCCAAAGTTGTCAAACATCCAGTGGGAGACAAAGAAAGCTAGCTTTCCCTTTGCAACCAGTCAACATTGAGCAACCTTTTGAGCAATGGCGATTAGACATCATTGGATAAATCACTCCCCATTCTTCCAAACAGCATAAGTATATCCTTACTGCCACTAATTACTTTACTAAGTGGGTTTAAGAAATTCCCTTGAAGACAACGAACTCTAAATCAATTATGGAATTCATAGATCAATTCATTATTACCAGGTTTGGTGTCCCAAATGCTCTTGTTTTTTATACTGCATCTTATTTCTCTGGAAATTCTATGTTTGAGTTTGCTATCAAAAGAGGATATAAATTGAGGTATTCTGCAAATTACTACCCTTAGGGAAATGGTTTGGCAGAATCCACCAATAAAAACCTTATTAGAATTATTAAGCAAACTATTGAGCAGAATCATAAAAACTGGCATAAATCTTTGATATTTGCACTATGGGCTGATAGAATAACACAAAAAACCTCCATAGGCACTTCTCCATTTAATCTAGTGTACGGAAAGGAAGCGGTCATACCGACAAATTTAGTACTTCCATCCCTAGCTTTAGTGCAGTTTATTGAAGAAAATCCCTCATCTTCTATTCAACTAAGACACGATCAAATTTTGAAACTAGAAGAAGAAAGGGAAAAATCCAGAATTATACATGCAAAACATCAGCAAATTATCAAGTCATCTTTTGATACAACTTCAACCAATTCAAAACAATTACAAGTTGATGATCTAGTTTTGAAATGGGACAAAGCCCATGAGGATAAAGGAAAACACACAAAGTTCCAGAAAATGTGGCTCGGACCATTTCAAATCAATGAGAAGATAGGCCCTTCTACTTTCATATTGCAAGATCTATCAGGAAAGAGAGATTCTCTTACTGTTAACGGCCTTATCATGAAAAAAATCTTCAATTCAGGAGGTAACCCCTTCTCCCTTTGTAAATATTCAATTTTCAGCTAAATTTCTGCATATAGCTTAGATTTTTAGGATTTTGGGAAAATAAAGTTAGCTTTCCATTGGTCTTTACTATATTGAAAAAGTTTCTCAAAATAAATAGTTCTGATATTTACTTTTAAAATGGAAGCCTTAAACGAAAGGAAAATTTCTAGGAAATTAGGTATATTTAGATTCTGAAACCGCATTTTATTTTTGTGAAATCTTCTCAAGGTCTAGAAGTACTGTAAACCATTTTAATGTTTTTAAGCAGCCTGAAAATAGTTATCAATACAAAACAAATACTGATTCAATCTTAGCATCTTCAACTCTTATCCTCTCATCCATCTTCTCTTAAGGAGAAAATTGTTCATCCCATTCATCAAAGTTTATAATTACTCAGAGTGTAATTCTAAAATATATCTGATATAAAAGATAAGAGGTCTTATTACAAGCCTGCTTACCATGATCATAGGGAAATAGTTCAACTGACATTACCAATACTGCATATCAAAACAGGGTAATGGCTTATAATTATAAGACAAGGGGTCTCATCATGAGCCAGCTTGTTCAGTTAAATTACAACCAGTGAATGGCATTGTCAAATACCTGGCTACCAAACCAGGACAATGGATTTTTATCTTACAAAATAAGGAAAAAGAAAAAATGATACAAAAATATGAAAACATATTTTTGGATTCATTCTTTTTAATTATACTCTAAAATGGATGGGATAATGAATGATCAAATGGTTAAAAGGTATCCTTGTCGAGGCTATAGACGTTTGCTGGCAGCAGAGGCTCTACCTATGACAGAGGAGTCATTATAAAGCTATGTTGGGAAAGTTTTTGTTTTATCATTATCAACCAATTAAGGCTAATTTAAAACATATAATGTATTAATTGTAACACGAGAAGAGAATAGCAGAAATAGTTATCATTACATTCAGAGTTTATGTTTGCCTAGTTATATTAGAATTTTTCGCTCAGATAGATTTTCAAATTAAAAAGTTTAAGTATTTTAACATTTCCCAGAGATAATTGTTTCTCCCAGTGAATTGCCAATTTTTGTGTTGTACAACAACCCCTCATTTCATAAATTTTTTCTTTAAAAATCATAATATGAAATGGGTCCCTTTTAAACATAAATGTGTGAATAAATTTGTATTAACTCATCATAAGAAAAAAAACCTCATCAAAAGTTCCGACTGAAATGTGATATACCTTTCAAACAATAATAAAATAGCTCTTTTAAATAATCATAAAGCTTTTATTATGATAAAGCGATTGCAAGATCGTATATCGCAATAATAAGAAAAACAAATATTAAGACCCATTGAATTATTCTGATCCGAAAAGGGAAATTGCTATCAGATATCGGGGATAGGAAAAACACATCGTATATATAAAGCACCTCCCCCATTCCTCCAATGCGATGAAAGGTATCGCTATCGACAATCGGCCGTAGCAACCCCATACACGAATTGTGACACCTTCAAATCTCCCAATGCGATAAGGCGTATTGCCATCGGTGATTGGCGATTTCACAATAGCATAAATAGTATGACCCGATCCCATTCCCGATTGTGATGTATTAAATCGAGGCCTGTATTTCAAAACATATTAAAGATTGGCATGCATTATATCACCTTTGGTGATTGAACGATATTTTGGACTATTATTAAAACCTTCCCGTTCACATCACCAATCATCAAATGCGATTATCCGCCAAAAATCTAAGCCACGCTTGAATCAATCATTCACCATATAAACGTTATGATGGATATTTAAAAGTTCCCTTATCATGATTGACAGGTGAAGCGGCCAATTAATGAAGCAGTTATGCCGATATTTTCCACTTAGATTCTATCTGCGGCAGTTTCACTATAATCTTTGATTATTCATTAATAGATATAACTCTTTCATATTGGCTCATGCTACCTATTTCCCGGTATCACACTGGTTTCATTCCTTATGCAGAATTCTGTCAAAATAACAATTTTTAAAGAAATGGGAAAGAAATCCAAGAGATCCACAGCAGCAATGGCCCCTACAGTAACAGTCCAGCCAACCAGTGACCTAGGACCAAGTAAAAAGGACATAATCTCAGACACTACATGTCTTGTCCTTGGAAATACAAGCTGGCAAAGCATCTATAATTTAATCAAAGTAGAAGAACCTGAGGAAGTGTCGGAAGAAGCTACTGCAGGCTCGACTAATAAATCAGAAGCCTCCCTAAAAGATTTGGCCGACTCATTTTTGCACAGGATAGCAGCTCGGGAGAAAATTCTTCCATACACTGATGTAGTCAGATGGGTAGTTGAACAAATTCCAGTTTCAAATAGAATGTTTTGCACAATGGACGGAAGAATTTTTGGCTCATTTCAGCCTGATGACTTAAGGAAGATGTATCATTTGCCCGAGCCTGAAAAGAAATACAACAAGGCTTTTCTGGAAAAATTCGCAGAGGAGAACGAGACGGAATCAGCCCCAATTAGGCAATGGAGACAGAATCATGCAAAACACAAACATGAATCATCGGGTAAGTACTCTGTGGATTCCTGGTCATCTCCATACTGTTACACTCGGGCAATGATGTGTAGGATATGGGGAATGCATGATTCAGCAAAGTTTACTATCGAAATGGTTCCTTTAATTTAAGCAGTTGTTAGTAGTTATGTCATGGATTGGGCGAATATATTGTCCGATAAATTAGCCTCTGCAATTGTTGATTTTAGATTCAATTCATGCAAAACCACCATGACTCTTCCCCCTTTCTATTACAGTGCTCATGTTATGGATATGCTTTGCTTTAATTCCGAATACCCAGTACTTGGGTTGAGATGGATGCCGCAGGACCCTAAGCCAATCCACATTTGTCATCAGATGTTATGGAAGGTGCATTATAAAGACCACTTGTATCAAATCTGTAATGGTTTAATGTTGCCTATCTATTATGCCATTTTTGATAAGCCTTCCCCAAGGATTTCTGAGGAGGCAGAAATTGACTTGAATTATGTGGGGAATTGGTTCGAGGAAGATAAGTTCACATATATAAGGGTGTATGGTAGCCTCACAAGACCCCATGTCCTTCCATTGTATGTCCCTGATAAGCTATTGGCACGAGAGTTAGCTTACCAACTAACAACAGCAGGAACATCCAAAACTATTACGACTTCTAAAAAGCAGTCATGGCCTATATTTCCTTTGAGATGCGGTGTTTATACTCTACATGATTAAAAACATGTCAAGAAAGAGGAAGGAAAAATAAATATGCTCAATCTTGCAACCATCCCTAACACGCAATTCGATCCACAAAAGGTTGCCTATAATGTGCTTGAACAGGCAAAACTTCCTAAGTTTGACCATGAAAAAGATGAATTTGACGACCTATTTTCTTCAGCAGAATCATTGTCTCAGGTTAAAACATTGGCCAAGATGAAATATAATGATGAAGGACTAGTGGAATTCAATAGGCTTAGAGAACAGAGGTTGCGAACTCTGCCTCTGGACTTATTAGCTACTACACCAACAACTAAGTCAAGCGCGCCTGAACAGAAGATTATTGGAAAAGCTCCTGCTACAGGGAAAATTCCCGAAAATGGAAAAGAGCCAGAGCAAGGAAAAGAGCAGGAAACAGAGCAGGACAATGAAGTTATTGATCTAGAGGCTCAAATTGATCCCAAAATCCTCAAAGAGTGGCAACAATTTGACTCTATTATAAGCAATCCCAATACTTCACAAGGATTCGGCACACCCCAAGTAATAGTCGGTCAAGAAATGACCACAACTATGGTTCCAATTGAAGGGACCAGTGGCCTACCCATTAGCAAAGATGCAGAAATAATTCCTAAAAATCCATCCGATCAGATTGTTTTACAGATAGAAGACATACCACCATTAGATGTCTTTTATAGTCCCAAACACAGGGCTGTAGTGAAAAGACAGAGGAAAATGAGGAGACTTGATCAATCTTCCCTTTTACCAGGCCAAATAGAGATGGATAATGTGGTGTGGAAAGAGGAATTTAACCCTTCTGATGACCTTACAAAAAATTTTCAATATGCTAGAGCTTATTCGGCAGCCACCATGGATAAGGCCTCGGAAGTAAGCAATCTACTTAAGGAAAAAGATCAAACAATTGTTTCATTGCATTCATAGGTGTCCGAAGCACAACGGAAAATAGAACAGTTAGAATAGCAACTATCAATATAGCGGCAGACAAAGATTCAATTAAATGAACAATTTCTCAAAGAGAAGCAGAGGATAGACTTGAGTGCAGTACAGAAACAAAAGGAATTGTCTAAAGCATTGTCCAAATTGAAGGTGCTGAATGAACAAATGAGCAAGACCAAGGATGAGAAAATTGCTAAACTGTCACAAGAAGTAGAAAAGTTCAAGAATCTTCCTCAATTAGCATAGTTCAGAACAAAAGCTCTACAAATCAATAAGGCATTGATTACACAACTAAAACTACTATGTCATAACATTTCTCTGGTTGATCCTCTTTGTGAGATTACTACATCGATAATTGATAAATCAGTCAATGCCAGGCAGGATTTAGAATAGGCCGATGAGACCTTAACCAGCTTTCTTGCTTGGCAAGACACCAATGAAGGACAAGCCATGAATTTGTCCAAAATTCTAGAGTCACACAAAGACATCCTTTTCCTAGAATGGCAGTCACAACTGATGAAGGAAGAAAGAGAAACCTCAAGATTTCAATTATCTACTAGTAATTTAATTGAATTGGTCAGTGACACTCTTTATCTATCTAACGTGATTTCACAGTGCAATCCAGGTAAATTGACATCGGCCAAAGCCTTGGAACAAACATGCAATCAGGAATTGGAAAAGAATGGAAGACTAATCGCTGGCATCCAAAGTTTAACTTGCAATCCCTTTTGGTTTTTCTTAATTAAGCCATATAGTCAGAGGGTTGCACTCAAATGTTTAACTGATGCCATTAGTTGCATGATTCCCGAGATCCAAGATACCACATATTCAGCCCAACTGCATTCTCGTCTAAGTTGCCCTCCAGAATTGCAACCGATGCTAGCTATCTACCAGCTCAAGCAGAAGGGATATCATCCGAAACATTGAATCATGCTGCCGACTGAAGACAAGCCGATTTTGAGGAGATATTCATAATATAGTTGTACCAATTAATAACACTTTTATTTTGTAATTAGTTAGCTTAATTAGTATTTATAGGCCCTTTCATGCATTTAGAAAGGGTCCTCAGTTTTTGTATAAACTCAAATCAGTAAGTCACACTATTGTGCTTATGATCTATTTTTTATGAAGACTGGGCCAGTATTCTGAATTTTAACAAAGAAAGCTTTGATGACATGTGCACTATTGCATTTTGTGGCAGTGTTTCTAAGTTAGAAGAAGGAATTTCAATGTGATTGATATCGGGAGTGACCCAAATAACATATGGTACTACTGTATGTGCTCTTGTGTCATTCCTTTATGTGAATCGACATTTGTTTAATCTTGCTATCACTGGATATATGTATGTGATTTAATAGCAATCCTTGTACTTTTCACTATTGAATATCTAAGGACTGTTATTCTTTCAATCATATTTATGTCTATGATATATATGAAGGATAGTGTAATAATGCTTGCTTGATTTCTTTGTTCAACTATTTGAATTTAGTAATTATCATATGAATAAATATCTTTGTTTACCAATAGAGTCATCTATATGCCTGTTTGTGAATGAAGACCATCAAAAGTTACACTAAAAGCAGAAATTTCCCGGGATAGGATAGTTGTTTATAATTTTACTTTTAGATTAAATCATTCATCCATTATCATTAGATATCAGAGAATCAACCACTTATCCATCTTATTTACCAATCATTGGGAAACTGGTCCCATTATTTCCAGTCGGAGCCACCACACCAAACGGAAAAGGAGCTGCCTTTAAGGTCTGGACCGGGTGGTTATCTCTGATATTGTTGCAGCAATTTTCGAGGCTTCAAAAGTATGTAATCCACTAGATTTCTAGAGGAAAATGGCCACCATTTTACTTACAAACCAACTACCTCTTAACCTTTACAACTTTTGATCAAATGATGCATATGAGTGAGTGAGTAGGATACTTACCTATGGCCTTAATGCCACGCTACAGTTGTTAAAGATTAGAGGTGCTGCTTATGGTCATTCTTCTCCCTTCTCATCTGTCTGCTGATGGTTTCTTGACTGTGGATCTGATGTTGCTGTTGTTGCTGTATGGTCATCTCTCTTCCTCCTCTGCTGCCTACTGATGGTGTCTATGACTGTAGATCTGATGCTGCTAAATGGAAAAATGGGGTAGGAGTGTGTGTGGATGCAATGATGATGGTAATGAATGAGGTGAGGAGTTATATCATGTCTAGAATGAATTTTGGGGATCTAACCAATCTACTAGTCAAGGGATCTTATAGAAAACAAAATTTTCACATGAATTCGAGCAATGAAGTAAAAAACAATGGAATTTATGGAGGGATGCATGGTAAGGAGTGGAGGAGATGAACATATGTGAGGTAGGGTTCCCTTTGGATCTTCTCTTTGCTCCCTAATTGTCTTTCTTATCCTCTTGCAAATAACAATTATGTTTTTTCTTTCTCTTATTATTATATTTTCCTTTTTTCCTTTTTTTAAAAACATCTAGGCTGCCTCAGAGAGGTTTTCACCCTAGATATTTTCCCTCGGCACCTCAAGGAATGTTTTCACCCAAGTATCTTCTTTTGCTTTCCATTCTTTTCATCCTTGGGCTGTGTCATGGAGGTTTTCAACCCAAAGATGGGACTCAGATGCCTCATGGAGGTTTTCATATAAATCATTATTCTGTTTTCTTTCTTTTTCTCAGTGACCTGATGAGGGAGGATATGAAACTTGCTCCACCATCATCATTGTCTTATTGATATTGTTAATGAACTTTTGTTTAGATAAAGGCCTCTTATACATTTTCAATCTATGTCCATTAACTAGTAATGGAATGGATTCTTCATCTATAGTTCTCATCTGCACTGAACCATTGTCATGGCATATTTCCACCACATAAGGTCTGAGCCATCTTGTCCTTAGCTTTCCCTTGAAGTATTTATACCTAGAGTCATATAACAATGCCTAGTCTCCTTCTTGAAATTTATTTTCCTTAATATGCTTGTCATGCCAGATTTTCCTCTGAAGCTGAACTATCTCTATATGGAGGAGGGCCTGCATTCTCAATTCATCCAAGCCATTCAAACGGACAATCATTATTTCTGTGCATGACTCAGATCCAAATCTAATAAGGTTTCCATCCTCAATGTATTATATTCAAATTCAATGGACAACAAAGCCTTTTCCCCATAGACCAGCTCATAGGGTGTAAATCCAGTGGTGGTCTTCCACGTCGTATTATAGGCCTAGGTTGCCTCAACTAGTGACTTTCTTCCCAATCCTTTATGCTGCTATTCACTATTTTGGTCAGGATTTTCTCTAGTGCTCTGTTGGTCACCTCCACTTGCCCATTAGCTTGTGGATGATAAGAAGTGGAGGTCCTGTGCTTGATTTTGTGATGCTTGAGTAATTCTTCAATCATGCTGGAGGTAAACTAGCTGCCTTGGTCTGTGACTAGATCTCTAGGGTACCGAAATTTGTAGAATATATTCTCCCTTAGGAACTTAGCCACCTTCTCTTATGTTGTTGCCTTAATTGCCTTGGTTTCAGCCCACTTCTTAAAGTAATCAGTGCACATAATAATGTGTTGTTTTTTCTTTGAAGGAGGATTGATAGGCCCAATGAAGTCCATGCCCCACTTGTCAAATGGCTCAAAAGTCACTTGAGGTTGTAGGGGCATTTCATCTCTTGGAGTGGGCTTTCCCATCCTTTGGCACTGATCACATTGACTAATGTAACTTTTCACATCCTGATGAAGAGTAGGCCAATAATAGCCTGCTTGCAGCACTTTGAATGTTGTCCTCTTTGCTGCAAAGTGACCTCCACAAGGACCGTCATGACAAGTCAGAAGGATGTCAAAAACTTCCTCTTCCCTGACACACCTTCTCAAGACTTGATCTAGGCCAAGTTTGAACATATTGCCCCCAATCTAGGTGAAGGGGGCACTTTTCCTAATTATCTTTCTCTTTTCTCTGGAGGGCAGGTTTGGTGGGAACTGTGTTGATACCAAATATTTTGCTATATCAGCAAACCATGGGGAGATCACTGAAACAGAAAACAAGTGCTTGTCTGGTAACCGATGATCCACGATTCTTTCTTCACTTGCAGGCTGATTTATCCTAGATAGAAAGTCAGCAACAACATTCTCCTTACCAAGCTTATCAACAATATTTAGGTCAAAATATTGTAATAAAAGTAACCATCTTATGATTCTAGCATTTACATCTGGTTTGTTCATTAAATATTTAATTACAACATGATCAGTGTGCACAAATGTCTAAAAGCTAGTAATGTAATTCCTAAACCTATTCAATGAATGCACAATAACCAGGAGTTCTTTTTTGCTCATAGCATAATCTAACTCAAACTTTGAAATGTTTTTACTAGTACAATAGATGGCGTAGGGCGATTTCTCCTCTACCTGACCTAAGGCTGCTCCTATGGCTTTGTGTGAGGCATCAACATGAATATTAAAAGGGAGGGCCTAGTTTAGGACTCTGAGAATTGGTGCAATGGTTAACCTCCCCTTTAGAATGTCTAAGGCCTCTTCACAGCTCTTTGACCATATAAATTCATAATATTTGGCCAACAACGGAAACAGAGAGACCAACTTGCTAAAGTCCTTTATGAACCCCATGTAGTATCCAAATAACCCTAAGAAACTCCTAACAACTCTTTGCTTTTGTGGAGGTGGGACCCTTTGGATGATGGCTATTTTGTTTGGGTCCACCTACAGTCCTTGTTGAGATATGGAATGACCTGGCACAGTCCCCTTAGTCATTAAGAACTCACATTTTTCTGGACTGAGAGATGGGTTCATTTCAATGCACATGCATAATACTTTACCTAGGTTAGTTAGGGCTTCTTGAAAATCACAGCCGTAAGGTGTAAAATCATCCATATAGATCTTTACAAAATCATGTACTAAGTCAACAAAAATACTCAAAACTACTCTTTGGAAAGTGGCAGGAGCATTGCATAAGCCAAAAGGAAGGACCCTATAGGAAAAATTAGCCCAAGGAGAGGTGAATGTGGTTTTATCCTGGTCTTCTGGGTAGATTTGGATTTGGTTGTACCAACTAAATCTATCTAGGAAAGAAAATAACTTCTTCCCTGCCAGGCCATCTAGCACTTGGTCAATGAAGTGTACCGAAAAATAATCCTTCTTTGTGGCTTTGTTTAACTCCCTATAATCGACAAAAATCCTCCACTTACCATTTTTCTTGGGAACTAACACTAAAGGACAGACCCACTCACTATTAGAGATAGGGTAAATGAACCCTGCATCTAATAGTTTTTGCAGTTCTTCTTTGACTATGTCTTTAAGGGCTGGATTCATTCTCCTTTGTTTTTGCCTAACTATCTTGAAACCTTCCTTGATGTATATGTTGTGAGTACACATTGAGGGGTGTACTCCCTTCATTTCCTTGTAGCTCCAAGCAAAGGCTTCTAGGTTTTCTTTCAACGTATTTCATAGCTTTTCCTTTTCAAGAGAAGATAGAGATGCGTTGATTTTCAAATTTTTCTCTTGGTCAAATTCTATGGTTTTGACTCAGAGTGGGTTGGAATTGGCCAAGAATAAGTCAATTTGATGATTGTTCAATGTTTCCTTTACTTGTTCTTCTAATGGTAATGAACTAGGAGTTGGACTTTGGAGTAGGTGTTCAATTAAGTCATCCTCCTCTTGTTTTCCTCCTCCTATGATTGCTTCCAAAGAATAAATTTGGGTAGAATAAAGCTCATCTTCCTCCTCCTCCGCCAACAATAAAGGTAAATCATGTTCTAGGGAGGGTTGAGAAGGAGGGTATAAGACTAACTATTTGGAAATATTCCCATTCTTGATGGTCATGTTCCCAGCTCTGCAGCTAATGCAGGCATCAACTGTGGCCAACCATGGCCTCGCAAAGATGAGAGGTTAACCAGTAATCTTAGCCTTAGGCTAGATAACTAGGAAATCTACAGGGTACTCCTAGAAGTCAATGGAGATCATCACATCCTCCATAATTCCCTCAAGGGTGACTGTGGAATGGTCTGCAATTTCTAGAACTATTATGGTCTTCCTTGATGACCCTTGGAGGTGAAGCTTGAGCATGGTGTCCTTGGTTATCACATTAATGGTAGCCCCAAGATCAATCCAAGTGTGTGGGACAATGGTGCGATTTATGTGCACATCTACTACAGGGCTTCTAGGGTCTAAGTATTTTGGTCATATTACCCACCCCAACATTAAGTCAGATAACTACCCAATGACATTAATGGTAGGGGCATCCCTTTTTATTCTTCCTGGATGCTTGAAGCACTTCTCCTTAATCAAATTATTGTAGATAGGAACATCTTTTATTTCCTGGAGTAGGGGGATATTTACACATAGATTCTTCAATTCTCCCAGAAGTTTAGTTTCTTTTGGGGTAGGCTTGAGTGGTTGGGCTAACCTTTCAGGAAAGGGTGGATTTGCTTTAAGGTTGCTTTCCTCTCTTTCTTCCTTGACCTCCCTATGTGGAGAGGGAGGTTGGTTATCTGGGAGAATTCTCCCAGACCTTAGGTTGATCTCCTGGATTTCTACAATATAAGTTGGGTATGATGTCTCTCCATTGTAATCTTGTTGAGCATACATATTGTTTGGGTTTAGATTTGGCTAGGTAGGTATCTGGGGTTGCTTAGGTGGAGCAGAGTGCAAGAGTTGTTGTTGGGTAGGTGGTGGAGGTAATAGGGCTAGAACATTGTTGAATTGGGGCCTCCAACCTTGGGCTGGGGTATTCCACTAATGTTGTGGCTGAATGTAAGGTTGAAATGACTGGTTGGCTGGCTAGGAATGATACTAAGGTGCATAGGATGAAGTAGGGGGTGTGGACCAGGAAGGATGAGCAGGGTTTCCCCAAGAAGGTATAGTTGTGGTTTGGTTGGGCCCGTAATATGCATGGGATGATCCTTGCATACCCTGCTGGTATGGTCTAGGCGCAGGAGGTCTCCTTTGGTTTATGTAGCAAAGCTGCACAGTGACCCCTTCAGCTCCTTGATATACAAATTTGAGTCCAGGTAAAGAATGGCACTTTTCTGTGGAGTGGTTTTCTTCAAAGAATGAGAAAATCTCAATACAGTTCAATGAGGATTCATTCCTAGGATGCCTCTTGGTGCATCTAGGACAAAAGATGGACAAGGCTCTCTCTTCTTCCTCTTTCTTCCTTTTGATATTCATGGTATCCAATTGTAAGGCAAGGGTTTGTAGCATCTCACTTTTGAAGCCCTCCAACATATTTCCAATTTCACCCTTGATCGATGAGTTGGAGGATGATGTACTGGCCATAGGTTGACTACTCCTACCCTTTTTTCTAGTTTCCTAGAATGGTTTCTAAATACATTTTTGACATCCTCATAGGTTAGTTGGTAGATTTCTACTCTTGATAACAAACACAACGTATCTAGGATATCCTCCCTTACTCCTCTAAGCAGGACCAACTTCAGTGACTCAAGGTCAAGTATGCACTTGGCCCTTTTGTGACTGAGCTGAAATATTTCTTAATAGTATTATAAGGTTTTGTCCTGGCCTATAGTCATCCAAAAAATCTCTTCTTTAGTGTCCTTTGACCTATATTTGTCCCTATATTTTTTGTTAAAGGCCTGCTGCATCTAGCCCAAGTTATGATGCTATCCCCAAGTAAACCCATGAACTAGCGCAATGTTGCATCCTTGAGGGTAGATGGAAACAGTTCTAGCTTTTCCTCATCCTCTGTATAGTCATAGGTTCGGCATATAGCAACAAACTCAAATAGGAAAGTTTTAGGGTCCTCTTTGGTCAATCCATGGAAATTAGGTAGAGCAGAGGGGCTTATATTCTTAATTTTAGTGTCCCCATTGGTTTCCCTAATGGGGAAGGCATCCTCAATTCTCTCTCTATCTCCTATTTCATCTTGGTTTTCAGCCATTGGTTCAGTAGGAATGGGTTCTTCCTCTTCTTCTTCCCCTATTAGTTCTTCAAACATGTCAGGTTTCTCACCTAAAGGTTCTTCCAATTCACAGTCACCGAAGGAGAGAGAAGGTTGATTATTTGATGTAGTGGGGGTATTTGGAAATTTTTTTCCTTAATTATCCCTATTCCTACAAGGCATGAAAGGAAATGTTTTTGGGTTGGTTTTTGTAAGATTTTCTTTAAAGATGGAAAGTACTCTGCAGAAAGGAAATTGTAGATTAAATGAAAAAATACTAACAGAATGGAAACTACTCGCAAAATGAAATTGCTGATTGAATGGAAAGACTTCTGATAGAAAGAAAACTATTTGTAGAATGAAATTGTTGATTGAATGGAAAGACTTTTGACAGAAAGAAAACTACTTGCATAATGAAATTGTTGATTAAATGGAAAGACTTCTGACAGAAAGAAAACTACTTGCGGAATGGAATTGTTGATTGAATGGAAACACTTCTGATAGAAAGAAAACTACTTGCAGAATGAAATTTCTTAATTGAATGAAAAACTACTAACAAAAAGGAAACTACTTGCTGAATTGAAATTGTTGATTGTAGAATGGAAAGGAAAGAAGATAAATGACAAATGAAAGAAAGAAACTAGATTACTTTTGCAAAAATAAACTAATGGAAGAAAATTGAAGACTAGAAGTAGAAGAAAAGAAAGTCAGAGAACAGAAATAGAAGAATGAGCAGTATTTCACATCCTACTTTGACACCTCCCTGGCAATGATGCGAGAAAGTGATGAGCCTAGGTATTGCAACAAGAATACTGCAACTCCTAGGGCTACCATATTTACTTATCAACCCGAAATTCACGCAAACTTGGAGGTGACAATGCTATATGCACAAGTAGAAGTAAAGGTACTGCTTGTTGTCATTGCTCATCTGGCAAGAGACTCCAGGGGTTACAAGCCAAACTTCTATAGGTTTAGAAGAAGCTTGATTTTGATAGAAGAAGAGAAAATCTATTGTAAGGGAGAGCTACTCTATTGCAGTAATGAAGAAAACTATCATGTAATTCTAAACTCACACCAGACCCTAGCTAACCAATTAAACAACTTATGCTAAGCAGAATTACTAGATCAATCACTAATCTAATGCTAATTCTATAAGCTACAGAAGTAAAAGCATCAAAACTAGACTAAGGGGTAAGAAAAGTAAACTAAGTTAAGTCTGTGTATAAGCTACAGAAGTAAAAGCATCAAAACTAGACTAAGGGGTAAGAAAAGTAAACTAAGTTAAGTCTGTGTTTAAGCGAAAGAGCAGTCAGAGATCAAAATTGATCAAAAGAGGACATAATGAGCAATAATGTATAAGGACCGTTGGATCAGGTAGGTGAAAGGTAAATGAATGACAGAAATCGGATCGTAGGAGCATATGTAGATAGATGGGTGAATAGGGTTAACTAACAGGATGAACGGTGGAGATTATTTCACGGCGGTTGAGTGAATAGATGAACGAACAGGGTTAACAGGAGATGGGCAGCTGTGATTATATTGTGGAGGCTAAGTCAAGAGATGGATGGACAAGATTAATCGATATATGGATGACAGAGATTAGATCGCGGCAAAAAGAAATGTGCGGAAATGGTAGCGAGTTTGCGGAGGTGGTAAGTTGTATTTCATGTGCCCTCAAAACCATAAGCAATGTTTTGAGATTTCACGTGATTAGCCTTACCGAGCAACACGTAGCAATTGAAAACCACTTTTTTCATGTCCTCATGGTCGGATAATGGTGGTGCAAGTGTCTGTGTGATATTGCGTGACAGTTGTTGGATCAGGCAGGGCTGATCAATAGTGGAGATCGACTAAGCTAGTTGGCGATCAGGTGAAGTGACAGCCGTCGGTTCAAGAGATATATCGACGGTGGAGATTAAACCGGGAGAAGAAAATGTGCAAAAATGATGGAGTGGGTTTATAGGGCGATAAGTTGTTTATCACGCGCCCTGAAAGCTATAAGAAGTTTTCTAAAATTTTATGCGATTAGCCTCCCCGTGATACATGTAGCATGGCGAAACCACTCTTATCGCGTGCCCTCGGGCGGATAACGATCAGATAGAAATCTATGTGATATCTCATGATAGCAATTAGATCTGGCAAGGTAGATCAACGGTGGATATTTGACCGAGCTAGTTGGTGAGTGGGTGCGCGATAGCCATCAAATCAGACAAAGAATATTGACAGTGGGGATTTAGAGTGCATAAAGTCAACGTTGAAAATGAATTGGTCGGTCATTGGCGGGTTTTGCTGTGTAAGGTAATCTACGGGTAAAAACTATTTAAACGTGAATTAACTGCTTTCGCCTAAGTATTTCATGCGAAGGGAGAATGCATGGGATATGAGGGAGATTAAATGACAAGAAGAGAGTGAAGGAATAAATGAATAGGAAATGAAGGAATGACCATGAAATGAACCATGTAAGTTCATCAAACAACAAACTCCATGCAAAACTCAAACTTTGTGTTTTTGGGGTTGTTGCAAGGTATCTTCCTCACGTCATGGTCCCAGAGGGAGGAGGTGAGGCCAAGACACCTATGGACAAGGTTATGAAAATTCTCTTTGCTAACTTGCTAATCAAATGGAAGCGTAAATGATCTACTCTGAACTACTGTAATGTGACTGCAACTATTTAAGCAAATAAATAGTTAAACAATAAACCTATGTAATGGAAATAAAATACTAAAGTAAATGGATAATCAAGCCCTGAATCTATGCTACTGTTGTAATGGAAATGAACTACTTAAGAAAATGAACAAAAAACAAGAAGCTATGCTACTTAAAAATACAATAAAGAGGAGCTTTGGCTACTAGGGTAAAGCCCTAACCCAAGAGCTTCAATCCTCTGAGTTAACTCAGTGCTGGCTCAAAAAAAAACTCATCTTCATTATAAATCAAAAACTGTTACAAGACATGCAGCTTGAAAACAATGTAGACTTCTACAGTGAGAAGTCCAAATTCTTGCTAACTCTTGGTGACTCCTCGTCACTTACTGTGACTAAAAAAACTGAGGTCCTAAGCCTCTCTATTTATACATTTGAAGTCTCCAATGACTTCCTTCAAAATTAGGGAGGCATAGCTCCCAATTCAATGATAAACTCATGCTTTCCCTTTCACTAGCTCTGTTTCCTTCTAATAGGGAGGCTTGGCTCCCAACTTAAGATAAACTCACACTTTCACTTGCTTGGCTACCTTCTAGTACATAGGATTTGGCTTGTTTTGTGCTGTCACTTGCTTAGTTGCCTTCTGGTACTCCTGATTTGGTTATTTGCACCTTCACTTGCTTACCTGTCTTCTAGAAGGGGGTTGTTTGTAATTTCAGCTAATGAAGGGATACTTGAATGGAGGGGTAGTAAATGAGGAGGATTTACCTCCTGTAATTCCTCTCCCTTGTCCAATTTGAGTTTTTATCTAGGTCTTTACCATAGTTCCTTGCTTTTATCTTTTATCCCTGCATTTTCCTTTCCTTTATCCTTTATTCCTTCATTACAAGCACATTAGACCACAAAGAAAACTATCCAACTCTACTCATCTCATAAACAAAATATAATCAAAAGTATGCAATAAGTTGTGAGAATAGTTGGTTTGACTAAGATGTAGAAATTCCCACTGTATATTAAACGGATTATGCAATGTACTAAAGCAAAATACTTAATCTACTTCTACAATCAAACTTGCAGAAGCTTAATTGATTTGAGCAAGATCACGCAGAACACACATAACAGAGAAGAAGAAATCATACACATGAAACACATAAGAATTTACCCAGGGAAAGCCTCAGCCTAAAATGCCAACTCTGTATTATCATACAAGTGGAAATATAGCTAGTATTACAAAAATAATCAGCTCAAAAGCTATCTTGCTCTCTCTACAATACCTCTGCTACTCATAGACAGTCAAAGGCCTCTATATAACCTCTGGTCTACCCTCTAAGACTCCCATTTCTTTGCGCAGTTCAGATTGGGGTCCAGTGCAACCACTTATGTAAAATGGCATCTTCACACACTCACTAACCTCTGATCGAACTACGCAGTCCTGAAGGAGATAAATCCTCATCGTGGATGAGCTTCCTTTTTAGGAAAAATATGCATCCAAGTGATAGTACACTATCCCTTCTCTGATATCAACTGGGTCTCTGTCTAAACAGACATGCATGAGTTATTCATGAGAGAATCGTTAGTTATCTGAAGTGCAACAGTTATATGCAAGCATGCATTAACTAACTGAACTTACTTAATTTAAACAAACTATTTAAATCAAATATAACTAGACTTGACTTTGTTAACTGAGCCAACTAATTACTACTCAAATTATAGCGCATCCTTATCTCTTTAACTGATGGATAAATTCCTCAATTAATAGATAAACTATTGCATGTCCTCACATAGATTGCAAGTTTGTTTTTCCTTAACTAATTAACTCAAGATAAATTAATTAATTAATTTACAAACTGCTCTTAATATCAAATTCGAATTTTACTTCCTATTTTTAGTCCAGGGACTAACTAAAATTGGAATCCATCTTGAAATGCTAAAAATAACAATTATATTTTTAGCACATCCATTTTTCATTCCCTGTTTCTTAATCCATCACTGATACCCAAATTGCTATTTATAGTAGTGCTATTTTTAGCACTTCTATTTTTAGCATTTCTTGTTGCCATTTTCAACATTCCCTCTCAACAAGAAAGGCTTCCTATCGAACCCGATCCTATACCTTTAGAATGTTCTGCATGACACACTTCTACCAAGTGTGGTTGCTCCAACAACTCTAGAAACAAAAAAACTCCCAACTGACCTCTCTGTTGGGCTAGAAACATAGTATGATGTTGAAGCTCTACCTGCTACTAACAAGTGCTCCCTCTCTGAGCTCTGAGATACTGCAACACTCCATGCATCTCGCACCGTAGCACACCTCTCTTTTCCATCCTGCACTGGTGCAACACTCATGTGCCTCTCGCATTGTTGCAACCTGCTAGCTCTGCACTATCTTGGGATTCCTGCACTATAGCTCTCTCTGCTACTCCATCCACATCTATCTCTACCCAATCAATTAGTCCTGCTACTCCTCATTGGGGCTCCTGTAACAAAGTCAAATCAAAGAGGTTAGGTGCCTCAAGGATCCTGCCCCTCCTCCTTGGGACGATCACTCCACATTGCCCCACCTCCTACCTGGAGGTATGGTTGCATGTGATCCCTCTGCCCACCTAGCTCAAATTTCCCCCCTACTAGAGGTCTCTACATGAGTGGATGCCTCCACTCGATCTCCACTCGACATCTCCAATTGTGGCTCCTCCACAATTGTCTAAGACTCCTTTTAGGTATGCATGTTGAGAGCTAATTTAGTCTCCCTCTCAACCACCAAGTCTCTAACCTTTGCCTTACTCCTCAAGGTTGTGCATGCATCTTGACCCTCAAGAGCATACAAGTTCTTGGCTAGCACACCAATTTGTTTCATCTTTCCTGAGTTCACGAAATTTTCTAGAAAAGGAGCTGATTTTAAATCAGTGATATCTCCCTCATCCGAACTCCGATTCAACTAATTCTTTTTTTGAAATTGCGTATTTTTCTGTAAGGAATCCAAATCTACTATTTTTTTCTAAAAATTTTGTACATAAATTTTTAGGTCTTCTCTACAAACTCTCGGCCCAAAACTCAAAACTTTGGAATCTCCTCTCATTATATTGTTCTCCCTTGATCACCTATGCTCTGATACCATGTAGAATTCCCACTGTAGATTAAACTGATTATGCAATGTAATAAAGAAAAATACTTAATCTACTTCTACAATCAAACTTACGGAAGCTTAATCAATTTGAGCAAGATCAAGCAGAACACATATAACAAAGAAGAAGAAATCATACACATGAAACATAGAATAATTTACCTGTGGAAAGCCTCAGCCTAAAACCCCAACTCTGTATTATCATACAAGTGGAAATATAGCTAGTATTACAAAAAGAATCAGCTCAAAAGCTATCCTACTCTTTCTACATTACCTTTTCTGCTCATAGACAGTCAAAGGCCTCTATCTAATGTCTGTTGTGCCCTCCAAGCCTCCTATTTCTTTGCGCAATTCTGATTGGGGTCCAGTGTAACCACTTGTGTGAAATGGCCTCTTCACACACTCACTAACCTCTGATCCAACTATGGAGTCCTGAAGGAGATAAATCCTCATCATGGATGAGCTTCCTTTATAGGAAAGATATTCATCCAACTGATAGTACACTGTCCCTTCTCTGATCTCAATTGTATCTCTGTCTGAATTGACATGCATGAGTTATTCATGAGAGAATCTTCAATTATCTAAAGTGCAGCAGTTATATGAAAGCATGCATTAACTAACTAAACTTACTTAATTTAAACAAACTGTCTAAATCAAATATAACTAGACTTCACTCTGTTAACTGAGCCAACTAATTACTACTCAAATTAGAACTCATCCTTATCTCTTTAATTGATGGATAAATTTCTCAATTAATAGATAAACTGTTGCATGTCCTCACATTGACTTCAAGTTTGCTTTTCCTTAACTAATTAACTCGATGAATTAATTAATTAATTTACAAACTAATCTTAATATCAAATTTGAATTTTACTTCGTATTTTTAGTCCAGGGACTGACTAAAATTGGAATCCATCCTAAACTGCTAAAAATAGCAACTCTATTTTTAGCACTTCCATTTTTCATTCCTTGTTGCTCAATCCAGCACTGATACCCAAACTGCTATTTATAGCAGTGCTATTTTTAGCATTTCTTGTTGCCATTTTCAACATAAGATAGGAGGTGAATTTAGGTTAATTAAGGCCCATATAACACTCAATCATGAGGCTCATCACATATCACTTTACTAGCATTCAGATTAGGTTGGTTAAACAAGTACCTGAACCCACTGTGACCACTCATCAAGATGAACCTCCTACGGAGAAGATAGTGCCTACACATCTTCAATGCATGAATGGCCACTTCCAACTCAAGATCGTGAGTCACATAATTAACCTCGTCCTCTTCTAGTTTCCTTGACTCATAGAATGCCACCTATCCCTCATGCATTAGGACTCTACCAATTCCTCACTTGTGAGCATCTCTACACACCAAGGACTCTTTATTTATATGTACAATCTTTAGAATTGGAGCATTTGTAAGAAATTTCTTCAACTTCTCAAAACTAGCTTCATATTCCTCTTTCCACTAAATTTTTTTTTCCTTCCTCCACAAAGATGTAATAGGATAGGAAATCTGTGATAGGTTTCTAGTGAACCTCCTATAATAACCTCCTAATCCCATGAATGATCTGAGCTCATCCACATTCCTAGGAGCTCCCCATTCCATGATAGCTTTAATATTTTCCAGATCCACTACTATTCCTTCCTTGGAAACAGCATGCCCCAAGTAATGTACTCTCCCTAAAAGAAATTGCATATACTAAGCTTGGAATACAATTGATTCTCTCTTATAAATATTGACAATGTTTCTAGGTGTTTTTCATGCTCTTCCTTATTCTTAGAATAAGTCAATATGTCAACAATGAATATTATCACAAACTTGTCAATATAAGGACGTAAAACATTATTCATCAAACACATGAAAGTAGCTGGAGAATTAGTCAAACCAAAAGGAACCCCAACAAACTCATAATTTCCATACCTATTCTGAAAAGAAGTCTTGTAAATGTCCTCTTATTTGATGCATACCTAATGATATCCTCATCTCAAATCAATTTTTGAGAACACTGCTACTCCCTTCAATTGATTAAACAAGTCATCGACCCTTGGAAACATATATTGTTTCTTGACTTTTACTTTGTTCAACTTCTTGTAATTGATACGAAACCTCAAAGTATCATCATATTTCTTCACAAACAACACTGATGCAACCTAAGGCAATACACTTGGCCTAATGTATCCCTTGTCAAGCATTTTCTTCAACTGTAACTTCAATTCCACTAGCTCTGGGGTGCTCATATTGTAAGTTTCCTTTGATCTTGGTCCTACTCCTAGTACCAACTCAATAAGAAATTCCACTTCTATATGAGGTAGCAACTCTAAAATATTTTCTAGAAACACATCTAAAACTACTACAAAACATGATACCTCTTCAAGACATCCATGCCCTCAACATCATTACATTTATTACATGAAACATTCATGGTGAACAATACACATCCTTTCCTGTAACTATTCTTTGCGTGCATAACACTAGCAATTCTCATCGATGTAGGATTCTTGTTACCCTACAATATTCTCTTCTTTCCATCATTATCCAAGCACTCAATACTCTTTTCATAACAACCCACCTTAGTCTTCTGAAGGTACAACCAATCCATACCGAGAAGCATATTACATGAACCCAATGGAAGCACATTTAAATATGTTGATGTAGGCATACCATTTAGCTCAAATGCACAAGTTCTTACACAATGATGAACTCTTTTCTTAGTAATTTCAGCCAACTACACCAACCAAGACTATGCATGCACTTCTTTTCACAAACAACACCTATCTACCTAGTCATGGTTAACATAACTATAATAAGATCCAGGATCAATCAAAATGGAAACAAATTTATGCAAATCTTACCTTCCATCTTGATAATGGATGCCTCATGATCCACCTGCTTGTTATAGAAGTTGCACAGATTTGAGTAATTCTCTTCCCAACATCCCCAACTATCAGCACCTCCTAAGCACTCTAGATATGATGTCTAACAGCCTGATACAACAGATAATCCTTCCTACGATCATATTTGCCACATATCCAACACTACAAAGTTCCACTATCTCTGTTATGTTGATCGAAGAATTCACCTAACCATAGCTAACCATGACAATCATTTCATCAAACATATGGTGAACTTGTAATCTACAGGTCATGAGGTCATATCTGAACATACGAGTCTAAAACTTATCTATGATTCACAAAGAAGGTATAATTCCCTCTCATAATAGCTACAATAACACTTGTTATCCCATTCATTCATTAATCATCAAATACTTATGAAATCTTGAACAAGAGATAGCTACAGTACATTTCAAATCAATGCTTATAACTAGCATATAGCTAGATTTCTAAGCATGACATATCAAACATGACATAACAAAAATAACATGTACAAATCCTCATTGAACACAATAGGAAAATAACTTATTAATTGATGCAAAATCCAACCAAGTTAGGGACTTCCATGTACCACTTGACCATAGATTGGGTTGAACCAAATCTTTCTGTCATCCAATGTCCCCCATGCCATATCCCAAGCATGAATGTGGTATCTCAAGATGTAAACAACCAACGATTATCGATTATTAAACCACCTATGCCCTCATGCACTGTTGACCTCATCAAAACTGGTCAACAGATCACATAAGCAAACCAAGACATAAACAAACAGTGCTTCGTATCGATTCAACCACCTCCACCCTCAGGCTAGTGTGATCCTGCCAAACCTAGTAAAGAGATCACAATTCCAAAAATACTTTTGGATTCCCAATAGTTACTTCACCATTACCTTGAGGAATTTTCCTATCTCCACCCACTTGTTGAGGGCTCTACAAAGATTAAACCACCTCCACCCTAAACCTTTAGGAACTTTACTGAGACCACCTCACTCAGTTCCAAAACGTTTTGGAAATCAAAATAACAACCAAAAAAAATAATATCATCCCACCATGGATATACGGAAATAGAAAGGCAAGGTTGAATCCACTGGGACACCTGGAAAAACCCATGCCAATAAAAACAAGAGAGACAAAAACACAAATGCATGTACCATGCATTCACCAACAAGATAGGAAATCACACATGCAACATGTTACGTGCAAGTCTTCGTCATTAAGCTACTTGATCAAACCTTCCTTTCTTTTCCTTTTCTTTCCTTGTCCTTACTTTACTTTCCTTTCCTTCCTTTCTATAACACTATAATGCTCCAATAATTCTCTAAGAGTTCAATAGTATGCCAAAATAGAGAGAGCTTCAAAATTGAACTGAGAAACGTTTGTGGACTTATCCTCATAAGCCTTTTAATCATTGAGGCCTCTATTTCTTCAATTTCCTTTATTTTTCCTTCAATTTTCCTCTCATGCAAATCTATGACTCGTCATCTCCCTTTTCGCCTATTTTCCTTTATTTTCATAAATAAAATGCCAATTAATGTTTATTTTCCTTTTCCAATGCCTCTGCCAATTCCCTTAGCCATAATAAGCCAAAAGCGACACCCACTAGGATGTTTTCCACAATGTTGAGGTTATAATACATGTCCCATGACCTTTGTCCAATTTTGGCATTTATTAATGTTTGCCCCACCAATGCCCTCTAGATACTAGCAAAATGTGTTGAAATGTCCCAACTAGCTTGGTTGTAAGATTTGAATGATAACTATTTAGACATAGAGCACTAAAGTGGCTAGGGTTTATATATTCAATGGATATGGATTATAAAGGTATAAAAGTGATAAATTCCACAAGATAAGGATGAAATGACCTGTTGTGGATAGCAACAACCCCCGTTCTTATTTAGTTTTATCACTAATACTAAATAAGTGGGGACCCTTATTCAAAAATTTAAAAAATAAACTAATGCATGTATTTCCTTTTTCAATAAAACTTACTATCATAAACTTAGGAGAATACCCTTGAAAAATCAAAAAAGACTTAAGTTTTATGATAAGTTGGAATAAAATCACTCCTTAAAGCATGTCGCATCGCAAAAAGGGTAATGGATGCCTTCCCACAAGCGGAATTCTAAGATTGCGAAGTTGCGATGAAAAATCATGCATCAAAAGACCCTCATCGCATCAAATGCCTCAAACATCACTTACGTTGAAATGCCTTAAACCACCGATATGCGATGGCACATCTCGCAAAACACATTTCGCAGAAAACACATTGCTAGATGATTACCACATGCAACATATTTGTGATATTGCGACTTCCAATACTGTGCTTTGCGATATTGTGAAGCAAATCGCAAAATCGCCTTATCATAGATCTTCAGGGCTCGTTGTTCAAAATTTTTTTTTCCATAAACCGAGGCCCAGTTATGCGCGTTAATGTTAATCAATGAGTTAGTTGGAAATCATTAATGAAATATGGTTTTGATCTTATCAAAGAGCCATTTCACGTAAGGTGGTATATTTTATATATTTTCCACATTTAAAGCTTTCCCATCACCTTTGTTTTATCATTATTCTCACCTCATTTGTAAATTGCAGGAGTGAAGAGCAGAGAAGTATACATAGCAGTGTTCAGGATATTATGGGAAAGAAGGGTAAATCTCCGAGTTCTGAAGATAAAGAAATGACGCCCTTATACACAGACACCACCTGTAATAAAGATGCCTGTATTACTACTTGGGAAGGCATGTATAGTCTACTCGAGGAAGAAAATCCCAAGGTAATGGAGGTTATAGCTACTGCAGGCTCACACAGGTCTTCTGAGAAGTCTATTACAGAACTAGCATGTTCATTATTGTACAGGATAGTGGCGAGGCCCAAAATTCTTCCATACATGGACATAGTTAAATGGGTACTAGATAATGTTGATATCACGTATAGAGAATTTAAATCTCAAAACCATGAAGTCACAGAGTCATTATTTTCACAAAATTTAAGCTTTATATCCTCTAACAAAAAGCGCGCAAGAGGTGAAAATCGCCCTAGGGAAGCCTAGATCAAGAAACGAAAGCAGTTTCTAATGCACGATTAGCGCCTAGCGCTAATCGCGCATCGCCAGGAAAAACAACTCAAGATGGAAAGCCACCGCTTAGTCCCCTGTAAGCCTCGAAATTTGTAAAAAAAAAGTGCTAAAGGCGAAAGGCAAAGCTTGAACTCTAAACTAGTGGTATTTATCAAGTATATCATCAAGTGGTATGTAGATATTTACCGAATGTACAACATCTAGAGACAAACTGGAGACAGAAGGCTCAAGAAAGGGCAGAGTTAATCAAAAGGTTAGCCAAGTTAAATTGGTATTCTTACTGAGCATACTTGGTAAAACCACACAACCAGTGCATGACTCTCAAATGTATCATCAATTTTGCCGAGAAGATGGTGCCAGCACTTGCCGATTCCGTTTTTGCAGGACAACTAAAATCAGAAGTCGGCCAGCCAACTCTCCTCAAGCAAATGTTGAATGCTTGTGATTACAAGGAATAGATACACAGATAGTTAGTTGTTAGTTTTAGTTTTAGATTAAGTTTTAGTTTTAATTTTTATTTATTTTTGCTTGAAATGAGGATGGTCATTTAACCGCATCCTACATTTTTGTAGTAAATTATTTTTAGATTTAGTTAGTAGTATTTAAACCCTTCTCATGCATTTAGAGAAGGGTCCTGAAATTTGTCAAAAACTTATCCTTAGAACATGCACTTTTGCACCCTCCGACGAGGTTTTGATGAATGAATGGAATAGGATTTATTGGTATCTGCGTTTAATATCTACTACTGATGTTGCACTTTTGTACTCTTAGTGGATGTTGGATTAAGAAGGGATAAATCATGATTGCTTGAAGCTCATGAGTAGAACTAGTTATAAATGGTACTTTTTATCTCTTAACTATTTTCGCTTATGTGTTAAGGTGATATTCATGTTCAGTTATTTATATATGAATGCGTGAATGCTTGAGTTATCATTTGGCACTTTTGTACGGTGATAGCTATTTATTTATGTTTAATATATGAGTAGCTTATTATGTGTTATGTTTTTCACAATTGTTTCGTCTAAGTTTTTATATGAAATGGTTTATTTTTATTGAATTTTTTTCTCATAGCAGTTGAATGATCTTTATTACCAACTGTTATCTAAAATCATTTTAGATCGCATAACGGAAAGATTACATCCCAGGTTAGTTTAGAATTAGATATTTCTGTTTATTAGAATACAATTTCATGTTCTTAGATTAGATTTAGAATAAGAGCATTTTACATAGGAACTATTAGAAAGGAAATACCAATTCTCAACACACACACACACACACAAATATTGGGAAACTGGTCCCATATTCCCAGTCGGACCCACTATACCAAATGGAAAAGGAGCTACTAACCATGGTCTGGACTGAGTGGGTATCCC
Organism: Pinus tabuliformis; assembly: GCA_031772625.1. Taxonomy (NCBI): domain Eukaryota; kingdom Viridiplantae; phylum Streptophyta; class Pinopsida; order Pinales; family Pinaceae; genus Pinus; species Pinus tabuliformis. The sequence continues at coordinate 1,816,501,797 of CM062816.1, read as the reverse complement.
CCTTGTTGTAGACCCGATTTTTGGGGCTTCAATAGGACCAAACCAAATTGAGTAAGAAAAATGTATAGGTTTATCTAATCATTTCATCCATTTATTTATAAAATGAAAATCTATCCATGGGGAAAGGGAAACATAAAGTGAACAAAGGGGCATGTTACCAGATTGAATAATGAGTTGTACCTTAAGATAATCTAGAACATATGGTAAACCTAACTATGGGTATTGGTGAGGGGATGAGCTAGGGTCAAGGAGCGTAAAGTTTTTGTAATAGATGTGACTAATTTAAGTGATTGGAAAAAAAATTCCCCATTTTTTCATTTCCTATTATATGAAAGTGTACCTATTTTAATGTTTTGATTTGTTAATGACACCACAACTCCATGTTGTAGGACTTGGTGAATTTTTGTTTGTTTATTTGTAGGTTACAAGTGTGAGGAGTGAGTATCTAAATCATATGAGATTTAAATCAACATGAGCAAGAAAGAACAAACCTTCCAAGATAAGGTATGTTCCCTCTCCATTTTACTATTCATTTTGGTTTTGTTTGCATTCAACTTAAGTGGGGTTTACTATTTCATACGTACAACTATCTATCATCGCTCTTGGGAAATTATGCGGGATTAATACTCTATAAATGAAGGTAAATTTAGATAAAAACATAACCATTTCTTTTGAAAAAATATAACCTAAATATTATATTTCTTGTTTCCAAAAGTCACATTCTGATCATTTTACTTATAATTAATTGTCTTTTAGTATGTATAGGAATCTATGCACATTTTTAATGTGGTATTCCCATGATTTTCTATACATAATTATGTCATAAATGAAAACCAAAAAAAAAAAAAAATTCTAAGATCGGGTCAAAAAAGTTTTCTCATATGTCTTTTAAAATTAGAAGGAGCATTAGTCAAACCAAAAGGAATGACCAAGAACTCTCCAAGTCCCTTCATCTGTTGTAAAAGATGTTTTGGGAATGTATTATTTTCTTAATATAATCCATTAGTATCTTGATTTATCTTTATACAATAAGACACTACATCAAGCTCATCTAATAGCTCATCAATATTTTGAATAGGGGAATTATCCTTGATGATGGTCTTTCTTAGATCTCGATAATTAGGACACATCCTTGAATGCTTTGATATGTGCGTGTGTGTGTGTCTATATATATATATATATATATAGAGAGAGAGAGAGAGAGAGAGAGAGAGAGAGAGAGAGAGAGAGAGAGCACTATCACTATCAGAGCTAAAAATGAACACTTACTAGGTTGAATAATTCTCAAATTAATCATGTCTTGTACCATTTTCTCAATATTCCCCTATTTTTTATGGGGATATATATAATTCCTTTTATCACAAGTAGAATTCCATATATTAGTTCAATTTGATGTTCATGATCTCTATATGGATGTATCCTTTTAGGATTCCTTGGAAGAATATATATTGTTTTTTCCGAAGTGCATTTTAATTCCTTTACCATATGTTAATCTTCCTTCTTTACTTCCGTAGAATAAAATCTTACCCTAAATCCCTTGCTACCTTCCATCCAATTATAGATTTTGACATGAGAAGTTGTGGGCTTTAACCCTTTGATTTCATATTGAATTCCTTCCAATTCAAATATCATGGATAATTCCTTATAGTTTCTAGAAACTTTACTTGATGCTCTTAGCAATCAAACCCATAAAAAAATCTACTCCTCCAATGGGAATTCCATAAAATTAGTTTTCTAAATTATAGCCTCCCATACTGAATATAATTTTGTGGAATTTTCATATACAATTAATACTCTCCATGTTAGAAACCAAAATGTAAAATCTTGTTGTTAGATATACAAAAAAGTTGAGGAACTTTGCTAATCCTTTATAAAATTCAATATGTAGTATGATATTTTTATTTTAATATATTCGATATTGTTAAGGCTTTTGGGCATTGAAAACCTACATATGCATGAATAGATATTTCATACTTGTCTCAATAAACGTGGGGAATAATTTATGTAGCTATTTCTTTCTCTTTTATGTTGATAAGCTCTTCCTCCTCCCTTTGTATATATTCATCCATTTTCTCTCCATCGTTAGGTGAAATCTTTTAATTCTTTGTATTTATGATCTTTTGACTACTTCTTATTATAACTAAATATTTTTCATTTTCTTTGCTTTCATCCATTTCCTTTGGCTTCTATTGTATTTGAGCAGGTTGAGGTACGTTGTCATATGATCCCAACAATAACCTCTTCTTCTGACATATGATATAGTGGTATATTTGTGTGTATCACTATTCGTTGGTGGAATATGATAATAAATTGGATATATTCCGTAATATTTTTAAAATAATTTAAGAACATGTCATGTTTAATGTCTTCATTCAATCTCCCATGTAAGCTTGCAACATGTGTCCATTTCTTATGTTTTCACCCTTCTGGCCAATACTTGAAACTATAAATTATAACCTTCAATATCGCCTAAGTGGTTGGTTCTTTTCAATTGTCTATGGTAGTCTTGTTCCTAAAATTTTCCATATTGGTATTCTAAATCTCTTTTAAATAAATCCCAACTACAATTCTAAGAATGGAGCTTCCTTTTAACTACCCATTAATACTATTGATAGTGTTTTTACTCAAAGTAAAAAGTTGATAAGAAAATATTGTATTTATTATGCATAATATTATCTAATTCAATGCATTATTGAATTTTTTTCACCCATGTAAAGGCATTTGTTCCATCAAAAATATTTAATTTAACCTGAGAAAGTGTATACCCTTAGGATATAATTTCTTCTTACACATGCGACAAATTCATCCTTTCCAACATAATATGATCCATTTCCTTAAATAAACTCTCTAGTATGGATAGATGGTTATTGTTGGAATAAGGAATTACTTAGAATGGGTTTAATAAGTAATTGTGAGATTATTATAATTTTAAGAACAAATATTTATTTCTTTCCACTACTACCAATCACTTTTGAGCGCATTCATAATACTATATAAATAAACAACAAGAAAATCCATTCATATTTACATACAATCCATCAAATGAGTAGCACACACATATTGACACATGCATTTTTTTGCATGGAAAACTAAAGGTAGAAAATCACCAATTATTTTTATTGTTATGATGTAAATCAAGAACCTATTTAATTGACCGCCTTGGGTAGCTCAAGTGGCGATGGATGTGGAATGAAGTCTCATTGAACCAGAGATCTTGGGTTCAAATATTGTACTACCCTCCCCCATTGCGGCATGAATAATGGACGTGTAAAATATTAAATGAGAGAGTCCTACCAAGCTTAGCAAAAAAATGAACCTATTTAATTACATCAATTTTTTTGTGAACACCCATTCGTAGGAGGCCCCACCCCCCTTTAGATAGCAAGCCACTACTTGCCAAGAGAAACTAACCTATTATGAATGTAGGAAACTACCTTCTCTAGCCAATGTTATAATTTTGATGCAATTTTCAAACTTAAAATAGAGGCTAATACATATACACAAAAATATAAATCCGATCCACTATAACACCAACTCTTTTTCTTCAACTCAACAATTATTTTTTGAACTATGTTCTTTTCTACTTAACTAGTTCTGGTCTCGACCCTTTGTTACACTGTCCCTTAGCTAATGCTTGCCTTAGTCACACACTCACAACACTGCACTTTGTGACTCACAACTATTCTAGATTCGCCAATTTTCTCAACTACACTCGATTATTTTGTTCGTCTGTTGTGTGGGGAATGATTTTGTCTCTGTAGTCTTTGAACTCGATAGTGTGCTACAACATGGCATGGTTTTTTTGTGGTTCCATCCGATTGCCTCAAATCTGCAACCATATTCAATTTCGGAGATCAGATTAGTTCACTCAACCATAACAGTAGCATTGAATCATTGATCGATTATCAAGGTTCCATATTCTATTGTTAACTTCTATTCGCAATCATGAAAGGTGATTTAATGTTGAGAATGGTGTTCTAAGTGTTTCCCTATGTTTAGAATTAATTCTCAGTAAAAATTTTCACTCCTATGAGGCATTCCATGCTTACAAATTGATCACATGATCAACTTGTACCTCATACGTGGCTTTATTTTTTTGTAATCAATTTTTGTACACCCAACTATATTTTCCATTGAATTCTTCATAGCATGCAGGTGAGATCGGGGATGGCTTGTTTTATTTGATCTAGGCATAATAAATTAGCTCTGCAAGTCGTGGTCCCCATTTCATTGTCTTTGTTCTCTACAATTTTCATTAATACCAGTAACAAGTCTAGTCCTCTGCTATAGTTAGTGAAGTCACCAATATAGGAAGAAAATATGAAACTAACTACTAGGAATTCCTTTCAATGTTGGTTGGGAGGTTATAAGGTGATGGGCCAACCCACACTAGCTATTAAACATCTTTTTTTTAATCGAACCCAACTTTCTTGTAGGCCCAACTACCTTTGAGGCTCAAATTTCCTGTAGGCCCAACTTGGGTTCTTTTTCCCTATTTTGGCCCATTTTATTCATTCAACTCTAAAAAACCAAATATACGGGAAAAAATTCACAAGACAACCCCTTGGCACAGGCTTCAAGGATCTTCCACATCATTAGCTTATGCCATGCTAACATCACCTAGGCCACAAGGAACTTTCTGAATTGTGACATGTGTCACCTGGATTTGGCCCATTAGGACACCTAAAAAATCCAAAATTCCTTTCCATGTGTCCTCCATACTGCCACGTCATCTGCCATATCACTATTAACACATCACCATGGGACAATGACACTCTGCCAATTATTTTCCTGTATTGGGTCCCACATAGGTTGGGGGGTCAAGGCCGAGACTTTGTTCTCCTCCCAAATTCTAATGCATGTCGACCTTCGACTAGGTAGATGGCTATTTATATATTAGGAGGTTAGTTTGGGACTTTGTATTCCAACCAAACTCTTCTACACAGCTTGACCTCTCACTAGGCACGAATTACCTAAGTCCCGACCTTAGTTCGAAATCTACCTAGATCATGAGTGAATGAGCTTTTCCCTATGTAAATTTCAACTAACTGTAACTCTTGATCTAGAAGGACTTTTCTAGAATTCAACATACCATTGGAAATATCTTCCAGAACACTTTCCAACTATGCCACTTTCAAGAGAAACTAAGATGATCTCTTCAGAAATAATCTCCTTCAAAATCTACGGTTCCCCAACCATCATAGCCATTTTTTTATTGTTTCTCCACTAAGTCTGCTAATATGATAACTATATATAGAGTACTATAAAATCCATGGGAGTCCCCTTGAATAAATTTCCCTTTATTGCCAACATCTTTTGCTTATGACCTTAATGCTAGTATGGTTAACATCAATGCTGACATGCCAAGTTCCACCGACCATTTAGATAATGCCAAATACCCAACAATCTTTCCCTCTGGAATTTATGGCAACAAACCAAGCATCATTGTTCTTCTCTTTCAGATTGCTAATACTCTCTCTCTCTTTGGCATCAATGGAAAAGGATCCTTCTGAAGTCTCCCCCCGACACAATGTAGTCTACATTGATCCTTCAAGTTGAGTAGTTGCCAATAATGTTAGGTCCCTGTAATACTAGTGTATTTCCTTACTATTATTGTCGTTGTAGCCTTTTATTGTTATTTTTGTGCCCATGTTGTCCCCTTATTTTTATTATTGTGCCCCATAGAAGCCCACCATTGTTATTGTTGTGCCGTTACATTGTTATTGTTATGTCCGCTTTGATTATAGTGTGAACCCTTAGACTTGTATATATAGAAAGGAGGTATTATCATTTGTATAATCCAAGAATTGTTTAGTTGTGTAATCTAAAGGAGGTTCGCCCCTCAAAGAGGCTGAATTTGAAGTCTTTCATCTATCTTTTCATCTATTTTGTAAGCTGATTACATAATAATTGGTAAAATAGCTTTGGATTCTAGGGTTTCACTGCTTCAGGGAAGCCATTATGGAATTTCGCTATAACCTTTTTTCTACGACATCTCAGAAGCTGAAATTAAAACCCATTTGATCTGAAATTATTATGAACATCAGATACGAGTTTCGGATCTTGTCTCACTCTATGCTTGAAGATATAATCCAAGGAAGTTATGGTTTTTGTAGGATCACGAATTATATCTCAAGCAGGTTACCTTGGAAAAATCATTGAAAGTTTCTCTTTGAGCATCATATTGAAATTTCCTAAGAAGGTACAAAAAGAGAATGGACTATAGTATTCTGTGTATAGTTTTCAGGTCTGAAGGTCAAAACAGTGACACGTGGCACTTCGTACAAGTTTGACCTACTGAACCAATCTATAATCAGGTAATTATGGGAGTTTTGGAATAACTCTTTGTTGGAGAATCCAATCATGATGAGACTTGGGGGTTGGAGCGAGGACTTAGAGGGCTACCACAAGAAGAAATTTCAGACCTGCAAGATCTAGAATTACAGAGATACAACAAATTCAATATCAAGCTTCTACAAAGCCAAAAATAGTGTATAGTCTTTTTAAAAATTTTCATAAGTTTGGTTTGAAAAATTAGTTTGAAGTAATTCAAAGGACATAATGAAGCATAATTATCATTAATTGATTCCATGAAGAAAGTAAATGGAACCCAATCAGTTTGTATGGTATCAATGGCATTGCTCTCATAAACAAATTGTCACTTGGGCAATTTTTACAGAAGAAATGATAACATATTATGAGGATACAAAAAGAACCACTTTTTTTAACCAAATGATATATCTCAAACAAAAGGTTTCAATGGTGGAGCACATTGAGGACTTCCAAAAATCTAATATAAGGGTAAAATATATTCTAGAGTAGCATAACATTAATGTGTTCATAGGGACATTAAAGGATAGCATCCAACATAAGGTTTGCCTTTGGGAACGTAATTCATGGGAGAAGGAATTCAAGTTGGCAAGAAAAGTTGAAAGAAAAATAATGCAACAAGGAATCCTACTACTAACAACTATAAAGATGGAAGTGTTGTTGGCCATAGCCTTCCACAACCTACAAGGTTGACACCACAACAATTGGATGAAAAAAGAGAAAAAGGGATTTGTTACAATTGTGATAGCAAATACACTAAAGGTCATAAGTGTGTTGAGAAGAAATTATTTTACATAGATTACAAAGAGGAGGAATAAAATGGACAAGAAATGTTAAAAGAAGATGATATACACCAAGAAAAAACCCTAGAGAAAGAAGAAATGAATTCGACCATATCTTGTAATGTAATGGCTAGAATTACCACTCCTCAAAATCCCAAGATAGAAGGACATATCAAGAAGGAAAAGGTAATAATGTTGATTGATTCGAGTAGTACCCATAATTTTATTCATTGTACGATAGCCAATGAATTTAATTTCTTCATATATCCAACACCATAGTTTCAAGTGATGGTTGAAAATTGAGGAACCATAAATTTCTTTGGAAAGTGCCATAATATCAAGCTATTCATGAGAGAATGTGTATTGAATATTCCAATGCTTTCCATTCCAATGGGTGGTTTTAATTTCCAATAACTTTTCTTGATTTTTTTTTTTTAGAAGGATAGGAAGTTGAATTAAGGGGTTTCGCAGAGAAATCAAGAAATATAATCAGATCTAACGACATGAAAAAGCTTCTAAAAATGGACAATGAGGTGTAATTGAGACATTTGGGAGGAGGAGTCACATCTCTTATCTACTGCCGAAGATACACGATCGGTTCTCTTGCAAGTGGATTATTAATGATGTCTGTAGGTTGTTCCTGAATTGTCACATACTCAATAAAAATAATACTAGCAACAACCTGATCTCTTAAGAAGTGAAACTTGATAGGAATGTGCTTGGTCTTTGAGTGCATGACATGACTTTGTTGATTGTGTTGGACCCGCCAACATTTTAGGGGATCTCCCAGGTAAGAAGTCCCAACTAGACCTCAAATTGTTTTGAGTAGGAGTCCCAATAGTGGGTAGTATCATTCCAAGGTATTTGAGACTCCCAAAGGCCTCCCACCTATTCGTGATCATGATCATGCTATTCATCTGATTCCAGGAAGTGTTCCTCCAAACATCAGGCCTTATAGATATCCCTATGCCCAAAAGAGTGAAATTAAACGTATGGTTGTGGAAATGCTAGAGGCTGGTATAATTCAACCTAGTCAAAGTTCTTTCTCTGCTCCAGTAGTATTGGTGCATAAGAAGGATGGACCACGACAGATTTTTCTGGATTATAAGTATCTCAAAAAGCTCACTATTAAAGATAAATTTCCAATTCCAATTACTGATGAATTATTGGTTGAATTGCATGGATCAATTTACTTCGCCAAGTTGGATATACATTCAGGATATCGTCAAATTAGAATGAAGGATGAAGACATTCTGTAAACAACATTTAGAAGTCATGAGGGTCATTATGAATTTTCGATCATGCCTTTTGGCCTTACTAATGCACCTTCTACATTTCAAGGTTTGATGAATTCCATTTTTAAACCCTTCCTTAGAAAAATTGTGTTGTTGTTTTTTGTTGATATACTAATCTAGAACAAGTATTAGAAGGATCATGCTAAACATGTTGACAAGGTGCTCAAACTATTGGAGGAGAAACAATTATATGTAAAAACCTCCAAATGTTTCTTTAGAGTATAAGAGTTGTAATCTCTGGGTTATACTGTATCTCATGAAGGTGTTAAGGTAGACCTTAGCAAAATTAAAGCCATTAAGGAATGGAAAATCCCCACATCCATAAAGCATTTGTGAGGATTTCTTGGCTTGACAGGGTATTAGCGCAAGTTTGTTAAGAATTATGGGAGAATAACAACACCTCTAACAACATTATTGAAGAGAGATTCATTTTCTTGGACTGCAGATGCAACAAAGGCCTTTCAACATCTTAAAGAGGCAATGTGCCAAGCACTGGTCTTAGCGATGCCAAACTTCACAAAAACCTTTATTGTGGAATGTGATGCCTCAGGAAATGGAATTGGTGTTGTTTTAATGCATGAAGAAAGACCCATTTCTTTCGAAAGTTGTCCAATCAAAGGAAATTATTTACATAAAGCTATTTATGAGAAGGAAATGTTTGCAATACTACATGCACTTAAGAAATGGCTACCTTACATAATGGGAAGACATGTCAAGTTAAAAATGGATCATGATAGTCTTAAATACTTTTTAGAACAAAGATTATCTTCATAAGAGTAGCAAAAATGGGTCATAAAGATATTGGGTTACGAATTTGAAATGATCTACAAAAAAGGGAAGTAAAATGTTGTTGCTCTGAAGAAAGGATGAAGATGTGGAAGCATTGATTTCTGTGGAGTACTAAAAAGGTATGTTTTTGATGATAATTTCGTGACTTTTCAGTAGAACTTGTAAACCTTTTTGCATCATGAACTTGGAAAACGATAAAGAATTATAACAAAACATGTGAGATTAATAGGCAAGACTTAACCACCGACAATTGTCATTGCCTCATGCAGGAAGGGGTGAAAACGAGGAGTTGTTGTTCCAAAGGAAAGGACAAGGATGAGGTAACCGTTGTCCCTTTGACGGGAGACCGAATGCAAACAAGGCTAACCAGATCAAAGAAAATCGGCCCTAAAAAGAAGGTGAAGTCACCAGCTCGGTGCAGGAGGGAAAAGAGATGATCAAGGATTAACGGTTCGGCGAATCCCTCGGGATCCTTGATCCTGAGGGATCGCTGCTTTATCTATTTTTATACTTAGACATCTCCGCCGTCACCCATATAAAAGGGATAACATTGTTAGCTCGGGAGAGAGTTCGACATGATTATGCTTTTATGTAATTTCTGTTAAGATCAAAACTTTGATCATCGAGTCTCGATAAGAATTGGTTTATTGTAATTTTGCTCCATGCATTAATACAAACTTGGTGATTATTTCATCTCTGCGTCTGTATTAACCTCAAGCGGTGTACCCCTGGAGGCTAAGGGCCCGGCCCTGGAGGACACTTGCTCTTGTATTATTACGATTTAATTTTTGCGTGGTTTTCTTATCGTCGTTATTTGGTAATATGATATGCTTTATAAGTTTACATCACATGCTCTATTAAGTTTAATTCATTAAGATTTATACAGAAAAAAAACTATTGTATTGACTCTGCATCATATTATTGTTCCTTTTAGAGTTGATTGAATATTATTAGTCTTAACAGAATACTGTTACTATCTTATTACAGAGATTTTGTGTTGTACATTCATGTTACAAGATTCATCTTAAAAGTTGTATTCTTTACGATTGTTGGATTCGAAAGCAATGTTGTTCCATTTTGAAATGCAATCGTATTCCTTTTAATGGGAACTGATGCTTAGATCAGATTACTATTTATGTGTGCTGTGTGCGTATATGGTTTCGAAGCGTTGTTCCATAACTTACCAGTAATCAGTGTTGTTCCACTAGAGTGTGTTGTTTGATCTGCCTTAAGAGTGAAAGATTGTTATTTGATTACGATTAATGCATTTGATTTAGTAGATTAAGTTTGATTACTGCTTGTGAGACTTAGTTGTTTAGCTCTTGTTCCATTACAGACTTGCTGTTCGATTTCTTATTTTCGGTTCCATTTTCTTATCTGTCGTTCCATTTACTAGCATTTTTTGTTTCGGTGTGGGAGACGATCTAAGGCTGTAGTGAGACTCAGCATTTACTATCTGGTTCCCAGATCCATGGTCTGTTCTCTAATTTCCTTTCCATCAGTTTCCAAAGGGACGGGTTATCGCTACCGAACCCTTGACTGATAAGTTGCCTAGTTTTCTGAGTGTGTGATTTACTCTTTTGAAGTAGCTTAGTTGTAGACAAGCATCCGTTTACTCTTGTATTTCTGAATGTTGTACTACTAACATTACTCTGACAAATGAAAGCCTCAGACCAAGACACTCTTTGAAATAACAAAACGCTCCCGGATTGACATATTAATGTGAGGTAATTAGAGGTGAAAGAGACCCTTTTTATAGCTCTACATTTTGGCACCGTTGTCGGGGAGAGAGTGTAGCCATTTGTCCTTTTTTGCAGAGTAGTGTACGAACCTATTAGGGAAGAGTTGGATTTTAAAAACGGAAGGTAAGAACCTATGTACGGAGCATGTAAAAACCCTGCTCCTCTGTTCGCTTTCTTAACAGATTTGTTGTTGCTTTGTTTGAATAGAATTTAGTAGTTCATTTGACTGCATGACTAAGCAGAAAAAACCAAAAAAAAATACCAAACCTCCACCCAAGCCTGAAAAATCTAAGGGGCCGGTGACCCTTGGCCGAATGACCTTCATAGACGAAATCTACAAGAAAGCAAAATCTTAGCCATCAGTAGGACCCAGGAAAATCATTTCTAAATAGCCTACTAGTTCCCTTCAGGCCATAGGATCACCATCTGTAGCCTTTGCTGAGGTGCATAGTCAAACTGAAGAGCAGGACTTTCAAGAAATTGAAAATTCTACTCCAGAACTATTGCAAGAAGGGAATTTCAGCAATCTTTGTGAAGGAAAAGGAGAAACAGGGGAAACCGAGGAACCAAGATCTCATATTGGAACAAATCAACCATTAAATAGCCCAGACAAGGGGAGTGCCGCAAAAATCATTGTTGAAGGAACCCAATCTCCTCAGACATCAGGCATTCTCATTACCCCAGATAGAGGAAGTGCTATTAAAACTGTTCTTGTCAAAACCATTCCCTCTCAACCTAGGAATACCCTCCTAGATATCCCAGAAGGTTATTGGCATATATTCGACCCTATGGCTCAAAATCAGCCAAACACTGAAACCTCTACATTACAATACCCTATAGTGGATTCTACAGCAAATGTGCCTATGAAAGAAATGCCTCTTCAACATATCCCTACATTTCACGGTCTCACATCGGAAGACCCGGATGCATTTTTATTTGAATTTGATGTGTTGTGCAAGGGATATGATTACACCACCGACCCCCAGAAACTGAAATTATTTCCCTCTACATTAAAAGGGGTTGCTTTAAGATGGTTCATGGGATTAGGTGGTGGGGTTATAAATATCTAGGATCAAATGAAAGAATCTTTTCTAAAAAAATATCAGGATTATTGCAGGTCTAGAGAACTGAAAGACGAAATATTCCAAATGACAGCTAGATAGACGAAACATTAGAGGAGTATGTTGAACGTTTCCAGTACAATATACAAAGATCTCCTTATGCATCACTACCTTTACCCGATAATGTGTTAGAAACTGCATTGATAAGGGGCATGAAGGAACAATGGATCGAAACATTAAACATCATGGGAAAGGGGATATTTATCAAGAGAATTTTGCTGACATTATTGATTTATGTATCAGGAGCTCGAGAGGTAGCACAAGAGTAAAACCCGTAGAACATGATCGGTTTGTAAGAGATAATAAAATTTCAACAGAAGGAGTAACACGGGTAGAAATTGGAAATTTATTGGAAAATTTTAACACTGATATTCTGGGGACACTAACTACACAAATTGATATTATGCAGGCTAAACAGAAGCAAATGGATGCAGAACATAATTTGGTGATCTTCTGTCCCCGATGCAGGAAAAAGCATAGTCACAAGGAATGTCCACTGGATACAGTCCAAACATGCGCCATCTGTACAAAAGATCACCTTACAGAGAGCTGCCCCTCACTTCCTAGATCAAAAGTGGTATATAAGGAAGTGGAAGAAGAACCAGAATCGGTGTACTTGATCAACTAGCATTGTCAGTGGCAGCTGAGACAATCCGGTACGTTTTCATACCCGACTTCTTCTTTTCAGCTCCCACAATATAATGCTCAACAATATAATATGTGGCAAAGTCAATCCCAACCTCCGTTTCCAAACTGGTCACCACAGTCGTTTCCTTCTTCAAACCCGTGGCTGAATCAGGCAAGCCAATCTGGTTGGCCAAATTTCCCTTACACTCCACCATATTGGCAAGGTAGCCCATACCCTCCACAATGGACTCCCCCTACTTCACAAAGTTCAGCCTGGCAGACAAACTGGTAGAGACCGATGCATCAGCTAGTAGGAACTATTCCGCTCCCTCAACCTACACTACCAGCCTTACAACAAAATCCCCAGTCTAATCTGAGACCACAACTCCCAGCCCAACCCAACTCCAATCCAAATAACAGACCGGTTCAATCTCTCCAAATTATAGAATCACCAGAAATAGGACCCGACCTGAGGGAGTGTAATGATCTTCAGTTAAGATCTGGACATATTATTGAAACTGAGGGAGATAAAATAGTTTAGATATAGAATCAAGTACCAAGAGAACATCTGTTGCAACAAGAGAATGTGAATAAACAACAGACTCATAATCAAGCAACCACATCCTCTCCTCTGTTCCCAGAACGCTTAGTCATACCTCGACCTTTACAATATCCTGATTTTGACATTCTGGGAGAATTACAAAATCTGTACATAAAAATTCCATTCCTCCAAGCCATTCAAGACATTCCCATATATGCAAAAACTATCAAAGAATTGTGCATAAAGAAACCAAGGAGGAATATAACAAATAATCCAAGAGTCCAAGTAATCGGCACTTTATCTGATTTACTATCAGGGAAAGAAACACCCATTAAATATGAAGACCCAGGAAATCCAATTGTAACTGTTCAAATTTATGGTCAGACCCTGTCTAATGCATTAGTTGATCTAGGAGCTAAAATTTATATTTTAACAACCACTACTTTCCAAAAGCTCAGCATTACATCTGTAGAACCCACCTCTACTTTGATAGAATTGGCTGACCGATCTGTCGTTAGGCCGGAGGGTACTTTACATGATGTCATGGTCTCTGTTGATTCCTACGAATACCCAACTAATTTTCTGATAATCAATCCAAAAACCCGACTTGATGGACACCCATTGATTTTAGGTAGACCTTGGCTTGCCACTGTCGATGCTTACATTGGCTGCCGACAAGGAAATATGACCATAACCAAAGGACCAAATATCAAGAATTTAGTTCTATATCCTCCAGTGCAGCCAAGTGTCAAAATAATTAAAACTAATAAGCACCCTATATCATACCTTACTGATAACATTAGATCTCCATTAACTATACAAGAGGCACTCGATTTTAAAGAACAAACAGAAGATGATGCCATTAATAATTTTATTAGCCAAACTAGATCCTGCACACTAGTAACATGATAGAAGCAGCATTTGATAATGAATTAGAAGAAGATCCTCTGAAAGATACACATGATCAAACAATACATGTTACTTCTGTTGCGAATAGTAAAATTGTGGAAATTGAACCGAGAAAAACCTTAAACATTAATGCCAACCTCACACCTGAACAAGAAATGAAGCTCATCCAGTTGCTAACAAAATATAAAGAAGCATTTTCATGGGATTACCCTGATATGAGAGGAATTGACCCCCACTTATGTACACACCACATTTATATAAAAAGGATGCCAGACCTATTCGTCAACCTCAAAGGAGACTTAATCCTCATCTAAAATCTGTGGTAAAAGCTGAACTTCAAAAACTTTTAGATGTCAATTTTATTTATCCTATATCTGATAGTAAATCGGTCTCTCCGCTTTTGGTGGTACCAAAAAAGAATGGGAAATGGAGAATCTGTGTGGATTACAGGGAGCTAAATAAATCAACACAAAAAGACCACTTTCCTCTCCCATTCGTAGACCAAGTATTAGATACTTTAGCAGGAAATAAATTCTTTTCTTTCCTGGATGGCTTCAGTGGATACAATCAGATTCAGGTTGCCCCTGAAGACCAAGACAAAACTACTTTTACTTGTCCTTGGGGAACATTTGCCTATCGAGTTCTACCTTTTGGCTTATGTAATGCTACTGCCACATTCCAAAGGGCTATCCTTAGTATTTTTGCAGATTTAATAAATGATGGAATTGAAGTATATATGGATGACTTTACACCATATGGAGATGATTTTGATCCAGCATTGGACACCCTAGAAAAAGTCCTACAACGCTGCATTGCTACCAAGCTTTGCTTAAGCCACAAAAAATGCTATATGATGATGACTGAAGGACTTATCCTAGGACACTATGTTTCAGTAGCTGGCATTCAGGTAGAACCGGCCAAAATCCAAATACTTTTGCTTATTCCCACTCCTACTACTCAAACAGAGGTACGCAGTTTTCTTGGATTTTCTGGTTATTATAGGCGATCTATAGAACAT
The DNA here is from genome assembly GCA_031772625.1 of Pinus tabuliformis. NCBI lineage: Eukaryota > Viridiplantae > Streptophyta > Pinopsida > Pinales > Pinaceae > Pinus > Pinus tabuliformis. The sequence goes on along the minus strand of CM062816.1, from coordinate 1,816,486,643 downwards.
TATTCGCACATTGCTACACCTCTGTATGCACTAACTGGTAATGTTGATTTTCTTTGGACAGAAAAATGTGAACGTGCTTTCAAAGATCTGAAGAAGCTCGTATCCATAGCCCCAGTCCTTCGAGGACCAAATTGGGATTTTCCATTCCAGATATCATCTGATGCCTCAGACACAGCCATTGGAGCAGGCCTCGAGCAGGAAGAGGATAAAAAACCATATGCTATTTATTACATCATCAAAAATTTATCCCCTGCTGAATTAAATTACACTGTTAATGAAAAAGAATTCCTATCTGTAATACATACTGTCAATAAGTTTAGACATTACATTACTGGATATCCTGTTATCTTATATACAGATCATTCTGCCATAAAATATTTAGCAAATAAGCCTGTCACAAATGACAGAATAACTAGGTGGTTGATTCTATTGCAGGAATTTGATATCACAATGAAGGATCGACCTGGCAAAGAAAACCCGGTAGCCGATTTTCTCTCAAGAATGCCAAAGCCAATCGAGGCAGCAACAGTTGAAGATCAATTTCCGGACGAGCATCTATTTGCTGTTGCTGTTCAAACACCCTGGTATGCTGATGTTTCCAATTATCTCACAGTAGGTAAACTACCAAAACACCTAACCCCTAATGAGCGCAAACAGATTATTCAGAAGAGTGCTCGATTCTCATGGATTGGGGGCTATTTGTTTCACACGGGGGCAGACATGCATATCAGGAGATGTGTTCGCGAAGATGAAATCTTTGACATTTTAAAAGCCTGTCATGATGGCCCATGTGGTGGACATTTTGCTGAGTGTAGAACTGGACATAAAGTGCTGCAGACAGGGTATTACTGGCCCACGATTTTCAAAGATGCAAAGAAATTTTTCCAAGCCTGTGACAGCTGCCAGCGAGTAGGACGTCCTGGTCAATCTGATGAGATGCCTCTGAAACCACAGTTAGTCATTGAACCATTCGAGCGATGGGCTCTTGATTTCATTGGACCTATCAACCCATCATCAAATCAGAAGGCATATATTTTGGTGGCAACAGAATATGTCACCAAATGGGTTGAAGTAGAAGCATTGCCTAGAGCCACAGAGGACTCTGTCATACAGTTCCTGTTCCATCTATTTGTACATTATGGTCTTCCAAGAGAAATAATTACAGACGGTGGACCACAATTTGCTGGGAATAGATTAGCTGCAACATTCAACAATTATCACATCCAGCATAAAATCACTACTCCATACCACCCACAGGTGAATGGACAGGTAGAAAGAAGCAATAAAATAATATAAGCAATTTTAACGAAAACTATTGCATCCCATAGACGTGATTGGGTTGCCAGACTACCTGAAGCACTATGGGCTTACAGAACAACATGGAGAAGCACCACTGGTTACTCACCTTATCAATTAGTGTTTGGAAAACAACCCATTTTCCCTATAGAATTCAAAATCCAAACATTACCGACAACACAGGAAGTTGGCTTAGATTTAAGTGAGGCACAGATTAATCAATTAAAATAGATCAATGAGTTGGACGAAATTAGGTTCTCTGCACTTCAAAATACTGCCCTGATCCAACAGCAGCGAGCTAAATGGCATGATGCTTTCATTAAAAACAAACTCTTCCACGAGGGAGACTGAGCTCTGTTGTACGACTCCAGGTTTCAGGACTTCCCTAGGAGACTCCAAACTCGTTGGTTGGGACCATACGAAATCCAGAAGGTACATGATAATGGGACCCTTACTCTAATCACTATTGATGGTTCTGGATATGCCTTCAAGGTAAATGGCCACTGAGTTCATCTCTATCGCAAATCACTCACTCGGGAGTCCTTTTGCCAGCAGCTACGCCGAGACACTGATATGGAGATTCTGGGAGAGGAAGAGAAGTCTTCCTCACCTATAATTCATTAAGGAATTCATTTCTTTTTACAGTTTGTACATAAGTTCTTTTCTTTGAGTCATTTTTTGTACATATGTTTGAATTAATGTTTTCTTGTCATTTTTCCTGTTTCTTTTTTTTTCAAAAGAACAACATTTTTGATTTTCGCCATTCCTTTTCCAAAGGAATGACATTTGTGTGTTTCTGCTGTTCCTTTTCTAAAGGAACAACATTCTTGATTTTTTGTTGTTCATTTTCTAAAGGAACAACATTCTTGATTTTTTTGCTGTTCCTTTTCCAAAGGAACAACATTCTTGATTTTTTTGTTGTTCCTTTTCCAAAGGAACAACATTCTTGATTTTTTGCTGTTCCTTTTCCAAAGGAACAACATTCTTGATTTTCTGCTGTTCCTTTTCCAAAGGAACAACATTCTTGATTTTGTGCTGTTCCTTTTCCAAAGGAACGACATTTTCCTGTTCTGTTGTTCCTTTTATAAGGGAACATAATTTCGATTTTGTTGTTCCTTTTTCAAAAGGAACAGTATTTCCATGTGTTTGTTGTTCCTTTCCCAAAGGAACAACATATTTTGATTTTGTTGTTCCTTTTTCAAAAGGAACGACATCTCCATGTGTTTGCTATTCCTTTTCCAAAGGAACAACATATTTTTGTGTTTGCTATTCCTTCTCCAAAGGAACATCGTATTTTTGATTTTGCTGTTCCTTCTCCAAAGGAACAACATATTTTTTATTTTGTTGTTCCTTTTTCAAAGGAACGGCATTGGAATGTTCTGATCTTCCTTTTTCAAAGGAACGACATTTGCATTTTCTGCTATTTTGAGGTCTCATGTTGGTCCTTTCTCCAAGAAGGACATCACTTGCATGCTTGTCCCTTTTGCTGATCTAAATTAAGGATGCTTATTGCTCCTATTCTTTCAAGTCTTTTAGAATAAAGCTATGCATTTATGCAAGGGATACAAAATCTCAACATACTAAAATCTTCAAATCATAAATCGCTATCTTTATAAGGCTCTGCATTGGTAAGAGGACAAAAGGAAGGACATGCTTATTTATCATCTTTTGCTGTCATTGTTCTACTAATTCTGCTATGATTGTTCATCTTCATCATGACAACCCTTTTTTTCCTCTTTGATTATTATTCAGGAATAAGAGCAAAGAGTATATATCTTCCTATTGAGATGTTAAGACTTCTTCCACCATTCCTACTCTTAAGGAGTGTTGAACCACCCCTTGTGTATAAAAATGGGAAGGTACTTGAAAAAGAAAAAAAGAAAAAAAAAAGTAAACATGACTTATAAGTTGTCAAATACAGGATAGGGGGTCTCATCAAGAGCCAGCCTACCATGATCATGAGGACGAATGCGAAGTTGCATTCCCACTATGGCCACCACACCAGGGATATGGTCCAAAAGCTATATAAAATAAACAAACCTTGGAACAGGAGGCCTCATCACGAGCCAGCCTGCCCACATTTTGCTCCTTCCTTGTGAATGGCATTATGGTTAACTGGTTACCAAGCCAGCATAATGGCCTACATTTTGACATTACACTCCCTAACGTATACACAAAGGATCATGGTTCCATGGGTGAAATAAACAACTCTGCCAAGGTTATGGACACCTGTCAGCAGCAGAGCACTATTAATGGTATCGAAGTCACATTATTTACACCAATAGGTGAGTTATGAATACCCTTTTGTTTCTTACACCTTGGTAATTAATCATATATCATTTCCTGAATTATATATAGCGCATGCAAATCTATTATCACCAATCATGGCAGAGTAATTGACAATGACCGCAGGAGATTTAGAAAGTACGACAGATGTCCTCTCCTCTCAGCCTCGCATCATATCACAACAGCCTCTTACGTAATACGCGATCCAACTCTATGCCTCGATTTCGGTAATTTGTTGTTTTTCTAAACATGCCATATTTTCATACGCTGTTCCTTTATGACTCTATTTCAGATCAGGTGCTGCTCCTTTATTTGACAACTGGGATAGCCTATCACATTGTGGGCTGGAGGTTAACCTCATTACTCCTTGTATTACGTGTCAGCTCACTATTCAGGAAAGTTGTGTACTAGGGTATGGCACGGCTTAACGGCATGCTATTTTTATTTTTGTTACACGAATTGCTGTTCATAAGCCATTTCTGTTGTATACTCTATTTTTTCCAAACAAGTCTTGCATCCATTATCCTCTCTGTGTTTCAAACAGCACAAACAGTTGCTGTTCCATTGAGAATTCACAGTGAAACCATGGGAGTAAGAGCGATCCGAAGGGAACCACAGGTGTTGACAGTCTCCGCTGCTGCCCGGGAAATCCTGGCAAGAGCAAGGTGGATGACTTATCTCAACCGCTTGCAGGAGTCTAACGAGACAGTGGCAATTGAATTCCTACAGAATTTGCAGGAGGATTACTCCACAGTAAGGGGGAGACAGATAACAGTCACCGATGACATAATCGCAGAAGTCTCGGGACTACCAACCACCAGACCTGTATGGACATTAAAAAAGGAGAGATTACAGAAGATTATAGAAATCTTCCAGGACGAAGGCCAGAGCTTAGCAATTAAAGGAAAGGGAATTCTGCCAGCAACGCTAGGAGAGCCCTGGGCAAAATTGGTAAGGACCGTGCAAAGCTACATCACCTATGAGGGTAGAAAAGACGTGGTAAGACCATGACATCTTAAACTCGTAGCTGTTCTAAAATAGAAATGCTCTGTAAATTTAACTGCACTTTTGAATTTGTTACTTCATGATGTTGCACGGAGCTTAAAAAAGGCATAGCATGTAGAGTCAGTTGTTAGTCATCATGGGTTAATTCGATTAATTGTCAGTCATAGCCTCACCCAGCAGCAGAGCAGCTGGGAAGAGCTAATTGCAATGATTGAAGGGGGGTTGACAGCACCATCCCCAAAACGTAAGCATGCCACCAGCACACCTGAGCATCCAGAAAAACGCAGAGAATTAGCAAAACAGAAACATGTCACTAGTACATCCGAGCATCCAGAAAAATGCAAGGAATCGACAAAGCATAAGCATGCCACCGGTACACCTGAACAAGCATAAAAACGCAGGAAATTGGTTCGGTTAGCACGAATACGAGGGAGGTTGGAACAAATCCAGGAAAACACTAGCCAGCCAGTAGAAATTGAAGATGAACAACCCTCACGGCCAGAAGAAGAGGCCGAGCAATCTGAAGGAGAAGAGAAAGAAGAGGCCGAGCAATCTAGAGAGGAGGCCGAGCAATCCGAAGAAGAAAATGAAACAGAAGTTGAGCAGTCTAAAACAGAAGCTGAGCATTCTGAAATAGAAGTCGAACAATCCAAGCAGGAGGAGAAAATGGGACAGCAGGAAGGTAGCCCATCATAGGACCCAGTAGGAGAAGATGAATTGGCTGAAGTCTTGGCCAATATGGGTGAATATGGCCAACCTTCCAGTCCATCAGACCTCCATGACAAACCCCAGGAGGAAAATGCACCTGAAAAACCACATGCAAAAGAGGCAGAAGAAGAAAATATGTCTGTTCATGATGAAGAAAAAATAAGAGATACTGAACAGGAACAATCTATTCCTAAGACACCAGAAGAAATTCTGGAGGAAGCAGGGGCAGAAAAAGAAGTTTCCCAAGAATTGACAGAACCAGTTAGGGTTCCTACCCCAGAACAGCCAGAGCAGAACAATGAAGAAACACCTCAGAAGGAAGATCCAGGGACTAGTCATGGCCCAGGCCGCAGTGAACAACCTACTGTTCCTTCTAACGAAATTTTGGAAATTAAAGAATTACGAAAGGAACAACAGAGATTATTGAGCATAATAGCCCAGCTCCACCAGCAAATTAGGATCTCGAAAGCAAGGCAGAGGGTAAAAAGGACTGCAGGAAAGAAAAAAGTGACCACTCCAGCAAAACCCCGCAAGGCAAAAAGGCGGAGGATCAGAATTCGTTCGGCTGTTCAAAACCCTGTTGAAAATCCAGCTGCTATTCCAAATGATGCTGAAGAACGGACTGTTGTTCAATTTGAAAAGGAACAGCAATAGACTGATATCCACGTTAAAATAGAAATGGATGATATGGTGACCTATGACAAGGAAATTCAGACGGAGGCACCACTCTCGGGGGTGATAAGGGTTATGAACTCAGAGCAACACAATAAGAAAGTTCAGGTAAAACTCCCGGCCTCCACTGTTGCATGGAGAAGAGATCCAAAAACAGTAACCTTACGCAAGGGGTTGAAGCAAGCTCAGCAAGAAGCAGAAAAGCTTAGAGAGCAAATGGTCCTTCACGAAACGTATGAAGAGCTACAGCAGCAACTTAAGAACGTCAATCAATCCGAAAGCCAGGCTTTTGAAGGTTGGCGGAAGGAACAAGAGAAAGTTTCAAAGGTAACTCGTAGGCTAGATATTGTTATCAAGCAGATGGATACCTTGTGTTCTTTATACAATGACGTCTTAGCATGTAGGGCCCCTGCCAAAAATTATGCCCTGTTTTTACTGGAATGGTATTTTCAATTAAAAATAAAAGTTGTTAAAGTAGGTGCTCCCATACAAATTAACATTGTCAATGATTTTATAGACTACTGTAAACACTACGGGGTAAAAGTCCAGAGACTGTTGTGCGAGTTCTATTTGCATAACCTTGTACTAGACCAGGAGATTGAGCTAAACCCTGGCCCCTTTGTTGGAGACATCCAATTGCAGGCATTCATTTCATTCAGGGTTAATCAGATTAAATGGCTCAAAGCCTATAATACTTTCCAGAGGCACGAAAACGGCCTAGATTTGTGGGTAAGGGCTTAGCCTAGAAACCCAGTACAGTTGTGGAAAGCACATAGAAACCTCATGAAGACTCCCGGTGTCATTGAAATATTAGGACCCATGCATGAGGCACTCATTCGGCAGGGATTAGAATACTTTCTTTCTATTAAAGACCTTGCCATTGATGCAGCTAAATTTCGGTATCAAATCTCTAATCCGAATATCCAGCTCAGGGAACCGTTTAAGTATGAAAATTTTAAATTAGCTGCCAATCGTTTGCACCTTTATGGCGAAAGAATTCTGAGAGCAGGGCCATCCTGGTTAGGATATAGGTTCCGGAGTCCAATTATTTGGCACCCTGCACCCGGATACCAAGCCCTGTATGAGATGCCTGAGGGTCAAACAGGCCATTTCTTTGACTACCTAGTTACTCATCATGGCTGTAGGCCTCCGCATGAGATTCCATCTCCAGCCTATTCTCTCACTGCCTTGCATGTCAACTACAACGTTTTCATGAGGGCATGAAACAGGGTAAGCAGGGGGGTGTGTGGAGTACTAAAAAGGTATGTTTTTGATGATCATTTCAATGACTTTTCAGTAGAACTTGTAAACCTTTTTTGATCATGAACTTGGAAAACGATAAAGAATTATAACAAAACATGTGAGATTAATATGCAAGACTTAACTGCTGACAATTGTTATTCCCTCATGCAGGAAGGGGTGAAAACGAGGAGTTGTTGTTCCAAATGAAAGGACAAGGACGAGGTAACTGCTATCCCTTTGACGGGAGATCAAATGCAAACAAGGCTAAGTAGATCAAAGCAAATCGGCCCTAAAGAGGAGGTGAAGACACCAGCTCGGCACAGGAGGGAAAATAGATGATTAAGGATTAATGGTTCGGTGAATCCCTCAGGATCCTTGATCCTGAGGGATCGTTGCTTTATCTATTTTTATAATTAGACATCTTCGCCATCACCCATATAAAAGGGACAGCATTGTTAGCTCGGGAGAGAGTTCGACATGATTATGCTTTTATGTAATTTCTGTTAAGATCAAAACTTTGATCATCGAGTCTCGATAAGAACTGGTTTATTGTAATTTTGCTTCATGCATTAATACAAACTTGGTGATTATTTCATCTCTGTGTCTGGATTAACCTCAAGCAGTGTACCCCTAGAGGCTAAGGGCCCGGCCCTAGAGGACACTTGCTCCTGTATTATTATGATTTGATTTCTGCGTGGTTTTCTTATCATCGTTATTGGGTAATCTGTTATGCTTTATAAGTTTACATCACATGCTCTATTAAGTTTAATTCATTAAGATTTCTACGAACAGAACTATTGTATTGACTCTGCATGATATTACTGTTCCTTTCAGAGTTGATTGAATATTATTAGTCTTAACAGAATACTGTTACTATCTTATTACAGAGCTTTTGTGCTGTACATTCATGTTACAGGATTCATCTTGAAAGTTGTGTTCTTTACGATTGTTGGATTAGAAAGAAATGCTGTTCCATTTTGAAATGCAGTCGTATTCCTTTTAATGGGGACTGATGCTTAGATCAGATTACTATTTACGTGTGCTGTGTGCGTATATGGTTTCCAAGCGTTGTTCCATAACTTACCAGTAATCAGTGCTGTTCCATTAGTGTGTGCTGTTTGATCTGCCTTAAGAGTGTAAGATTGTTGTTTGATTACGATTAATGCATTTGATTTAGTAGATTAAGTTTGATTACTACTTGTGAGACTTAGTTGTTTAGCTCCTGTTCCATTACAGACTTGCTGTTCGATTTCTTATTTGCCATTCCATTTTCTTATCTGTCGTTCCATTTACTAGCATTTGTTGTTTTGGTGTGGGAGACAATCTAAGGCTGTAGTGAGCCTCGGCATTTACTGTCTGGCTCCCAGATCCGTGGTCTGTTCTCTAATTTCCTTTCCATCAGTTTCCAAAGGGATGGGTTATCACTACCGAACCCTTGACTGATAAGTTGCCTAGTTTTCTAAGTGTGTGATTTACTCTTTTGAAGTAGCTTAGTTGTAGACAAGCATCCATTTACTCTTGTATTTATGAACGCTGTACTACTAGCATTACTCTGACAAATGATAGCCTCAGACCGAGACACTCTTTGAAATAACAAAACGCTCCCAGATTGACATATTAATGTGAGGTAATTAGAGGTGAAAGAGACCCTTTTTATAGCTCTACAATTTCCACCATTTCTATTATCCAACCAGATTTGATAAACGAAGTAAGGGATGAATGAAATAATGATGAAGCAGTGTGGGCATTCATTCAAAAGTTACGACAAGATCCCAGTACATCTAATACATTTAGCTAGAAAAACGTTTCGTTATGGTACGAAATCACTTATACCTTTATAAGAATTCCTAACTCAAACAAAATATCGTTATGGAATTACACATCTCTCCCTTAGGAGGGCACTTAAGATTTTTAAATGCTTACCAGAGGGTTAAGAAGGAATTTTTTTGGGATGGCTTTAAATCTGATATTCAAAATTTTGTGGTGAAATGTTTTATTTGCCAACAAAATAAAGTTGAAACAATTAAGATCACAGTTCTATTACAACCTTTATCTACTCCAAGTCAATGTTGGGAGGATGTTTCAATGGATTTTATCACAGGTTTACCCAAGTCCAAAGGAAAGAGTGTCATCATGGTGGTAGTTGATAGAGTTACCAAGTATGCACACTTTTGTGCATTATATCATCCCTTTAAATCGAGTATAGTTGCTACCACATTTATGGAAACAATTAAAAAGCTACATGGAAACCCAAATATTATTATAAGTGATAGAGATCCCATTTTCACTAGAAATTTTTGGACATAATTATTTTTTTATCTGGGTAATCAGATAGCTCATAGCTCATCTTATCATCCTCAATCTGATGGGAAAATTGAGATAGTGAACACATGTTTGGAAGGATATCTTCGTTGCTTTGTATCTGATAAATAGAGACAATGGGTCAAATGGTTGCCTTTGGTTGAATGGTGGTATAACACTTCCTTCCATGCTGCAACAAAAATGACCCCATTTATGGAACATTATGGATATCATCCACCATCCATCACATCATATTTAAGATAAAATTCTAAGGTTCAAGTAGTGGAAGATCACATCAAGCATCAACAACAAGTTCTCCAACTCTTAAAGGATAACCTCACTTTGGTGCAAAATAGAATTAAACAACAAGCAGATCAACATCACAGTGAAAGAAGTTTTGATATAGGTGACTCGGTATTTCTATGGCTACAACCATACAAAGAAATGTCCCTCATGCAAGCTAAGAAGGATAATACATTATCACCAATGTATTATGGTCCATACAAGGTGTTGCAAAAGATTGGTACCATGACATACAAATTGGAGATTCCTGTAGCTTCCCAATTGCACCCAGTTATCCATGTTTCATGCTTAAACAAGGTTATAGGTGACAAGATCCCAGTTCAAACAATATTTCCAGAAATTGACGAGGAAGGAAAAATCATGTTGGAACCTAAAGCAATCACAGAAACAAGAAATAGATAGCTAAAAATTTGATCAATTTCAGAGTATTTGATCAAGTGGAAGAACCCACCCACTAAAGATTCCACGTGGGAGGATGAGAATTTTATACAGAAGCATCGAGAACTGCTCAAGCATTGAGGACACCACTTTTTTAAAGGAGGGCCATGTTAGGGCCCTATAATACTAGTGTATTCCCTTATTATTATTGTTATTGTAGCCCCTTATTGTTATTTTTGTGCCCATGTGTCACCATATTGTTATTATTGTGCCCCATAGAAGCCCACTATTGTTATTATTGTGAGCTTACATTATTATTGTAATGTTGGCTTTGATTATATTGTGACCCCTTAGGTTCCTATATATAGAAAGGAGGTCTTGTCATTTGTATCATCCAAGTTCATTTGTGTAATGTAAAGAAGGTTGCCCCCTCGAAGAGGTTGATCCTGAAGTCATTGATCTATATTTTCTTCTATTTTGTGAGATGGTTGCATAAAAAGTAGTCATTTCAATTGAGACATTTGGGAGGAGTAGTCACAACTCCTATCAAATGTCGAAGATACACAAGGGGTTATCTTGCAACTGGATTATTAAAGATGTCTGCAGGTTGTTGTTGAATTGTCACATACTCAATACAAACAATACTAGCAACAACCTGCTCTCTTAAGAAGTGAAATCTGATAGAAATGTGCCTGGTTTTTTAGTGCATGGTAGGACTTTGTTGACGGTGATGGACCCCCCAACAAGTCATGAGATCTCTCATTTAATAAGTCCCAACTAGACATCAGACTGTTTGGAGTAGGAGTCCAAATAGTGGGTAGTAAACCAATGCCTTAACTATGATAGGGCACAAAGGTAAGTGTGGTATGCTTTTTGGAGGCATGCAGTTGACCTTGCAACAAGTCAAGTGAGATGCATGGGGGTTCTAACATACGGAGGGGAAAAGGAAGTCCGTCACTTAGAAGCATATAATAGTACGTAGCCTAAAACGAACACATGAACTGAATGACATCGCAAGATGGAAAGCAGAATAGTCAACAATCCAAAGTGATAGGTTAAACCAGCAACACGAATTCAAAAATATTCATACAGTCATATACAAAATAATTCATACATAAAAGCGTAAGTTAAACAACATATATTGCTAAAATAACCAGAATAGTCGAACTATAATAACAACATATGCATGAGGACGTGCTATCTTTGTTATATTATATAAAGTAAAAATTCCATACATACATACACCATTGACATCCATTAGTCCTAGTAGTGGGACATTACAGTCAATACCGCTTGCTCCTCCAAAAATATGTACTTGCTCCACATTGTGGAGAAGTCAAGCCTCATCACAATACTCTCCAAGCCTTCTCTAAGAAATGCCTAGCCAAAATCTTGGCTCCCCAAAAGCCTGTTCTATGAGTTATGAGGTTCTATATATAGCAAAGAGTGGGGTTACCCTTGACATCCCCTTTGACTCTTGGACTATCCTCATGACTCTTTAACTTCACTACATATAACTCTTTATTACATATGATTGTTTTCATTCCAATAATGACACTTGGAAGTTAACTTTACATTATATTTGATTACAAAATATACGACTTACAGTAGTGAGGTGGACGAGACAACTCATAACACAACTCGACATGACATTATTGATATGTACTCACTAACTATGGTGTCCATGTCAAGCTATTGAATTAGTAAGTGGTGGATGTGTCTTTGTATGCGCTTCATCTTCACCTCCGCATAGCTTGATGCTGCAGGGTCTTCAATGGTCTTGATCCTTGCATGATGGTTCCATGCATATACACCTTTTTCTCATTGCTCGATGTGCTTTATACATTTGTCCACCTACAAGAAAGTCTTCTAGCATGTGCTCCTTCTTCATCTCGCTCACCGTCTCGCCATGTTCCATTAATGTACCTGTTCCTGTAATTCACTCATGATGGGACAACATTAAATATGAAAATGTCCTAGTTTGGCATGATGCATTATTTTTCGTGTTCAGGTTCAGGTGATAGGGAGGGAGGAGAGGACACTGAAACTATGCAGAGCACAGCTCAAACCACAATCAGGATTTCTAGAGCTCGGTCTGCACTATTGTGAAAAATTGTGCAATGACAACTTGGAGGTAGAATTGTGCAGTGACAATCACCCATGTCAAGTGAAAGATGGGACCTTGAGGGGTATAGTTTCTGTATAGTTTCCATAGTAAGGGAAAATCGTCATGGCAGAGGGACTGTTGGTTAGTTCTGTGTATTTTCAAGAGGAAGGATAGAGCGGGGCTGCGGAGGGAACTGTTGCACATTTTTCAAATGGAAGACAATACAGGCCACTCAAGGGACCAGTTGGGAATTCTACATAGTTTCTTGGAGTAGTGTAGATCAAGCCAACAAAGGACCTACCAGACTACCCAATTTCTTGAGATAGTACAAAGTAAGGTAAGAGAGGCATTACTAATCATGACTATGCAGTTTCTGAAGGTAGTGTAGGGAATGAAATAGGGAAATCATCTGGGTATGTCTACGTAGTTTTGGAAAGTAGTGAATCCTCGTGTCTCACTACAGTGCGGGTTTCCAGTAGACTAGAGGTAGGCTGAATAATTGTGCTTGCAAAATGTGCAGTTCAGTTTGGGCATGAAGGAAATTTCTACGTAGTTCTAGGAGCGAGACAAGTTGGTCAATTTTAGGATTACGTAGTGCAATTGGCTTGGAGGATAGCCTCCAGCATTGTGCAGTTTTCGGCAGAAAAGTAGGGTCACTGAGGGCTGCAACTACATAGTGCATCTCAGTCAGGGTCTAGTTGAAGGAGGTTGTCAGGTTGGGGAGATTTTCAAGAAAATTGTTAAATCTAGGAGGTAAGTGAACTAGTGAAAACTTGACATTTTGATCACACACTTAAAATACCTTCATGATAAGACAACATAGACCAACAAGTCCAAACATGTGCTCAGTAAGAGTATCTTAAAGCTAAGAGCGATAAGCGCGACACTTGAGGTAGACCTTTGGATGACCGTGATGACACTTACATAAATGTGCTTACAAATTTGTGTGTGGGTACGATTGATGTTCACAGAGCGAAGATAACTCATGCACATAAAGACAAACCTTTAAAATTTCTAGAACAATATCGCAAGCATTTAAAATCAATCCATATGCCAGAAGGCAACCGTTGGTCCAACAAGAAATAGGGAGAAAGACACATAGAGGAAACACATGGCCTGACTTTCAGTGCTTGCAACCATGCATGTCATTGAAGACAGAATGATATGACGATGATCAATAGTACTTCAAGCTACATTGGGAGATGCATTTCAAAAGGATGAGCTTTGCTTACCATTCTTACATTCTATATGGTTACACATTCGTTGAAGTTTTCATGTGGTCTCGATATTTTATCATAACTTGGTTCCTTGGTCGTTCTCCTCAACTCCTTCAGAGTCATCTAACATTTCATATTTCCTTTCGATCATTGGCAGATACATCTACGCAGTTTCAGTAGGAAGTGACTACTATCGGGATGATGTCCTCGGAGGACATCTACATAGTTTCTAAATGCAAGGTAGATTGGACAACTAGGACAACACTGTGCAGTTTTGAGATCTAAGACACTATTGTGGGATGGGGTCCTGGAAGGAGATCTCTGCACATTTTTTGTATGCAAGGTAGACTCGGCAACTAAGGGAACATACTGCATAGTTTTTGGAGACTGTGAGCTCTGGTTGAGGGAAGGACACTAGAGGAAATCATTATGCAATTTTGGATGGAAAGGGAGGTTGGGGTCTCTATGCATTGTATAGTTCCAGCACACTAGCGAAAAATCTTTAGGGTTGCCTAAGTGAAGTGTGTAGTTCCAGAAAGCTAGATGAGGCTAAGTTGCTAGGGAACTCCGGAATTTAGCTAAGTGTGGGATTAGTGGAACTAATGTGAACAATGATATAAATTGACTATGGTCACACCCTTGAACACTTAGTGATATAAAATAGACCATACAGAACATATAAAACATACTCTGCTTGATGGAACAACATTCGTGACAAGACTGCATGAAGTGAGTGTGAAACATTGCCTATGTAATGAGAATAACTCATACGCATAAATATTTCCCCTTGAAGCTGAATAAACTTCCCTTTACATGACAAACAATAATCCCCATGCCCAAAGATGACACATGCCACATAAATATGAACAATTCTTAAGATCAAGGAGGGGGGCTTGAGATCATGAGCTTACCAATACATGACCAAGAAATGATTGGCTATAGGATATACGGTAGGCTTTGAAATTTCCATGTGAGCCAAAAGTTTGGAGGGTCGTTGTAGTCGCTACAACATTGGTGACGACTATAGAACTCCAGCTCTCTGTATGGACCTTGTCTCGTGAAAAGTGAGTCTAACTCTTCGAAAATTATTATTTGATTCTTTGATCGTCATGGCTTCCTCGCTAGCTTAAGTGAAAGAAGTAGTCCCTACCATCCTCTTGGTTGGTCAGCACGCATACCAAGCCAAGTCAATCGAGTTGCTTCGATTGGGGATGACGGGTATATTGGTGCACAAGTAATATAATTGTCAAAGTTTTACTTTCATCTCTAGTGTTTCTCCACTGCTAGCAGGCCTAGAAAGTACCCCAGTGGAGTCACATAGAAACACAAGCATTGCTCCCTTGCTATTGATCATGGTCAGTACCACAACGAAGTTACTTACATCACCTCTCTTGGCACGAAGCCATTCTATTCTTTTGCCTTTTTTTTTAATTTTATTTTCTTCTAAGAACTGTGCATAGGAACTTATTTATTTTTCATGAGGCGGAAGAGGGTTCTCAACTTATTGAGAGCATAAGAGGTTGTCCCTTTAGAGAAGTATGTTATGTATACCTTTGACATAATTGTTAAGTTTTCCCCCCTCAACTTACTCTACTTGACTAAGTTGACAAGAGTTAACTGAATAATAGAATAACCGATTAGAGTACGTGGTACTAGTTAAAGTGCAAGCATTGTGACTTAACCAAGACTCACTATGAACATAAGGTATTTTCCATCAAGGTATCATCGACTGGAGAATGCAAGATCATCCTAAAGAGATGGAACAGATAGATAACCAAATGTTCATATTTGTACACGTCCTCTTATATTTTGCCTATCTTGTCTCAAGAGCCAAACATAGTTTCATGTGAAGCTAAACCTATGGGTGCATAGCAAGCAAACAAAACAAGAAAGCAAAGGAAAGAAGTAAAAAAAATGAAAACATGAAAACAAAGAAAAATATGTAAGCAAAACAAGTAAGAAATAAAACAAACAAGAGAGAAAACACTACTCCTACTCCTACGCTAAACAATGCATGGGCCTACTCATGTAAAATGATATTTCCAATGCAGCCAATGACACATTGGTTGGCCAATGTTGATGAAGGCAGAGTTAACAAGAAATATAAGCATGTAAAAAAACAACCAAAATATATAACATAATGAATACCAACACGCTCCGAGTTTAAATGTGTCCACAATAAAGAAAAGAGTAAATGCGTAGGACAAACATTTTGCGGATGTGTCATGGTGTTGCAACACACTGTGCATAGATGATATGCATGTACACTCTTTCATCCATGAGAAACGAGAAAATATTAAAAATGAAGACAACTAACATTTCGCAAGAGTGCTCATTCCATATGATTCCTCTAATGCATGATCGATAGGATCGTATCGTACAAGTGGAAGATGTGAAATTTGTGAAATAGATTGATCTTCAATGAAAAAATGAGAGCGATAAGGAGCTTGGGGTGTTTCAATAAATTTCTGATTGGAAGTGGAACTAACCTCAACACAGCGAGGACCTGGCGTAACCATCACTGCGGGCTAAAGTGCCTAAATAGCTTGAGGGGTTTCCACTTCATCAGTACATATATCATCAAAGACTGGTGGCTTAGAAATATCAATAGTGAGTGAATCGACATCATGATTAAATGAAGGAGTAAAGAGATCACGACAATCACAATCAAAGTATTTGATATGCTCATTGATATCCTCATGATCTCATGAATCAGACAGAGGGGTTGATGAGAAACAAGAATGTTTAGCCTCCGCACCCACCATTAGGATTTTTTATATTAAAATATTATTCATAATCCTATTATTTATTTTGATCTTTAAAAATTAATTATCAATTTTCATTTACATATTATTTCAAGCATGGGAGGGAAATTAGAAACTAGCCTCCCTTGGAGTTTGGGGACAACCTTTAATAATCAAGTTGAAGCATATGGGGTCTTTAAAGCTCATTCTCTAGCCCAGGAAAGCAACATCGAAAGGTTTCTTATAGTTGGGAACTCCAAAATCATTATATGCCACCTTTGAAATGGATCAAATGCTAAGGACCATCTTCTCATTTAAATCTTTAGTCGTATAGACCTTGTTCTCTCTTCATTCATTGATGATCAATACTTTCATGCTTTTAGGCCTAATAATTTCAAGGGGATGAAATGGAAAACCATGAAATTAGATTAATAAAGGGATCATTATTGATCAATGTTCAAATCAGTTATTCTCGTATACCATGACTTCACTCTAGTTTGGTAAGTGACAAATTGGTAGTTAGTTTGCACTACCCCTCACTACAAAAGGTCAAATTGGACCAATGATCACTTTAGGTGAATTATCGATCATATCTTCTTCCAGATGCAAATGATTATTTCTTGGAACTCCATTGGATTCAGATGTGTGTGTGTGGAAGAGTTGGTCACTATTCATTGTAGGGAGGAAGGAGGTTTTAATGTTACATTCATTAAAATGGGGAGTGAGATTGGTTTTCCCTACAACATAACTAACCTACACTCCTTCACTATCCTTTGGCACAAATGGGTCGACTGCCAATCAAGAAACTTCATGCTTGAAATCCAGGAGGTGATGTCTATGCATCAAGTCAAAAGGTAGGAGTGGGAGTTTTGTTCAACCCAAGAGATTTTTTATTTTCATAGTTCCTTATGAAAGATATCATTTTAATTTCTTAGTAACATTCCATGCCAATTTATCATGGCTTTGTTTTATGGCATCTATATGTCCTTGAATTTATGGTTTCACAATTTATGTGGGTTTTGTTTCACAAGGATGACAATTATCTCTCAGTGGGCCTCCATGGGGGAATTGCTGTGTCTAGTTTTTCTATAGAATTTGATTTATGTCATGTGTATATCCTTCAATTTATGGTTTTACAGTTTATGTGGGTTTTGCTATAAAAGGATGGAAATTATCTCTTATTGTATCCTTTGCCACATAGAGATTGTCTAATTTGGGATTTTTGGTTTTAATTGGGAAGAAGAATGTATTATGCAGGTTTTGGTAGAATTTGGTAGCATTTTGGGATTGACATGAATCTCCTTTGCAATATACCGTTGTGTTTTCCTTCAATGTTGGCCTCCTAAGGCTCATTTTTCTATTTCGATGTGGATTGTATTGATTTTAGATTCGATAATATCCCACCTTGTTCTTTAGGATGCAATTTGGACATCCAGGTTTTCTTATGACTCCTTTTAATATCCATTATCTTCTAGTTTGTGTCCTCCCCTAAGTCTAGGTGGTGGTGTGTTTTTGAGCTTCCATTGTTTCTTTCTTTATGTTGGGAGTTCGATAGTTTTAGGGAAAAGGGGTTTTCCTCTATTTCAGTGTGGTGAGACATTGTGTACTTTTTACTTGGGAAAAGATTAGGTATCTTTGATGAAGTGGTTTTGATTGGACTCTTCTAATGTGTTGTCATTGAATGCACGGGGAAATGATTCCTAGGGAAATCTCGTCCATCGAAGTGGACCAAGGTCATAACACAATTGCATCAAGACATTTCCAACTTTAGCACAACTAAATTGTTTCAACTTTGACTATTGCCATGCTATTATTGGTGGAACATAAAGTGAAAATGTACAGCCTTGAGGATGAGAGTTTACAACACTTCGATAACAATTGTTATAATTTCAAGTATTTTTGTTATAATTTCAAGTATTTGTAGGCCAACGCACTCAAGATGGGACCTTCAAGATGGGACCTCTGTCCATCTAGATTCAAATGCTTCTTGTTGATTAATATGAGGAGTTTGACCTCCTTCTCCTACTTAGTTTGTTTGCAGTTTAAATTTATTAAGATATTAGAAGTGTCTTGGAGATTTTATGTATAATGGCCTATCTATAAGACTCTTAGCCAAAAACTTTACTTTTGTAATTTTGATTTAAGGACCTTGTCTTAGAATAAATTCTAATATTGATATAAACACTCAAGATGGGACCTTCAAGATGGGACCTCTCTCCATCTAGATTCACATGCTTCTTGTTAATTAATATGAGCAGTTTGACCTCCTTCTCTTACTTAGTTTATTTGCAGTTTAAATTTATTAAGATATTAGAAGTGTTTTGGAGATTTTATGTATAATGGCCTATCTATAAGACTCTTAGCCAAAAACTTTACTTTTGTAATTTTGACTTAAGGACCTTGTCTTAGAATAAATTCTAATATTGATATAAATATTCCCAACTCGACTTTCGTAATTTTGATGTAAAGGCATCTCTCCAAGCACCGATTTTAATATTAATATAAATATTTTAACCTCTTATCTAATGAAATATATATAATCTACCATCGTTCAATTAAAAAACACATAACACATAACTTTATAACTTTAAGCACCAATTTTAATATTAATATAAATATTTTAAGCTCTTATCTAATGAAATATATATACTCTACCATCGTTCAATTAAAAAATACATAACTTTAGTTATTAAACTCACTCTCAAATTGTACCTTTAGGTAAATATTTTTTCATAATTATTTAAACGTAATTTCATTAACATTTGATAAACCTTAACACAACTTTATTTAAATATTTTTTTTTTCAAAATTTATTAAACACTTTGCAATTTATTTGATTTTTTCTTAAATATTTATTAAATAAAAGATATTATCACCTTTCATAAACCTTAACACAACTTTATTCAAATATATATTTTTTCAAAATTTATTAAACACTTTGCAATTTAATTAATTTTTCTCTTAAATATTTATAAAATAAAAAATATGATAATATTAAATGAATAACGCTCATCGTATTTATTACTTTTTACCTTATTTTTCAGATTCAAAGTTCAAGAACCCTAAAAATAAGCCGAACTACTTTGCATTGCTACGGACCTGTCGTGCAACTCATGCTTTCTGTCATGCTCACCATTACGCCTCTTCCACATTTTTTTTCGGTATCGTCACGTTTACTGAAAAAAACCAAATACATTCAACAGTTGAGTTAAAAATACATTGGAAAATCAGGATTAGTCCGAGCACAACAGCTTAACCCTTACGAGCGTGTCATGTCCGAGTTTCCATAAACCGAATCTGTTAACATAACTCTTACAAAGAATGTAAACCAGAGCGATCCCATGATATTCAACCTTTACCTTAAAACCCTATTGCATATTTCGGTTTTGGCTCTTCTAGTACCTAGAGCGACATATAAAATATAGAGGGTTTTTATTAGAACCCGGAAGAATCATAGTGAAGAAAACAAAAAATGGTCATTCGAAGCCTAACCCTCGCTGGCAGGATTTGAAATCAAACCTGTGCTTTTTCAAAACAAGAATCCTGTTAGAAAAGCTCATGTCAAAAAAATAACTCTAGCAGAAAGAAGGTTTAGGGTTTATAGGCTTTCTCCTGTAATTTTTAACTGGGAAGGCGGTTGTAACACTTGCCACCCTACATTAAACAAGTAAATTTAAAAATCATTGAAGAACTGTGAACATGGAACGAAAAGTGAAGTCAACCAACACAGTTCCACAGAAAAACAAATTACCAGGTCTAATCCAGACCATGGCAGACTGTTTTCATTATGGAGGGGGGTCGGGGTATGGTTCTTTCCCCGAATGACAACTCCTAAAGAGATAAAACAACTGCTGAAATATGACCTGCAAAACAGACCATTATTGTGCTTAGATAACGGAAAAGAGGTTACACAAGCAACTCTATACTTGAAAACAAGACTCCGAGAAAAGATTTGTGGGTTCAGAAATTACCTGGTAGTGACCAAAACATCGTGGACCAAGGTAACCTAGAGCGGTGAGATTTTCTATTGTAGAGCGAAGGTGTCCAACTGAGATGGACTGGTGTCGTGGGAAGGAAGGTGGTTACTCCGAGAACCACAATGCCTCATCCACACCATATATGACCACAACGCCTTATCCACACCATAGATCAAAACCCTAGACACGAAGACTATCGATCGGGTTCTGTATCACTGTTCCGAAGGTGGAATCAACCCCAAGGTCATAGTTGTAAACAGCTGGCAAGTCTAGAGTATTTGAAAGAGGTGTGTCACCATCGTTGTGTTGATGCGATCAACATGAATAGAGCCCTTGGTTATCGGATCCAATGGTAATATGTGAAGAAAAATATTAATATATGAAACCAAAACCATTAAACGCCTTCGGCATCGATCCTAGGCACTAATGAGTAGGACTAGGATGAAAACAAGTCATGTAAATGCATAAGGACCCCATGAATAATGAAACAAAGGAGGGACTTAATGAGAACTTACAATAAGCACGATAAATAATAATAATCTATAACGTTATCTTTGCACTCACTATAAATAGTGAGACAATGAAGAGGTCACTTAACTTGGTAATAATTATGAATTTACCTTTATAGTTAACAAATTATAAGCTTATTAAGGTTAAAATATTTGATATTTACATATCAAATATAACTTTTTGAAATTGAATTATTAAATAGACTCTTATATATGTAACATTTATATATATATATATATAATTATCCATTTAACTTTTTACTATATTTATTTAATTTTATATATAATTGATGTAATTATGATTTAATTAATCATTTTGACACTTACACCCTATTAAGTATGTTTTTGTTTCACTCTAGGTTTGTTGCATTTTTAATGCCACACATAACTCTCTAAACATTGATTGAAAGAATTTCACTTTAATGTGTGTGTGTGAAAGTAAAAAGCATATCACCCTTAGTTTATAAGTGAAGATCAAACATCACTAATCATCCATCTATAAACATTAATCAAAAGACTTTCACTTTACCCCATATATAGCTTATCACTATTAGATTATAAGGATAAAATATAATATTCAGTTTACTATCTAAGTCAATGTAAAATCAAAGTAATGTAATTTATAGGGTTTAATATCCTATCTAACTCATTACAATTAGGATATGTCAAGATGAATTCAATCAATTTAGATATTGTGCCAATAATATAATTAAACTACTTAAATTCATTAAGACATGTCCATGAGCCATTTTATTTAATTCAAGTAGTTGTGTAGCAACTTATAACATCAAAATCGGAATTCTTTCAACTATATACAAAAAGAATTCCAATTTTGATGTTATAAGTAGCTATATATTGACAAGAATTAAAATTTTGAGATTATAAATTGCAACAATAAAATAAAAAATGATTTAGTAACTGAAATAAAACAAGTAATGTGCATGTAATCTATTTAAGGAGCTTAAATATGGTACTGTTAACCTGAATTGATGTTCAACATTTATGTTGTAATGTGCATCATTTTCTCAGGTTACTGACCTTTTTCATGTTAATGACGTCTTAGCATTGAATGCAATTTAATAATAATTTTATTAATCATTGTGTTAAGGTTATAACTAAATGACTTTCTATATTTGCCTCTCTTTTTTTCTAAATTTTGTTCGTAAATCTTAGTTCTTGAAATATAATCCCCTTTGTCGACCATTGTTAAATTCAACGATTTTGATAAAGAAAATAAAATATTTTTACAATTCAAAAGTTGATTGAAGTGATCTACCCCCACTCTCTAACTTTTAATTCAGATATATAGTCGTGCACTGGCTGACTTTTTTCTTTTGTTGAAGAGCTTCACTATTATGTGAATTATAAAATGTTTTGATAAATTGTTCTTGCCATTCCCATGAAACGTAAAGTTGTATCATTTTCGGAGAAAATTTTTTTCTCCTATATGTATGTTACTGTAGATTTTATCACCCGCTTAGTGCTATTACAATTGTGGTTTTAATGGTATGTATTATTTATGCATGGTATTGTAGTAGAGACGCAATACACTCAGCATGATGTGGATGGAACCACAATAATTATATAAAAGGTTTCTATGAAGTTGAACACGAAAATCAACAATATGCATAGAGTAGGATGGTTAAAGTCGGTAGATATGGGAGGTTGCCTGTTACAGAGGGAAAGGAGGAGGATAGAATGAGAGTCAAGAAATAGACTACGGGGAGGGGCATGATCCAGGTGGATGTTGGTGGCCACCCGCCTATCCCACTTGGACCCCCACAACTGTCTCTTTCAGTTTTTCAGCTTCTTTAATTGTAGAAAAATTTACTACTTTTAGCATTTTTTTGGGTCATCAACTTCCAGACTCATTTTGAGGCCATAAACGAGGTTTTTTGGAAACTTGGGACCAACACGGGTCTTAAATTGATGTTGGTCACTCAAAAGTTGTAGTCCTCAGATAGGTCTTTCTAACGAGGTATTGTGTGCATCGAACAAAGATGCTATCCAAAGTTACGAACCCGGGAAGTTGATATACCAATTTACTCAAACGGGGCCCATAGTTTGGCACTTCATCTCCTAGGGCTAGGTTTTTGGATGTTTAGTGTTTTCCATTGTTTATCAACAATAAATAGGCCTTTAAGCCTCATTCTAATGCAGTTCATAGGCATGTAGTCGCCACATCTCTCATCAAAGATAAGCTACCATTGCCTGAGCTAGTTTATTTCCATTTCTGTTTGTAAGCATATTTCATTATTTTACATTAATAAAATGAAGTATTATTTCTGCTACATCTTTGTATTGATTGTTATATACGTAATTTTTTGTGTCCTTGCATAAATATGGATCAGTGCTATCAGAGTGGTCTACTCTTTCTCTGTTTTTCTTTGCATGTCTCCAACGAGGTCTGGATATAAGGAGTTAGGGCTTAAACTCATCGAATCATTGCAAGATGAGCCTCACAAATCCAAACGGCTTCCCATGGAGGATAAAAAAAAAAGATGAGGCGCAGCAGATCCCATCAAAATCTTGCTCGAAAAATCCCTCAAGCGACAAAGGAACACGATGATGGACAACTTTTCCCAAATCCCTCAGCACCTACCCAGGAGCGACACATCTACTTCTAGTAACTACTCTGGAAGTGCCACACCATTTAAGGTACAAGTTAACTTTTATATTCTGATATTTGAGGGTTAGATAGATGCAGATGTTGTAGATAAATGGTTAGATCTTCTAGAAAGATATTTTTCTATTCATGATTTTTCCAGCCAGGAAAAGATCACTTTTACACTTCTCAAAGCAGCCCCCCGTGTCAGGGATCGTTGGGAAACGTACTGCGAAAAGAAGGATGAATGTACAACCTTACTATTTTCAGCTGCACCCACTTGGAATTCATTTCGGGATGCCATCAAGGAGCAGTACTACCCTGTTGAGAGCTACAAGGATAAATACATAAAGTGCACCACACTGCGGCAGGGATGGGACTAAGACATTCTGAAGTTTACCAATATCTTTCATACCCTTCGCACAAAGTTGGGTACTCAAATATTGTAGCTTCCTACATAGTTACATCCAGGACAAGATGGAGTTCCTGGACGTCTCCTTGCTCGGCACGACATACTAATACGCTGTCAAGATTGAGCAAAAGTTTAAACAAAAGAAGCGAGACTTTGGGTCGACAAACCCAAAGCAAGGGAAAGGCTTCCCCAAACTGCAGAACCAAGGACCAAGTCAAGATGGTGTGACCCAAGACAACTCGTCAAAGTCACAAGAAAAGAACAATACCACTAAGTCAAATAAGGACATAGGAAAGTGTTGTGACTTCCAGAAGAGACCCACTCATAACACAAGTGAGTGTCGGCCCAAGCAGTCGTTGGTGACTAAGTTGAAGGCTTCATAATCAGATGCATGTTCCGACCCTGAGTCAAAACATAACAAGAGGAATGACAAATGGAAGTAGATTATTGATGCATATCCAAGCGCCATTGTTGACACCGCCAAGATCCAGAAGAATGAGCCTGATGATCTAGAGGAGGGGGAGCATCTTTTCCACTCACAAATGTGGGTGAAGGGTTCACCAAAGCAATTCATTGTCAACAGTGGCAGCCAAAAGAACCTCATTCTAGCAGAGGTCATGAAGCAGTTGGGCCTACTGACTACACTAAACCTGCAACCATATAGTTTTGGGTGGCTTCACCAAGGATGAGATCTCTGAGTCTGCTAGTAGTGTCGCAGTACGTACATCATCAAGCCCTTCAAAGATGAGGTATTGTGTGATGTCACACCTCTTGATGTTTGTGATGTATTATTAGGCCAACCATACTTGTGAAAGTGACAAGCTGTGTATGAGTCAAGGCCTCGACCGTTATTATTTATTTGGGTAATTCATTACAGAGGATATGGGAGGTAGCCCCACCTACCTCCAACTCTTTGATCTTTGCTAAGAAATGTAGTAAGATCATCTCCCAGACTAGGAAATTTATTTTATTTTTAGTTTAGTCTCAAAGTAAGGGGAAGATCATAGCCACATCCATTACCCCTAGGAAGGGTTCCTCCACGCGGCAGAAGTAGGTGGATATGGTCATGAAAGAAGACAGGAACATCTTCTCCTCACCCACAGGGGTACTGTTGCACTGTAAGGTCAAGCATTCATTTGATCTGGCTCTCATGACACCTCTACCCAATGGTTCGATATATCACCGCTCCATCATGGAAAATGGAAAGTACAAGCAATGACATGATCAACATTGGGTGTCACACAAGTTCCATGTGGGCAACAAATTCCAATTGCATTTTCAGAAAGAACGCCTTACAAGAACCCATCAGAAGCTTAGGCCACTCCGATATGGTCTTCACACCATTACCACTGCCATGGGAAATAATGATTTAGAGCATAATATTCCCCCATTGCTTGGCTTGCACCGAGTGTTCAACGTGGACCGCCCTCAAGCATACTTCCCACATTACTGGACACATTATAGATTATAGAACAGTTCACCAAGGATGAAGTTCAGCAAAAGTTTCCCCATCTCATGGAGGCACTCAATGCAATGCAGGCCATTTCTTCCTAAGGGAAGAGGAATGATCCAGGTGGATGTTGGTGGCCACCCATTTATCCCACTTGGACCCCCACAATTGTCTCTTTCAATTGTTCAATTTCCTTAAATGTAGCGCAATTTACTATTTTTAGCCATTTTTCGGGTCCTGAACTTCCGAAGCCATTTTGAGGCCCTAAACGACATTTTTTGGGAAATATGGGACCATCATGGGGCATTGTCTGATGTTGGTCACTCAAAAGTTGTATTCCTTGGATATATATTTCTAACTAGGTGTTGTACGTGTTGAACGGAGATCATATGCCAAAGTTATGACCCTGGGAAGTTGATATACCAATTTACCTAAATAGGGCCCATAGTTTGGCACTTCATCTCCTAGGGTTTGTTTTTTTATGTTTAGGGTTTTCCATTGTTTCTCAACAATAAATAGACCTTTGAGACTCATTGTAACAAAGTTCAGAGGCATTTAGCCGCCACATCGCTCCTTAGAGATAAGCTACCATCGCTCGAGATAGTTTATTTCCATTTCTATTTGTAAGCGTATTTCAATATTTTACATTAATGAAATTAAGCATTATTTCTATAGCATCTCTGTATTTATGGTTATATATGTAATTTTTTGTGTTCGTGCATAAATCTAAATTATGGAAAATAATTATAACCATGTGAGGCGATGAAAGACAAGGGGGAGAAGGATGCAGAGAAGAGAGGGGAAACTAGAAGTTCCACTAGAGAAACATGGGAGGGGCTAGAGATGGGGTGGGAGAGGAAACAAATGAGAGGGACAAAGAGAGAAGACTAAGTCATAAACAAACCACTCAAGAGGATTAAACCCAATGAGAAGAGAAAAAAAATAGAAGCCTATAAAACATGTGAATGAATGAAAACAATTGAAAAGAGATTTTAAGATTGAAACATAATTCTAAGGGGAAAGAGAAAGAAGCAAGAGAAAAAATCAGAAGCCTGTAAAACTTGAGAATGAATGAAAACCATTGATAATATTTTAATATTGAAACATAACTCCAAGGAGCAAGAGCAAGAAACCAAAACTGCATGTATTGGTTTCTTTATGGGAGGGAATTTGAGAAGGATAGAGGAGTTCGAATCAATCACTACATAGGATTATGATCAGACCACCTAGCCTCAATTGTTCCTTGGATTAACTCTGATAATCCAAGAGATCCACTCTTGTTTACCTACCATTATGGTTGGCTACTTAAAATCATGTAAAGGTGCTCTCTCCTTATCAGTTGATCTCCTTCTCACCTCCTTTCGACATTATTTTCCTGTACGAGCCCATGACCTCCCATAATGAGAAACCATCTTGCTTCTCTATACAAAATCCTCTGTGAGTGTGCGTTCCCTAAACTATACATGAACCAACTTTGTTTTTTTGTAAAAAAAACTAAATTACCATTACAGGGACTTCATTGGGGGAGAAATACCATAGCAAGTGGGTTCATATTGGGGGATATATATTGAGGAAAAATGGCATAATATATTCGGGATATATAAGGGGTAAGGGGTTTTTATATTGCGAGGTATAAAAATGGAGCTGAAAGTTAATGAAAAAATATAGAGGGGTATAAAAAATGTTAATGGAAAAATGGATACCTACAATATCTAGTGGAAGTAGCAATTTTTTAAATTGGGAAGGTTTATTGAGATCGTATTTGTAGGGGGTTAAATAATGTTATTTTAGGGGTATCTTCCAATATGTGGTCAAATTAAGGGGTATTTTTTAATATGCCCCAAATACACGTGATAGGTTAGAGGTTCATTGAGTGAATCCCTCATGATTACCACATACCTGTCTCTTCATGTGATGGCTTGGTCTACTTGTAGGCTACCTAGTGAAAAGAAACATGTCTTCCCTTGTTTATCTGGATACTCTTATATTGAGAAACGATAAGATGCTGCATATGTGCACCCACCATTAGGATTTTTAATATTAAAATATTATTCATAATCATATTATTTATATTGATCTTTTAAAATTGATTATCAATTTGCATTACATGTTATTTTAAGTATGTGAGGGAATTTAAAAACTAGTTTCCCTCAGACTTTGGGGACAACTTTTAGTAATTAAGTTGAAGTGTATGGGTTCTTTAAACGTCATTCTCTAGCCCGAGAAAGCAACGTTGAAAGGTTTCTTATAGTTGAGAACTAAAAAGTCATTATAGATCACCTTTGAAATGGATAAAACGCTAAGGACTAGCCTCTCAATTCCATCTTTAGTTGTATACACCTTGTTTTCTCTTGATTCTTTGATGATCAATAATTTCATGCTTTTAGGCCTAATAATTTCAAGGGGATGAAACGGAAAATCAAGTAATTAGATTAACAAAGGGATAGTTATTTATCAATGATCAAATCACTTACTCTCCTATCTTGTGACGTCACCCTAGTTCTCTAAGGGTCAAAATGGGAGTTAGTTTGTGCTACCATTCAATACAAAAGGAAAAATTGGGTCAATGATCACTTGAGGTCAATTATTGATCCAATATTCTTCCCAATGCAAGTTATTATTTCTTGGAACTCCCTGGGATTCAAATATGTGTGCGTGCACAAGAGTGGGTCATGGTTGATTGTAGGGAGGAAGGAGGTTTTAATGTTGCATTCATTAAAATGGGTAGGACATTTGGTTTTCCCTAGTAAATAATCAACATGTAGTCCTTCACTATCCATTGGTAGAAATGGCTCAAGCATCAGTCAAGCATTTTCATGTTTCAAATCCAGGTGGTGATATGCATGAAGTCAAAAGGTAGGAGTCAGAGGTTTTTGCAACCCAAGAGATTTTTTATTTGCAGAATTCTTTCTGTGAGCTATCATATCAATTTGTTAGTAAAATTCCACTCCAATTTATCATGGATTTGATTTATGGCATCTATATGTCCTTGAATTTATGGTTTCACAATTTATGTGGGTTTTGTTTCACAAGGATGGCAATGATCTCTCAGTGGGGCCTCCACTAGGGAAGTATGGTGTTTAGTATTTCTATAGAATTTGATTTATGGCATCTATATATCCTTGAATTTATGTTTTCACAATTTATGTGGGTTTTGTTACATAAGAATGAAAATTATCTCTCAGTGAGGCCTCTATGTTTTC
Source organism: Pinus tabuliformis (assembly GCA_031772625.1). Taxonomy (NCBI): domain Eukaryota; kingdom Viridiplantae; phylum Streptophyta; class Pinopsida; order Pinales; family Pinaceae; genus Pinus; species Pinus tabuliformis. The sequence continues at coordinate 1,816,458,228 of CM062816.1, read as the reverse complement.
TATAAACTCTTTGTATCCTTTGCCATGTATAGATTGTCTAATTTGGGACTTTTGGTTATAATGGGGAAGAAGAATGTATTATGTAGGTTCTTGTAGGATTTTTAGATTGACATGAATCGATTTTCATGTACCATTCTGTTTTTCTTCAATGTTGGTGTCCTAAGGCTATTTTTTCTATTTCGATGTGGATTATGTTGATTCAAGTTTCGACAATTTCACACCTTGTTCTTTAGGATGTGATTTAGACATTTGGGGTTTTTTATGCCTCCTTTTAATATCCATTATCTTCTAGTTTCTCTCCTCCCCTAAGTCTAGGTGATGGTGTGACTCTGGGATCCTAGTGTTTCTTTCCTCATGTTGGGAGTTTGATAGTTTCAATGAGAGAAAAGGGGTTTTCCTCTATTTCAGTGTGGCAAGGCATTGTGTTCTTTTTACTTGCGAGAATATCAGGTCTCTTTCATGAAGTTATTTTGATTGGACTCTTGCAAGGTGTTTTCATTGGATGCATGGGGAAACTAGTCCTAGGTATATCCCCTCTATCAAAGTTGACCAAGGTCATGGCACAATTGAAACAAGACATTTCCAACTTTAGCACAACTAAACTATGTCAACTTTGACTATTGCCATGGAATTATTGGTGCAACAAGTGTGAAAATGCACTATCTTGAGGCTGAGTTGGCAACACTTCATTAATAAATTTTATAATTTCAACTATTTGTAGGCCAACACACTCAAGATGGGACCTCTTTGGTTCACTCATCCTTTGTAACCATGGGATTCCATCTAGATGTGAATGCTTCTTGTTGATGAATATGAGGAGTTTGATGAGGGAACTGATGCCTTCCCCACTTCGCCTACTTAGTTTGTATGCAATTTAAATGTATTAAGATATTAAGAGTGTTTTGAAGATTTATGTACCAAAGGTAGTTACATTTGGATTGGCTACAACTAGAAAATTTTGGGTGTTGATTTTAGAAACACCTATATGTAAGACTCGTGAGCCAAAAACTCTACTTTCGTAATTTTGTTTAAGGAACTTGTCTTAAAATGAATTTTAATATTGATATAAATACTCCGAACTCCATTTTTGTAATTTTGATGAAAGGGCATGGCTGCAAGCATGAATTTTAAGCTTCTTTTTGTCTATACACTTGCTTAATTTCCTAAGCAATATTGGTTTTTCTGAATTTAGTTAGTTTTACAAAATAATAGATGAGTCGAGTAGGGAAGTTAGAGTGGAAGCTTGCTACTCATGATGCTCCAATGGATGGATTTGTAACTGCGTCAATTGTATCCACTTCTACTCGTGTTCATGGTTTGATGCTAAGTCACTGATTCTAGCGTTGGTGAATTTGAAACCAGAAGGTACGCTAGATCTGGAAAGCTGTGCTATAATTTAGGATTCTCCTTCCTGTATTGGTACTGGGGGATAAAATAGGTAGTAAATTGGTTTTGTTGCTTCATGTACCATAGCCCTTGTTGTTGGTGGTGCTTAAACAATCGTGGTGCTTTCTTTACCTTTGCTACGGGTAGTTATATGTAAACAAAATAAATGGGCTCATAGAAACTAAATTTGTCATAGCCTCTACTAAAGGCAGGGACTAGATGCCATGTAGCATCCCTTGTTTATACATGGTATTGCAGTAGACACGCAATATGCTTAAGACGATGTGGATGTCACCAAAATAATAATATAAAATTCCTCCAAGAATTTGAACACAAAAATATCATGAAACAAATGCATAAAATCAAGACTTAGCGAACATCCATTACAAGAAACAAACTGATTATAGAAGGAAAAGAACACATTCCCAAAAATAAACTGTTGAAGTCAAGTCTTCGAGCAAAAGCAACATAATTTGGTTAAGTCTCCAAATAGATAAAGTCAAGTCTCCTTCATGAATAATGCAGTAGTGCAATTTTGAAAAACCTCAAAAACACTTCAACTTTATAAGTTATATAATCAAAATTTAAGATTTCAAGAAATCTTTACTTGGGTGGCCATGAAAAAATGTTTGAAAAAAACGAAAAACTATTAGAAAGTTAAATCAAATTCTAAAATAAAAAAGATATTAACATTTGAAAGTTTAATTAATTTTTAAAATAAAATGATTGTGCTAAGAGGTGCTCTATAGTCCAAGATTGGGTTAGATCTCACGTAAAATGACAAACGTAAACGTAAATGAAAACGTAAATATGTATATGGGTATATCTCACAAAAAAAACCTAAACGTAAATGTCATATCCCTCGTGTAACTCAACATAAAATGAGTTATGAATTAGTTACAATTCCTCACGTAACTCATCATAATTAACAGTTATGAATAAGTTATTCAGTTTCGGAACTGATCCTTAACATCCGGAACTGATTCTTGATATTAGAATGGGATGAGATCGTATATGGGGAGGCATTACTTCACATCTGGTTAATTCTCCATTACGAAATCAATGGAACCATTATTAACTGAATCTGTTTAACAGCATTGGAGATGGAGTATGCGCAAAGCAAAAAAAAAGATACCATAGTCCCACGGGCCCATATGGCAGTGGATGAAATATGAGTGGTTGCGAGCAAAACAGGGGAAGGGGTGTTGCATTGATTAATCCAGTGGTCGCCATACAAACGGGGCGCGCATTCGAAAAGAAAGATTCCATAAGAGAGACTCCATGTAACTGTCGCAGACCAGCGATGGAGATTGGGTGTCAGCCAAGAATGTGAGCGTTTATCTGTGAAGTAACTTATCTACATTGATGGAGTTGCAGAGCAGGCGGAGTTATCCCAAGCGAAATCAAAATTGTGGATTCGCTGATTAATTCCAATTCCCGCGCCGAGGATGAATCATATGCAGTCAACCCGTTTGGGATTTTGCTTGTTCTTGGGATTTCTGGGTTTGATCGCCCTGAGCACGATAATAGCTGCAGAATTCAAACATACCCAGAAACATGTATTTGACTACTGTACGTTAAATACGTCACCAGCTGTGAAAGATGCGTGCAGACATGCCATTTTGGAGCGGTTTAAGGCAGCTGTTAATACTCACGCCAGATCTGAAGATAAGTAACTGCACTCTTTATAGAAAGAACCTTAGTGTATCTTCAGTAACTGCATTCTTATAGAGAGAATTTTAGTGCATGCATTAGAAGAATGATTGATTTTATAGGTTCTCTTTGTAAAGAGAATGGGTTAATGCATGTGGTAATGTATATGGTAAAAGATTGATTAATTTATCTCTTTTCTTGTTTAAAGAAATACTTAATGAGTCCATGCTTGTATCTTTAAAAGACTATGTCCACTGCATATATTGAAGAAGGGATATTAGGATAAGCTAATGGCTCAAAGAACAGTCATCGTGTTATGGAGATGTGTTCTTTGTATGTTAGCAAAGCTATGATAAATCTTGACCATTGTGTTGTATGTTTTTAGAAAGAAACATGGACTTGTAAACTAATGGTTAGATCTCTTAGAGAGAGATATGCACCAGTGTGAATAAGCTTTGTGTAAAGTAGAACAATAATTTACTTGAATAGACGTACTAGTGAGTTAGTATGTTATGCTTGCTTATACAGATGAGTAGATGATAAAAGATCCTTTTTAAAGGTTGTTTAATGAACTATTGATAATATATCTAATATTGTTGCCAAGCTTGTTGTCAACAGCATTGACAGGAAACGATGGCAGTTGGTGCCAGAGGAAAGTGATGTTTAATATTGGTAGGATAAGGACTATTTGTCCATGCAGATGAGTCCAAATTGCAGTATTTATGCCACAAGGATTATTGCATGTGGTGGTATGTAAATAAAAGATTACATGAAAGCTGTATTAGCTTTTAGCTAGTTATGTGATAGCTTAATGATAATTCATTGTAAAGATTTTAATACAATGGTTAAGGGATGGAATCCCTTATAAGCCATTGAGTGAGGGGTGAAAACCCTCACGAGCGTTTAATAATAAGATTAAACGTTTGCTGGTTTTCACCCTACGGGGTTTCCAGGGTATATCCGTGTTCAATGGTGTGATTGATGTGATTGCCTTATGTGTCTGTTGATAATGATGGGTCCTTGATGATGATGGTTCTTTATTTGTTGTGACAAGCATAATGTCTTAGTACATGAATATCTAATATGGTTAAGGATATCAAGAAAATGGATGCATGGATTCATGAGACAGTTTATGTTATTACCGTGATGGTTAAGGGTTAAGCAATGGTTATGAAACTTACTGTCCTTGATGGCAATTACTTGCTACACTAATGAATATTATTTTTAATGGTTAATGATGAATTGTGGAGTTGTGAATTGGTTAATTACTTGTGATAATTTGTGTGAAAAACTCTAACTCCCTACCTTTTACATGCAAGGTTACCGGGGCATGTGACAAGTGGTATCAGAGCTAAAGGTTGCAGTACTGGCGCCTTTGGGAATTGGTAAGCGGAAAGGATATTGAGGTACGCCATCAGTAGGCATTAACTCAGGTACGAGTTTAATCATTCACATATTCATTTATGAAGTACACTACTTCTGGCATGATAGGTGTGATTCATGTTTATAACTGCTTTAAGTAGTAAATAATAAGTTGTTGCATAACTACGTTCATAACGTTAAATTCCTGATGAGGATAAAAGACAATGAAACTTTTGTCACACCTAAGAACAATATTGAGTACTCATTATATTCATGAACAATATTGAACACTCATTGAGGGAAGTGACAATCAACTACCAAGTTTTGATTTGCAAATATGGCAATAACAATGATGCATTTAATGAACAAAATTGAAGTTACAATGAACAAAACTTAATGAGCCAATGCATGAATATAAATTAGGGGAACATCCTTGAATAGGATGAAAAATTGTTTTAAAAAGGACATTAGAAGAACCCCTCTAGATATTGAAAACATGCAATGAGTCAAGCAGCGAAACTTGATTGTCGTAACTAACTTTTGATTCAATCTTGTCATGGATGCATGAAGACGATTGGTAGTGAGATTGGTTAGTGTTGTATGACTAACCCATAGAACTTATATGCATTAATTCAATTGGACTTAAGATTATTACAAATTCGAAAATAGGTGAAGGTTGATTGATGTCACATGCATGGAATGTGTGTATGAAGATTTTTACTCTCTCTGTGCTATAGTCCGGTTGTGCATGAGAAGAGTTCCTAATTTTATTCACCATGAGAATGCATGATGAATAGTATATGCTTATGTCTTAATAGATTTAATGATGATTACCCTCTAATTAAGTGAAATCCATTAGCATGGTATGTGTTTATCATTACTTGTTGAGAGATAAAAACCATTGGAGCCTCGATTTAAGGATGGTTGAATTTATCTCTACTATGGGAATGATGGATTTCTTATGCATGTTGCATTCCAGTGTGAAGTTAAGGGTAGAGGCATGTTCAGTGGGTAACATTTCTAGGACCCATTCATGATATAATTACATGTGATAATTATTCATAAATAGACTACCTGTGTTAATACAGTTGTCAGTAAACTCTAATTACCTTCCCCAACCATAGATGCTTCCAAAGGAAAAGGAAGCAAGGAGAAGGAAGAAGACCGTGCTGTAGGGACAGACGGAGATGGGAAAAAGAAATCGCTAAGTCTGGTGATGACCAGATAGCGCAAGCTTTGGGTGTCAGAATCTTGCAGAAGACTCTAAGTCTGGGGATGACTAGATAGCACTCGATGTGCATGTGAGTATTCCTTGACCATGCTTAAGGAGTTGGAAAAATGATAACTATAGTGTGTTGATGATAATGATTTTTCATAATGTCTCCTTGAAGTCATTATTCTGGAATGGTCACATAGTAGTGTTATGATAGTAGTTGCATCTAGCATCAAGTGGTAACTCTGGTGCATGTGCGACACTTAGGAGATTATGCTTCTAATTGCATAAGTAGAGCAATTGCTTCCGGTAAGGGTGGTTTAACTTGTTAGTTATGCATGTTGATCCAAGGATAAGATAAGTGTCTTGTTCACTTACTTGAAGAACACGTATGAATGTTTTATATGATCTCTTAGTAGAGAAAGTATTTGAATGCATGCAATAAAAGAATGGTTCTTTTATAGATTTTCTTGGTAAAGAAAATGTGTTAAGACATGCAGTTAAAGATTGATTATTTTGTATGTTTTCTTGGTAAAGAAAATAGGTAGTTCCTATTAGAAAGACCCCACGTGAGTCTTGTGTGTGAGATGCTTGTCTCTTGTCTATAAATCCTTGCTAAATATAGCCAAAGTATCTTCTTGAGAAAAGAAGATGAGGCAAATAAATGTCCTGAGGACATAGCTTGGAAAGTGGCCAAGTTCTTTTGAATTAAAGTATGTATCTTTATTTGATAAAAGCTTCTTGGAAAATATATATATGCTAATTGCATTATGAATCTAGTTAGTTTCTAAGTTCTAGTGAAATGATTATGCATTACATGCATGATAAAGATAGCTAAAGATGTGCTTCTAGGCACCTAGATATTCATTTCTAACTTCTCGAAGAAAGAGTATATTACATATATACATAGATATAGTCTCATCCTAAGAGTATGCATACTTCATGTATGAAAATGAAGGATTTTATGAGAGTTCTTGAAAATGGAAATAGAGGTTCTTTTCTTTAAAGACACATTAGAATAGTGTTCATACAAGAACCAAAATCCTTACTTGATTCATGAAAAGAACTATGTGCATTGAAGCAAAGTAATTGTGTTAGGAGAACACATGTTGCATATTGGTAGCTATTATGACTTTGGAATTGTAAGTCGGTGTGTACTTAGAGAAAGTGGTCATGTTAGCTTCTTTGAAACTAATAATCTCTTGGAGAGATTGTCTTGTTGGATGAGCTGTGTTGATTGCTTGATTTTGATACATAAAGGATAAGTAAAACCTTGTTTTTGTATCTTGATTTTTATGCCTAAAGATAGATATCTTTAATAATTTCTTGAAAGAGAAACCCTCACATCGGAAGATAGAGAAATGAGGATTAAAATGAATTCCTTTAAGAAAGAGGTATGTGGTTTGTTGTATGAAATGCTGGTAGTATTCTAGTGAAAGGAATATGGGTTGCATACATTAAAGAAAGGCTTATATGATAAGCAATGGTATGCACAAAGATTAGTCATTATGATATAGAGTTATGATCTTTGTATATTAGAGAGATTATGTTTAATTACATTAACAATGCATGACCCAAGCTAGCCATAGTAAACGTAAGATAATACTCCATTAATGATGATTTGAATTGGAACAACCGACTATGGCAAAATTGGGAATGCTGAGAGTATTAACTCAACTGTTGTTGACATTTATACATTAATGAGTATTTGCATATGCTTTTATACATGACAATATTGTATGCATGAACATTCTTGGAAATGGAATACGTGTTAACTGATGCATATTTATAACTAACGTTGCTGACGGGATTAAGTAGTGGTACCTTAATGGCAACAAGAAAACTCATCACATAAATTGCTGCAATGTGAAATGCAATTATAAATGAGAAAGAATGATGTTATATGATATGCATGAATTATGTTATTTGGAAAATTTGCATGCATACAATGTGTATGATGGATATGTTTCCCATCAATCTTGATGTTGTGGACCCATGTTGGGGGTTATGTGTAAATGCATGGTATACATACATGTTTGTTGTGCTAATGATAATGTTCATATGGTTCATTGTGTAAATTACTTTGAGAAAGAGTAATAACAGAGAAATTTAACATGCTAGACAGTTGCGGATAGTTGGGTTGATGAGAGTTACCTGCCAGGAGGGGTTGATGGTACTTGTCTGCCCGGATTGTGAAAGGCTTCAATGCCTTGGGTTGATGACAGTTACCTGCCCGGAGGGGTTGATGGTACTTGTCTGCCCGGATTGTGAAAGGCTGGAATGCCTTGGGTTGATGGCAATTACCTGCCCGGAGGGGTTGATGGTACTTGTTTGCCTGGAGTTGGGTTGATGGCAGCTACCTGCCCGGAGGGGTTGATGGTACTTGTCTGCCCAGATTTCCTCTCCCTAGAATTCTTGAGCTGGTTGGCCAGTGGAATTCTATGTTAGACCTGGTAAGGTCTCTATCGAAGAAACTGTCTGGATGTGAAAATGACTCGATTTGGTTGTGGAAACCAGTTCCCATGGGTTGGGAATTCTTTAGCCTATTATGGTGCTCATAACTAAAGAAATGAATGAATCAGCTATATGATATGTTGAAAATGAATTTTACGTATAGTTGTGTAAAATATGTTATGCACATTTATCAAGAAATGAGCTTAGTGCTCAATAAGGAGTAATTGGAAATTTTAATTCCTTTATTGTATTATTAATGTTGTGAACATCTTAGTGGGAGCTAAGACAGTTCTTGCTTGATGCAGTGATTGACTGTTTGATGATTAGAGAGCTAGGTGCTCTTTTGGTACATCTAGAAGCACTTGCGAATGTCTTTAGTGAGAATTCGTTCAGTGTGCACGAGAGCAGTGATTCATCATTTGATGATTAGTGTTAGTGCTCTTTAAGTACTTGTAAAAACACTGTGATTTAGAAATCATCTAGCATTGCACAATTGATTGATAGTCAAAAGTATTCCATTGACTCACAAAATAGTGACTAATGTGATTGAATTTGTTAGTCATATATTACAGGAATTACTTACCGTGGAGGAATGAACAGTTTCCAACCACTATTAAAATACTTACATGAAAGTATTCATGGTTTTCAAAATAGATGGTAAGTAATGGTAAGTTGACACAGAGAATTTTATCATGAATGAATAAGGGCCAAGTTGTGGCGATTAGAAGTTGCATATTTTTGCAATTACGAATGCTTATGACTATTGAAGCTTAAACTAATGATATTTCTTATGACTATATCATTACTATTTTGTTTGTCGTCTTTTCTTGGAATGAAATCGTTGATTTCAAAGAGAAAGGATCACATTTTGTGTGGTTTAGGTGGTAATACCACGAGTAAAATATCAAGTTCCGATGAAAGATGAACACCGCGGACGGTGTTCTTGTTAAGGGGGGGAGTATGTCATATCCCTCGTGTAACTCAACATAAAATGAGTTATGAATTAGTTACAATTCTTCACGTAACTCATCATAATTAACAGTTATGAATAAGTTATTCAGTTTCGGAACTGATCCTTAACATCTGGAACTGATTCTTGATATTAGAATGGGATGAGATCGTATATGGGGAGGCATTACTTCACATCTGGTTAGTTCTCCATTACGAAATCGATGGAACCATTATTAACTGAATTTGTTTAACAGCATTGGACATGGAGTATGCGCAAAGCAAAAAAAAAAGATACCATAGTCCCACGGGCCCATATGGCAGTGGATGAAATATGAGTGGTTGCGAGCAAAACAGGGGAAGGGGTGTTGCATTGATTAATCCAGTGGTCGCCATACAAACGGGGCGCGCATTCGGAAAGAAAGACTCCGTAAGAGAGACTCCGTGCAACTGTCGCAGACCAGCGATGGAGATTGGGTGCCAACCAAGAATGTGAGCGTTTATCTGTGAAGTAACTTATTTACATTGATGGAGTTGCAGAGCAGGCGGAGTTATCCCAAGCGAAATCAAAATTGTGAATTCGCTGATTAATTCCAATTCCCGCGCTGACGATGAATCATATGCAATCAACCCGTTTGGGATTTTGCTTGTTCTTGGAATTTCTGGGTTTGATCGCCCTGAGCACGATAATAGCTGCAGAATTCAAACATACCCAGAAACATGTATTTGACTACTGTACGTTAAATACGTCACCAGCTGTGAAAGATGCGTGCAGACATGCCATTTTGGAGCGGTTTAAGGCAGCTGTTAATACTCACACTAGATCTGAAGATAAGTAACTGCACTCTTTATAGAAAGAACCTTAGTGTATCTTCAGTAACTGCATTCTTGTAGAGAGAATTTTAGTGCATGCATTAGAAGAATGATTGATTTTATAGGTTCTCTTTGTAAAGAGAATGGGTTAATGTATGTGGTAATGTATATGGTAAAAGATTGATTAATTTATCTCTTTTCTTGTTTAAAGAAATACTTAATGAGTCCATGCTTGTATCTTTAAAAGACTATGTCCACTGCATATATTGAAGAAGGGATATTAGGATAAGCTAATGGCTCAAAGAACAGTCATCGTGTTATGGAGATGTGTTCTTTGTATGTTAGCAAAGCTATGATAAATCTTGACCATTGTGTTGTATGTTTTTAGAAAGAAACATGGACTTGTAAACTAATGGTTAGATCTCTTAGAGAGAGATATGCACCAGTGTGGATAAGCTTTGTGTAAAGTAGAACAAGAATTTACTTGAATAGACGTACTAGTGAGTTAGTATGTTATGCTTGCTCATACAGATGAGTAGATGATAAAAGATCCTTTTTAAAGGTTGTTTAATGAATTATTGATAATGTATCTAATATTGTTGCCAAGCTTGTTGTCAACAGCATTGACAGGAAACGATGGCGGTTGGTGCCAGAGGAAAGTGATGTTTAATATTGGTAGGATAAGGACTATTTGTCCATGCAGATGAGTCCAAATTGCAGTATTTATGCCACAAGGATTATTGCATGTGGCGGTATGTAAATAAAAGACTACATGAAAGCTGTATTAGCTTTTAGCTAGTTATGTGATAGCTTAATGATAATTCATTGTAAAGATTTTAATGCAATAAGCCATTGAGTGAGGGGTGAAAACCCTCACGAGCGTTTAATAATAAGATTAAACGTTTGCTGGTTTTCACCCTACGAGGTTTCCAGGGTATATCCGTGTTCAATGGTGTGATTGATGTGATTGCCTTATGTGTCCATTGATAATGATGGGTCCTTGATGATGATGGTTCTTTATTTGTTGTGACAAGCATAATGTCTTAGTACATGAATATCTAATATGGTTAAGGATATCAAGAAAATGGATGCATGGATTCATGAGACAGTTTATGTTATTACCGTGATGGTTAAGGGTTATGCAATGGTTATGAAACTTACTGTCCTTGATGGCAATTACTTGCTGCACTAATGAATATTATTTTTAATGGTTAATGATGAATTGTGGAGTTGTGAATTGGTTAATTACTTGTGATAATTTGTGTGAAAAACTCTAACTCCCTACCTTTTACATGCGAGGTTACCGGGGCATGTGACAGTAAACATAAACATAAACATAAACATAAACATAAACATAAGCATGTGTAAACATAAATGTAAATTTCATGTAATGTTTAACATTTAACATATTTATCATTTACTAAAAATTTAATCTAATTTAAACTAATGTCTCCGTAATGAAAAATCATGTATGTCCTTCTATATAAATTTAACACTAAAAACAAAGTGTGGAATTCTATCTGTGAGGAAGCATTTTGGCAGAGTGTGAAGTAGAGATAAATTTAATACCGAAAACAAAGTGTGGAATTCTATTTTTAAGGAAGCATTTTCGCAGAGTGTGAAGTGTGAAATAATATTTCTGAGGAAGGATTAATGCAATTGGCTTTTCCTATTTTTATGGCTTCCTTGCGTGACTTACCTAGAGGTGCTCTATAACCCAGTATTGTAGTAGATCTCATGTAAAACCTTAAACATGAACATAAATGTAAATGTAAACGTAAGTATGTATGGGGTAGATCTCAAGTAAAAATGTAAACGTAAATGTAACCATAAATATAAATGTAATTGTAAATGTAAATGTAAACATAAACATAAAACTAAACATAAACATGTAATGTTTATAGAGTTAGATCTCATGTAAGAATGTAAACGTAAATGTAAACAGTTAATGTTTAACATTTAACATATTTAACATTAACTAAAAGTTTAATCTAATCTAAACTAATGTTGGCTGTAACGAAAAATCATGTCTCTCTATCTATATAAATTCAACACCAAAAATAAAATGTGGAATTCTATTTGGGAGGAAACATTTCCTCTCTATAACCCAGTATTGGGGTAGATCTCATGTAAAACCTTAAACATGAACATAAATGTAAATGTAAACGTGAGTATGTATGGGGTAGATCTCAAATAAAAATGTAAACGTAAATGTAAACATAAACATAAATGTAAATGTAAATGTAAATGTAAATGTAAACATAAACATGTAATGTTTATAGAGTTAGATCTCATGTAAAAATGTAAACGTAAATGTAAACAGTTAATGTTTAACATTTAGCATATTTAACATTAACTAAAAGTTTAATCTAATCTAAACTAATGTTGGCTGTAACTAAAAATCATGTCTCTCTATCTATATAAATTCAACACCAAAAATAAAATGTGGAATTCTATTTGGGAGGAAACATTTCCTCATAGTGCGAAGTGTGAAATAATATTTCTGAGGAAAGATTGATGTGATTGGTTTCTCCTCTTTTTATGGCTTCCTTCACTGACTTATTGAGAGGCTGAGAAACCGAAAATATAAATGTAAACCTAAATGTAAGTATAAACCTAAACGTAAACATAAACATGTATAACTTAGATTTCACATATAAACATAAACATAAATGTAAATATAAACATAAATATAAACATAAACATAGATGTAAACGTAAACATGTAATGGTTGGGATAGATCTCATTTAAAAATATAAACATAAACATAAACATAAACATTTAATTTTTAACCTTTAACATATTTAACATTTACTAAAAATTTAATATAATCTAAACTAATACCAGCCATGAAAAATCACGTCTCTCTATCTATTTAAACTTAACACCAAAAACAAAGTGTGGAATTCTATTTGTGTGAAGCATTTTAGCATAGTGCGAAGTGTGAAATAATATTTCCGAGAAAGGATTACTATGTCTCTCTATCTATATAAACTTAACACCGAAAACAAAGTGTGGAATTGTATTTGTGTGGAAGCATTTCAGCATAGTGCGAAGTGTGAAATAATATTTCTGAGGAATAGATTACTGCTATTGGTTTCTAAGTTTGATTTCGATTAATTTCTAGGTTTGATTTCAATTTCTCTTACTTTGGTGTGTAATTTTTTTTTTCAAATTTTTATATGGGTATATTTTCTAGTACTATTATTAATCTACATGATCTTCTAAAAACATGCTATTATTAATATGATAGTATATATCTTAACCTAAGGCATGCGATCTTTCATATTCTATTTGGAATTTGAATGATATATATCTTTTGTAAGGCATGCCATCTTTCATATCATACAACTGTTTTTTCCTAAATTAGGAGTCTTGCAGTAAATTAAGTCTTTTAATTTACAGTTTGGCTTTTGATTATTTCTAAGAATGAAATTTTAAATTCTATAGATTTTTATATGGAATAATATTTTTTACTAATTTACCGTGGGGAAATTGGTTTTCTCCTTATTCTTTTTATGGCTTCCTTTACGAATTTACCACGAGGAAATCAGAAGTAAATCGGTTTTCTTCTTTTTCCTAAATTAGGAGTCTTGCAGTAAATTAAGTCTTTTAATTTACAGTTTGGCTTTTGATTATTTCTAAGAATGAAAATTTAAATTCTATATATTTTTATATGGAATAATATATTTTACTAATTTACCATGGGGAAATTGGTTTTCTCCTTATTCTTTTTATGGTTTCCTTTACGAATTTACGAAATCAGAAGTAAATCGGTTTTCTTCTTTTTGATGGCTTTTTTCCCTCATTAGAGTATTAGAGTGTTTTTTTTCCTTCATTAGAAAGCCCTATAGCCACAATCTCCTTTTTCTTTAATTATTCTATTAAGTTCCTCTATTCAACTTGCATTTCCCTACATGACCAATAACATAGTGGCTTTCGTAGTGGTGTCCTGCCAAGTCGATTGAATATCGGAAAAGAAAATTGTAAACTTTACTCTTCTTCCCTATAAAAGAAATACGTTTTACCAATTCGCCATGAGGTTATTAGTTTCTTCTTTTCTCATTAATCGCCTCTTTTTTCATTAATTAATCTATTAAATGCATCCTGTCACACTTCCAAGCTGTACATTTTTTTTTTTTTTAACAGCAATATTAACTTCTTCTACGTATGCTTTCTATTTTAACATTTACATATGTATGGTTACGCATTTAATCATAAACATTTATTTGTTAACACAAAATCCCAAATACGCAACAGACATAATGAAATGTAATCAACATATATCACTTTGAAAGTTCGCGGGTATATACATTCGTTGACTAACTATATGTACACATATATTATAGTGGTAACATACGCACGTATTATAATGGTAACTTGAGAACTGATTATCGCACAGTTGGCACTGTCAGTCTTAATGGTGTATTTATGGTAACAGCTATAGAACTCAGGTTTCCATATCCCGAGATATCTGGGGTTGTGATAATTTGTCCGGCGATTAGCCTCGATCCAACTGGAGGAATTAACATCATCCATTTGGAAGGATGAACGGCAGATGGCAAGCTGCCATGTGCACCCGGTACTCCAAGCGCCTACGGCCTGACACCTTGGGCTTGCCATTTTCGCGCCTGGAGTTTCACCGAGAGCCACCGGCAATCGAACGGCTATCTGAGGTTTACTGCAGATCAAAGGTTATAGTTGTGCCACGAAACGGTGAGGTATTAGAGCTATTTATATGTATGTTTTTCCTTTCGGGTGGCTTTAGTTTTCATTTCATTGCCTCTGTGTCGCCACAGCACTGTAAGTCTTAGCTCTGTCGGCATTCCTTCTGCATCCAGCGACATCGCCCTTGGGTCTCAGGTATGCAGCTCCTGCTTTTCGGTTCGGCCTCTTCACCCTTTGAAGTTATCGGACATCCTTGTTTAAACGACACCAGACTTGGTTACTGCTGGTATTAATGCTTTTTCTTTATTCATTACATTCTTTCATTGATTTACACCAGGGTTTTTCCATCTATTAACCCGGCTAATGGTTCCATGCAGGTGGTTCAACGTTAATCCATAATGAACGAGGGTTTCCTCCATTCAGCCGGTTAGCCTATTACCAGGTAAGGTTCGAAAACTATCACAACTATGTATACTGGATTTATCAAACAATGGCTGAGTTTTTTTTTTTATTCCCTTGGCAGGGATGCCGGGCATTAATTCTCGGGTTTGTTCCCTGCACAAGCTCAGGGTCTTCCCTAATGGCAATAGGTTTTTAGCCCCTGTTCCGATGGACTCCTCTGTTAGGAGGCACTTCATTATGAGTATTGTCTGTATAGCCATGACTTATTTATCAAATGTAATTGTCATTTTAGCTTATGTACTGGTTCTCTTTTGAACGCAGACAATAATTATTTATTAAACTGTGACTCCGGACTGAGAGGGTTTGGTCTTGTCTAAACTTGTTGAAATATAGTATTTGTATCACGGGTGACCCCATAGGTTCAGCTCTACTCATCCTATTTCTTTCTGGTTATTCACCTTCTCTGAACTGGCTTGGTTACAGGCTTAATGTTTGATGTTTAATAATATCTATCTTTTACAGAGTATCTATTGTTTTCTTTCAGTTTTAAAACGATGAATATATTTGTCACAAGATTCCGACTTTGGTGCCTCTGCTGGCTGAGCACAAGCTTCGGCTTCGGCTCGAGTGGTTCACCAAAGCGGGGGTTTGCTGGTTAAATCTGGCTAAGGGTGCATGTAACCCCGGTTACCATTGCTCTTTCCTCGGCATCCATACTTATTTGTTATATCGTTAACAGTGAATGTGTAAATCTATTTAGTCCGTTTGCGCGTCACAGCTATATGATTATCTGGAACTGTTACGGTGTGGTTCGGTTTTGGTTAACCCTCTTTGTGTTTTTCTCACGGTCTACTTGACTGGGGTTGAATATATAACAGCACTGTTTTATGAAAAAGCACACAGCTTATTTACGGTTTCAGTTGGTCGGCGAGACATACCAGGTTCGCCTCACGGGTATATATCATGATTTTATATGTATATACAGTCTTTTAGCAAAGAACGCATAGACATTTCTTTTTCGTTTAACTGTGCACACAGATTTTCTAGTTCTTTACTTCGATACTTGAATATAAATATAGGGTTTATAGTATCATTCCTTGTTGATGAATTCTTGCTGTCACCGAAATGATTAACCTGTTACTTCTGTTTCTATTTTTATTTCGGATGAGGAATGCAAGTTTTTCATGTGGAATCTTACTACTCTTTCCTACAGAATGCATGCTGTTTCAATCTCTTTCATAATACAGAAGTAAATGTTCCTTTCTTGTTTTCTGTTAAAGAAGTATAGTCGGCTGTCTTTCAACTAGTTTTATTTTCTCAGTACAGAACAATACAAGAAATATTCCATTAGATATATGCATTATAAGCCATACCTGCTTATCTGCAAACCTACTTGTAATGCTTGTCAATCCACCCGTCCGTAGGAAGATTCTTCGCGATCTTCCACCCCCAAGCACTTGCAGACCTCTTGACTGCAGTTTCTCTGGCTCTACCAGATCTCGCTATCTGGTCCTAACCAGACATAGCGCATACAGGAAAATTCCTTTCCTCTTTCCTATGCCATCTGATCCTAACCAGACATAGCATCCTCTTCTTTTTCTCTACCATCTGATCCTAACCAGACTTGGCAATCTTTCCCCTTTTTCCTCTGGGGACTCAACTACCTCCTGAAGGTAGTTAGGGTTTTATTTTTAACTGTCTCCACAGTTATTAATCATGATTAATCATATGCTCAAATCAAATAATACTAACGCAATTTTTAATTATCATAATATTAACAACAGAGTTGTATACTTTTCAAATAAAGTCTTTGTTCATAGTTACTTTTACTATTTACCAAAATTAACTTTTCACGAGGGATGTTACATCTCCCCCTCCTGAAAGTCTACATCGTCCCGATGTTGCTGTTCATTCAAAAACAATCTGGGATAAGTATCCCTCATCATCTGTTCATCCTCCCAGGTGGCCTCTTCAGGCCCAAAGTGCCGCCACTGCACTTTAACCTGGCTGATGACCTTTTTCCACAGCTCGACTCTTCTCCGATCTAATATGTTCACTGGTTTGACCAGGAACTCTCCTTCCGGTTCCACCTAAAACACATGACAATCAGATTAGCTGCTTACTAGAATTCTATTTCAGTTTACATTATTTAACAGTCTTCCCTTACCTAAATGTCCTGCCAACTTATTATATGCCTAGCGTCATACACATATCTCTTTAAAACTGATACATGGAAGACATTATGAACCCGAATATGGCTGGGTAGGGCGAGCTGGTAAGCTACCGGCCCTACTCGTGCCAGAATTTGGAATGGTCCACAAAAACGCGGTGCCAATTTGGCACAAGCATTCCATTGGAGGGTACTTTTTCTAGCTCGTATTCTGATGTACACATGCTCACCCACTTGGTACTCTTTAAATGTTCTCTTCCGATCTGCAAAATTCTTCTGCCTGTCCTGTGCCATCTTTAGATTAGCTCGAACTTTTTTCACCATAACTTCCATCTCCTCCAACATCTCAGGGCCCAGCAAGAATTTGTCCTCCGGTCCACCCCAACTGGAGGGTGTGCGGCATTTCCGGCCGTAAAGCACTTCGAATGGGCTCATCCTCAAGGATGCATGATAACCATTGTTATAGGCGAATTCCACTAGGTGTAAATACTCCTCCCATCGCGTAGGTTGCTGCATCACATAAGACCTCAGCATGTCTTCCAATACTTGATTCACTTGCTCTGTCTGTCCGTCAGTTTGCGGATGATATGCGGTGCTGAAGCTCAATTGAGTTCCTAGACCTTCAAATAAGGTCCTCCAAAAAGCTGAGGTAAATTTAACATCACGGTCAGATATTATTACTTTCGGCAGCCCATGAAGTTTAAATATATTTTGCATGAAAATGTTTGCGATTTGAGCTGCACGATAAGTGGATTGAACCGGTATGAAGTGAGCTGACTTGCTGAGTTTATCTACTACCACCATTATAGAATCATTGTTATTTTTGGATTTCGGTAAACCGGTAATAAAGTCCATGGTTATGGTCTCCCATTTCCATTCTCGTATGGGTATTGGCTGTAGTAATCCTGCAGGGTGCTGATGTTCAGCCTTCACCTGTTGACACTCTAAACAGCGCGCCAGGTATTCTATCACATCCTTTTTCATGCCTGGCCAGTAGTACCTCTTCCTTAGCGAGGTGATTAATTTCTGGTAATCAGGATGTCCTGCATAAGGACTTTTATGATTTTCATCCAGAATCTTTTCTTTAATGCCGCTTTGATTAGGTACATAAATCTTCTTCTGGTAGCACAAAATTCTGGCTGCATTCAAGGTGTACCCTTGTTGTATTAAACGGGTATCTGAATTCTGTACCAATTGCTTCTTTTGCATATAAATATGATCTTGCATCGCAGCCTCGTCAATCTCTTTGTCAAGGGTGGACCATCCTTGACTAATACCAATTTCATAAATGCAATGCACTTTTCGGCTCAGTGCATCAGCTACTCTGTTCTCTTTTCCCTTTAAGTGTTTAATTTCGAAATCGAAATTTCCCAAAAAGTCCACCGATCTTTCTTGTCTTGCGTTTAAAGTCGGTTGACTAAAGTAACTAGTCAAGCTGTGGTGATCTGTCATTAGCAAAAATTTTCTCCCCACTAAATAATGGCACCACATCTTTAATGCATGGATCACCGCGGTTAATTCCAGATCATAGGCAGAATATTTCTGCTCATGTTCTTTTAACTTTCTGGATTCATATGCAATCACTTTACCTTCCTGCATTAGCACTCCACCCACGCCCTCCTTACTGGCATCTGTACAAACTACATACTCCTTTTCGGGATCTGCCACACACAACACAGGTGCGGTGGTAAGTAAATGTTTGAGCTGTTCAAAACTTCGTTGACAGTCTGCTGTCCATTTAAACACTTTTCCCTTCTTTTGCAAGGAGGTGATAGGGTAGGCAACCCTGGAAAAACCTTCTACAAACCGCCGATAATAACCAGCCAGCCCCATGAAGGATCGAATATCTGCTACATCTTTGGGTGTTGGCCATTCCATTATAGTTTTGATCTTTTCGGGGTCTACAGCTATACCCTCCTTCGTAATAATGTCGCCCAAATATTGGATCTGTTCTTTATAAAAATCACATTTGCTGAATTTCCCATATAACTGATGCTCCCGTAATGTCTATAACACTATCCTCAGATGTTCCTTATGCTCCTTGATATTCCGGGAGTATATAAGTATATCATCAATGAAGATCAATACAAATTTGTCTAGATATTGATGAAATACATTGTTCATCAAACACATGAATGTTGCAGGTGCATTAGTTAATCCAAAAGGCAGTACCACAAACTCGTAGTGTCCGTAACGAGTACGAAAAGCTGTCTTGGCTATGTCCTCATCTTTAATTCTGATTTGATGGTAACCCGATCTTAAATCGATCTTTGAGAAGATTGTCGCCCCCTTTACCTGATCAAACAACTCATCAATGCGGGGTAGTGGATATTTGTTTTTAACAGTCAGTTTGTTCAGCTGTCTATAATCTATGCACATACGCAGAGTTCCATCCTTTTTTCTTACAAATAGCACAGGAGCTCCCCAAGGAGATACACTGGGACGGATATACTTCTTTTCCAGCAGCTCTTGCAGTTGCATTTTTAACTCAGTTAACTCTGGCACACTCATCCGATAGGGTGCCCGGGAAACTGGGGCTGCTCCGGGTACCAGCTCAATGGTGAAATCTAAATCCCTTTTGGGCGGCAGCCCTGGAATTTCTTCAGGAAATACATCTGCAAAATCTTGCACTACCGGTATATTTTCAACAGTTGCAACCTTATCCACAGAATCTGCGTATCCTACTTGTACTGCATAAATCTGGCATTTCTTCCGGACACATTTAACCAGCTGTGAGGCCGTGATTGGCCGGATCTGCACTGGTTTCTGGATGCCTTGAATCTCTTTTCCCACTCCCAATTCATCTCGGTAAGAGACTGTTTTCGTTTTACAATTAATTACAGACCATCGTTGTTCCAACCAATCCATTCCTATCAGCACATCATAGGAACCAAGAGGGAGTACGTTTAATTCAGTTGTTATTGTTTGGCCAGCTATCCTTAATGGACAGTTGCTGACTTTAGTTAGTACTCGTCTTTTGGCCCCAGTGGCCAGCTGTACTAACCAAGGGCTTTTAAATTTAGTAGTTTGTAAACCACAGCTTTCCACAACTTTGGGACTTACATAGCTTAAAGTAGCTCCTGGATCTACTAAAATAGAAACAGTTCGATCAAAGATCTTACCTTCAAACTCTATCATTGTGGGCTGGTAATTAGCTTGTCGATCCTCTAGTGCTGCATTTATTCTGGGCATAGATCGAGCCACATCTCCTACTGTCGAAGCTTCATAGATCTGGGACAACTGATCGATTTCCTTCTGATGAGGGCAATTTTTAATATAATGGGGTCCACCACAACCCCAACACTGAACAGGTGGCCTAGCTGAGCCTTCATTGTCCAATCTAACTTGCTGTTCACTATATTTGGATTCTGTAGGAGGCTTGAATCTGTTCTGATTTTTGGTTGGATTTCTAGTATTGGCCCCTTTCGAAAATCCTTTTTGAAAGCTGCTGCGAGCTCCCTTACTTCCCATAGGCATTTTGCTGCCCCTCTTATCTGTCCAACGCTTCCCAGAATTTTCTCCTTTTGGTTTGTTTTGCTGATAACATAGTCTTGCCTTCTGAATTGCTTCATCCATCGTCTTCGGATTATCAAACTCTATTCTTTCTCGCATTGCCAGAGGTAGGCTACTAACAAACCTTTGTACCTTAGCCTTCTCCTCACGAATATATGGCACGTAACGAAGCAGGGATGTGAATTTAGTTACGAATTCGTCGATGGTCTGCTGTCCAAGCCGCAGATCATGAAATTCTCGCGCTTTTTCATCGTAAAAGCGTTCTGTCAGGTACTTCTCCTTGAAATATTTTTGAAACATTTCCCAGGTCACATCCTGCTCACTCACTCCCCACACCATCTTGACCTCCTCCCACCATAGTGTGGCTTTGGCCTGCAGCTGGAATATAGCCAGCCTTGCTTTAAGATGATGATCATATTCGTATACTTGAAAATACTTATTCATATTAATTAGCCATGCCTCTGCAGCTTCTTCTGATTCCCCATCGAAATGAGGTGGTTTAATTTTCCGAAACTCCCCTTGTAGTTCCATCCGGGGTCTTTTTGGGGTTTGATATTCAGAAGCATTGACAGACTTCTCTCCTCGCGTCTCTGCTTTGTCCTCTGCTTCCTCTTGTTTAGTATGATAGCTCTGTTCATCTGTTACTCGTGGCTGTTCAGGCCTCGGATGTGACTGTTGTTGATGTTGTTTATCGGATAAGCTTTTCAGAATCCTTTCCTGTTCTACATTTAATCTTGCGTTATCTGCACGCAACCGGGCCATTTCGTCCTTTAGTTCCTGAACTGTCCTCAATAGCGTCGAATCAGTATTGCGGCCTTCTGCTCCCAATTGCACCCAAAGCTCAGGATTTCCCTGAGGTTGCCTCATGTTATCGGGTTGATCCAAATTTCCATGAGGAGCACTATTTGCTCTTCTCATTCTGCTGTTTGCTGTTACCTGCTTAAGAATAACTCATTAAACAGATATAATTTGTCTTTAGCACACTCAATTTTTGTCATGACACTATGTATATTTACATTGCTGTGTAACTTGAAATTTTCCCAAAGGTCACAGAGTTGTAAACTTAGGCTCTGATACCAATTTGTCACACTTCCAAGCTGTACATAAAGTTTTTTTTTTTTTTTTTTACAGCAATATTAACTTCTTCTACATATGCTTTCTATTTTAACATTTACATATGTATGGTTACGCATTTAATCTTAAACATTTATTTGTTAACACAAAATCCCAAATACGCAACAGACATAATGAAATGTAATCAACATATATCACTTTGAAAGTTCGCGGGTATATACATTCGTTGACTAACTATATGTACACATATATTATAGTGGTAACATACGCATGTATTATAATGGTAACTCGAGAACTGATTATCGCACAGTTGGCACTGTCAGTCTTAATGGTGTATTTATGGTAACAGCTATAGAACTCAGGTTTCCATATCCCGAGATATCTGGGGTTGTGATAATTTGTCCGGCGATTAGCCTCGATCCAACTGGAGGAATTAACATCGTCCATTTGGAGGGATGAACGGCAGATGGCAAGCTGCCATGTGCACCCGGTACTCCAAGCGCCTACGGCCTGACACCTCGGGCTTGCCATTTTCGCGCCTGGAGTTTCACCGAGAGCCATAGGCAATCGAACGGCTATCTGAGGTTTACTGCAAATCAAAGGTTATAGTTGTGCCACGAAACGGTGAGGTATTAGAGCTATTTATATGCATGTTTTTCCTTTCGGGTGGCTTTAGTTTTCATTTCATTGCCTCTGTGTCGCCACAGCACTGTAAGTCTTAGCTCTGTCGGCATTCCTTCTGCATCCAGCGACACCGCCCTTGGGTCTCAGGTATGCAGCTCCTGCTTTTCGGTTCGGCCTCTTCACCCTTTGAAGTTATCAGACATCCTTGTTTAAACGACACCAGACTTGGTTACTGCTGGTATTAATGTTTTTTCTTTATTCATTACATTCTTTCATTGATTTACACCAGGGTTTTTCCATCTATTAACCCGGCTAATGGTTCCATGCAGGTGGTTCATCATTAATCCATAATGAACGAGGGTTTCCTCCATTCAGCCGATTAGCTTATTACTAGGTAAGGTTTGAAAACTATCACAACTATGTATACTGGATTTATCAAACAATGGCTGAGTTTTTTTTTTATTCCCTTGGCAGGGATGCCGGCATTAATTCTCGGGTTTGTTCCCTACACAAGCTCAGGGTCTTCCCTGATGGCAATAGGTTTTTAGCCCTTGTTCCGACGGACTCCTCTGTTAGGAGGCACTTCATTATGAGTATTGTCTGTATAGCCATGACTTATTTATCAAATGTAATTGTCGTTTTAGCTTATGTACTGGTTCTCTTTTGAACGCAGACAATAATTATTTATTAAACTGTGACTCCGGACTGAGAGGGTTTGGTCTTATCTAAACTTGTTGAAATATAGTATTTGTATCACGGGTAACCCCGTAGGTTCAGCTCTACTCGTCCTATTTCTTTCTGTTTATTCACCTTCTCAGAACAGGCTTGGTTACAGGCTTAATGTTTGATGTTTAATAATATCTATCTTTTACAGAGTATCTATTGTTTTCTTTCAGTTTTAAAACGATGAATATATTTGTCACAAGATTCCGACTTTGGTGCCTCTGCTGGCTGAGCACAAGCTTCGGCTTCGGCTCGAGTGGTTCACCAAAGCGGGGGTTTGCTGGTTAAATCTGGCTGAGGGTGCATGTAACCCCGGTTACCATTGCTCTTTCCTCGACATCCATACTTATTTGTTATATCGTTAACAGTGAATGTGTAAATCTATTTAGTCCGTTTGCGCGTCACAGCTATATGATTATCTGGAACTGTTACGGTGTGGTCCGGTTTTGGTTAACCCTCTTTGTGTTTTTCTCACGGTCTACTTGACCGGGGTTCAGTATACAACAGCACTGTTTTATGAAAAGTCACACAGCCTGTATACGGATTCAGTTGGTCGACGAGACACACCAAGTTTGCCTTATGGTATATGTCATGCTTTTATGTGTATAATACAGTCCTTTAGCAAAGAACGCGTAGACATTTGTTTTTCGTTTATCTGTGCATAAAGATTTCTAGTTCTTTACCTCGATTCTTGAATATAAATATAGGGTTTACAGTATCATTCCCCGTTGATGAATTCCTGCTATCACCGAAATGATTGACCTGTTTACTTCTGTTTCTGTTTTTATTTCGAATGAGGAATGCAAGTTTTTCATGTGGAATTTTAATACTCTTCCCTACCGAATGCATGTTGTTTCAATCTCTATTTATAATACAGAGGTTAATGTTCTTTTCTTGTTTTCTGTTAAAGAAGAATAATCAGATGTCTTTCAACTATTTCTATTTTCTCAGTACAGAACAATACAAGAAATATTCCATTAGATATATGCATTATAAGCCATACCTGCTTATCTGCAAACCTACTTGTAATGCTTGTCAATCCACCCGTCCGTAGGAAGATTCTTCGCGATCTTCCACCCCCAAGCACTTGCAGACCTCTTGACTGCAGTTTCTCTGGCTCTGCCAGATCTCGCTATCTGGTCCTAACCAGACATAGCGCACATAGGAAAATTCCTTTCCTCTTTCCTATGCCATCTGATCCTAACCAGACATAGCATCCTCTTTTTTTTCTCTGCCATCTGATCCTAACCAGACTTGGCAATATTTCCCCTTTTTCCTCTGGGGACTCAACTACCTCCTGAAGGTAGTTAGGGTTTTATTTTTAACTGTCTCCACAGTTATTAATCATGATTAATCATATGCTCAAATCAAATAATACTAACACAATTTTTAATTATCATAATATTAACAACAGAGTTGTATACTTTTCAAATAAAGTCTTTGTTCATAGTTACTTTTACTATTTACCAACATTAACTTTTCACGAGGGATGTTACACATCCATTCAAGTTGCATCTCCCTAAATAAGTAATGGCATATTGGCTTTGGCACTAATGGGAGGAAAATCACTACCGGCCACATCCTTATTCTTTAATTATTCTACTAAATTCATTTACTCGAACTACGCCTAACATATTGGCTTTGGCTTTGTATGGAAAATATAATTTTGTTTAGGAAGGTTTTGTTATAACATGGTTTTAAAAGCGTTAATTACGTGTATGAGAAATTATTTTGTTTAAAGAAATGTATTAGGATTGTTAATACTAAAAAAGGTATGGTAAATACGATGGAACAAATTATTTTCAAAGATAATAATACATATTTTTTTTAAGTGTACTCCAAAGGTATGGTAAATAAAAAAAATATAAATAAATAAAACAAATATAAATAAACTAGAGGTAGGGTAAATAAATAAAACTTCTTTTCATATTTAATAAAAAGAGGTTTTGATTTAGGTGAAGCTCATGGGCCAAATACCATTTTAATACCATGAGCCAAATACCATGGGCCAAATCCCATATTTATAAAATATGTATGGTAAATAAACAAATATAAAAGAGGTATAAAGAGGTATGGTAAATAAATAAAAATATATCAAACACGATTAGAAATCAACATCTAATTATATACAAAGTGTATGGGCCAAACACCAGGGTAAATAAAAGAGGTATGGTAAATAAATAAAACCTCTTTTTATATCTACTCCATAATCCTTTTTATATTTACAAACACTCAAAAAAGAGGTTTTATTTAGGTAAATCTTATGGGCCAAATATCATGGACCAAATTATTATCAATACAATGCAAAAAAGCATTATTAACCCTAATATTAGTATTAAAATATTAATATTATTAAATTAATTAACTTTGGAATAATACCATATTGATATTATAATATATATTAATATATCATGAGATATATTAACTCTAGGTATATATGGGAGGGAAAAGCAAAGACATAGAGTGCTAGAGGTGGAGAGATAGGGAGAGTGACAAGGGGGAGACAGAGATAAACTCAATTAGAAGGGATAGGATGAAAGAAGAGAGAGAGAAGGAGAGGAGTGAGAGAGGTAGAGAAAGCTAAGAAAGGGAGAGAGAGACATAAAGATGGATGGGGGAGAGAGAAGTAAAGGGGGAGGGATATCATGAGAGGATTGGACAGGAGAGAGAGAGAGAGAGAGAGAGAGAGAGAGAGATGAGGGAAGAGAGAGGGAGGTAGGAGAGAAAGGGAAAGAGGAAGGACACGAGAAATGACTTGAGAGAGAGGAGAAGAGATGGAGGGATAGAGAGATGGAGTTGGAGGGGGTGTTATCACCAAAAAATTGAACATCTAGCCTAATTTATTAGATGGACCAAAGTACACCATGTAAAGCCAATTTTACCATCGTAAAATTGATTTCACTATGAGAAATTACTTAATAAACCACCTTTGTTAAGTAATTTATACTTAAACCCATGAAGAATAATTAAATGAATCACTATTTATTTGATTTTATTCTGAGAATAATTTATTTAAACAATTGTTTTATTATTATTCCTCGTTAAATTTGACCTAATCATGAAAAATAAACAGATAAATCATTAATTATCTTATTTTTCTCTAAGAATAATTAATTAATAACTAATTAATTATTATTCTTTGTCAAAATTGACTAAATCCCTTAGGAATAATTAAATAAATCATTATTTATTTATTATTCCTTAACTAATTCCTTGAGATGATAAATAAATCATTTATTTATTATTTCTAAATAAAAGTTTAAATACTCTTTCCCTCCTAACCAAATATAATAAAATATTCCAAGTGGCTATTCTAAGAATGGGACCAATAATATTTTATTATTGCTCATTATTCGAGGATAACTCAATATTTTGTTATAAGTAGAAGGGTTTTCTATTCATTATTCACTTTTGATTATTTTCATTGTTGCACTCATTGTCGTAACTCTGATTATTTTCATTGTCGCACACCATTATTTGTTGGGTTTACATACTATAGAAGAGAGAGACTGCACAGTTTGAAGACGTTTGAGGATAGCCAAGAATCCATCCCATAGAGGGGGACTGGTAACATCTATTTGTTCCCTTGACAGCTGTTATAATAAAATTATTCTTTACATATTTGGTTTCCATTGGATGATTCGAGTTATTACTCTTTCATTTTGTTGTTTAACTATGATTGCGGCATAGATCTGGACTTTGGCAGGTTTTACTTCTATCAGTTATTGCAGATCTACAATGTTTAGTAGCCATTTATATTTTTGAGATTGTTTGTCATCCATAATCTTAAGTGGGTTCTTTTCGTACATCTTTGAGAAGAAAACACTACAACAAAATTGGCAACTCGACTAGGGATTTTCTGATTATTTCCAACAACAAAATTGGTGACTTCGCTAGGTTTTATAATTCAGATCTAGAAACCTGGGTGACCTTTGGATTTTAGCTTAAGTATTCTTCGTTTTTCAATTCTATTAATGTTTTCTAGTTTTTTAACCCTATATCTAATCAATTTCTTAGTTCCGCGACCTTTCTGGTCTTTTCCGCAGGTCATAGGAACCAACCGTGACAAAGTCGACACTTTTTTTCAAGATTTGCCAACCGAGATCCACGAAGCAAAAATCACACTTTTTAGCCCAAAAAGTGTGAAATGAAGGCCAATGCGCACTTAACATCACAAAAAGTACAATCCCTACGGAGAAACAGTTCAATACCTACGATTTCTGGGTTTCAAGGTTTTTCTCATATTTGTTTCTGGGTTTTGCAAAGAGTTGTATGATGGGTTGTCTAACCTCTATCTCACCCTACTTAGGCCTTGATCCACTCTAATTTAGTCGTCGAAGTCGAATTTAGCCTCCCCTAGGGCTTCTAGTATGCTTCCACCTTTCTAGGAGGAGTTTAGCTAAGTGAGAAGTCTGAGTTTCTGCAGCACTTTCAGCCACATCTTCCAGATCTATACCCTTTGTTTTAGATATGTTAAGATAGGTTGTTACCATCTAGAGTTTCACATTTAAACATGTTTGGTCATTTGCCTTAGGGTCCCATTGATTGCCCTAGATGTTTCACCCATCTCCCTATCTTTTTGCAGCGATCTTCCTCTCTGGTTTTTTGTTGTTGTTGCACCATTTTCTAGTAGCTTAGTGTCACTTGATCCCGTTCACACTGAAATTTATATCTCTTGACCATTTTAGTGTATTTTCCATCGGTTTAGCCACCAACCAGCATAGTGTTTGCAAACCAATTTGGGTGGGATTTAGTTAGTTGTTTTGCTGTTAATTTTCTATTATTAATTTTAGTTTATTTTCAGCAATTAATTTTTTTTTACAAACACAATATTGGATTAATCAATTAATACACTTGTACACACTAGCACACCTTAAGTGAAGGGCGCTTGATTTACACCGCCAAGCCAAGACATAAAATAATTGTAACGCCCCAGTTAATTGCTAGTGTTTAAATTAAAAACAGTAAATTTAACTATTGTTTATGGTTATGTTGGTAAAACTGGATAATTACTGTGGTGGTTACTGTTTTAATTAAATATAGTTATAATTGCTTGGTACCAACGAGTATGGCTTGGAAATAAACCAACTGTTAATGATTATAGAGCTTCCCCTTCAGACGGGTATTAGAACCAAAATATGACATCTGTCAGAAAGGGTAGAAACCCTAACTACTTTCAGATGGTGGTTGAGTCTCATAGAGGAAAAGAGGTTGCTACGTATGGTAAGGACCAGATAGCAAGGCTTGTGAGAAGTGCCATTGGGCAGAAAACGCTATGTCTGGTAAGGATCAGATAGCGTATGTTGGGAAGCAGAGAGCTCCCTGAAAACTGCTATGTCTGGTAAGGACCAGATAGCGTAACACTGGCGGTGCCAGAAGACTGAAGACAACAAGAATCTTGCAGGTTGCTTGGGGGTGGAAGGTCGAGAAGGACCCTCCTACGGTCGGGAGGTTTGACAAGCACATTACGAGGTTTGCCTCGGAACAGGTATGTATGACCATGATTCGGTAATTTGTGTATGCTGTCGAATTATGTAAAAGTTATGACTGAGCAGAAACTGCGAATGAATTAGAGAAAGTAATTTCTATTAAGCAAGTAAAAGAACCTGAGTTAGGTTAAAAACATATCTCTGTGAAAGAACGAAAAACCCCTGCTCGTTGGCTAGAAGAAAGAGCAGACAGACAGAAAAATGAACAAAACCCAGAACCTAGAGTTAATCACTGACTTTCTTTTGAAAAAAGAGAATTTTGGGTAGCTGTAAACGGAAAAGATCTATTCCCGGAAAACAAAAGAAATAATACATATATAAACAGAAATATCAACCATGAATTTAACCTTAAAACACAGCATGCAAATTTGGAAAATGATAATCTCACTTGAAATAGTGATTTACAGGAGTGCTGTAAAGCGGATAAATTTAACAAAATTCCATTGAATAGCTACAGTCTTGCTATCGGTAATAACCCAGCAATAACTTTGAAAATCATTACAAAAAAGTAATACCCACTTTGAAATATACATGTACAATCATTAATCAGCCAAAATAAAATTACAACAGCTTCAATCCTCTTTAATATGAAGGTTCGCCGCAGGGTTAAACCCTCGGCTCCGTTCCAAATCAATCATAACAGAAATGCATGTCGCGGCACAGCCCGACAAGTCATTGTCGCCGTAGCAGTTTGGGCGGTAAACAAACAACACCACGGGAAACCCGAACGGGTTCCCGACTAACCATTTAGGATAAGAAATTTAGAATGACAATAACGGATACAGTAGCCCGAGAGTTGTCTCGGCAGCATGTTTAGTGTGGATGAAACCCTTTCAGAAACTCCCTTATTCAAGATTTAAGGCGTTGTTCCTCTTACCCGGAAGCGGAAAGGGGATGGAAGGGCAGTGTTTCACCACACGCTGGTCACGGCACCTGCTTCCTGTACCTGAAACAGAGGAAAACCAGAAAAACCATGAGCGAAGAATGAGAATCCAACTCTTATCAAGTAAAAGGAAACGAAAAAGATAATATTTCAAGGAAACGTTGCTGTAAGCTAGGAGGCGCGGCTACCGTGGCCAAGGCTGGCTGGCGGTCCTCCATTCCCACCATGAACAATATGCAGGGACCAGATCTGTGCCAAGGCTAAACGCCGAGAACACAGGGATCAGAACTCTGCGGAAATGAGCGGTATGTTGCCAAATGCAAATGAGGGAAACTCTTAAGATTTTTATTTCACACCTGGCTACGATCGACCGTCGATTTGGGAAACTCCATCCCCACCGTCGGTGAAATGGCGCGGACTCCACTGTCACGTGGCTCATACATGCCTTGTATGAGGCGCAATGACCACCTACGGCGTTGGGAACGGGGTAGCAGACCTGTAAGCCACAGCTCAAGCCAGCTGGCCGGCTGTCACATTGCACCATGCCAAGTGGGCATCGTTTGCAGCATACGAATTGATGTGTTAAGGAGCGGTGACCAGAAAGCGTTCACCGAAGCCAAACATTTCAACGATATCATAAGTTTAGATATGCTGGAAAAATGTTGGCGCAATCTAACCACTGGTGATAGCCGGAATTCATAATGACAAATCGTATGACCGCAGGATGAGAATTAAGTGAAATCCAAATCATTTAATCAAACGAAAAGGGTAAGCATTTTCCAGCGAATCAATGGATCCTTCTCGAGACATTGTGTAGGATAAACCCAATAATTAATTGAATTATTTATGTTCCAAAGCATGGTTACACCAAATGTTAACATTCAGCCCTATTCACATATTTACGATACTATGGATAAAAACTTAGGTGTGACATTGCCATGTATGTTAAATATTGCGACCACGATTTTACTTGCCATTAAAATATTCTTGTGATGTTACTGTTATATAAGTAAATAATTTTTTTTTTTTTTATGTTAGGGTGTTACAAGTGGTATCAGAGCGAGGTTGCAACTCTGTGACCTCGGGCTAGCCATAACTGAGAAACTGATATGATTAATTGAATTAATGAGCAAGTAAGGATTATCCCATGATATATTGCATGTAACATCTGTGGAAAGAAAACTAATCTTTTGAACAGGTGACAGCAAAATGAGGAGAACGAGCAGTGCTCCTCATGGAAATGTGGACAGACCAGGCAGTGTCAACCACCCTCAGGGAAATCCTGAGATTTGGGTGCAACTAGGGGAGGAGACACGCAGCACCAACTTGACCATACTGAAGACAGTTCAAGAACTGAAGAATGAGATGGCTCGTTTACGAGAGGACAATACCAGATTGACCATGGAACAGGAAAGGATTTTGAAAAGTTTATCAGATAAACAAAACCAGCACCAGCCTAACCCCAGTCCGGAGCAAAAGCATGTATCAGAAGAACCAGAGTACCAGACTGATTAGGACGAAACAGAGGGCAGGGCGGAGGCTCGAGGTGAGAAATCTGACAATGCTTCTGAGCATCAAACTTCAAAAAGGCAGCGGATAGAACTACAAGGAGAGTTTCGAAAGATTAAGCCGCCGCATTTTGATGGGGAGTCCGAGGAGGCTGCGGAAGCCTGGCTAATAAACATGAATAAATATTTCCAAGTTTACGAATATGACCACCATCTTAAGGCATGGCTGGCTATTTTCCAGCTACAGGCCAAAGCTACATTATGGTGGGAGGAAGTTAAGATAGTGCGGGGAGTGAGCGAACAGGATATAACTTGGGAAATTTTTCAGAAATACTTCAAGGAGAAATACTTGACTGAACGCTTTTACGATGAAAAAGCACGGGAATTCCATGATCTGCGACTTGGGCAGCAGACCATGGACGAATTCATTACCAAATTTACATCCCTGCTCCGCTACGTACCATATATTCGGGAGGAAAAGGCAAAAGTGCAGCGGTTTGTTAGCAGTTTACCCCAAACAATGCGGGAAAGGATTGAATTTGATAACCCGAAGACCATGGATGAAGCAATTCGGAAAGCTAGAATATGCTATCAGCAGAATAAACAAAGGGAAGTTAGCTCTGGAAAGCATTGGGTGGATAGAAAAGGCAGTAGAACCACCATGGGAATTAAGGGAACTCGTGGCAGTTTCAGCAAAGGAGGTTCAAAAGGGCCCAACAGTAGGAGTCAGACTAGAAATCAGCTTAGAATGAAACCACCTAATGAGCCCAAATATAGCGAGCAGCCGAGCAGAAGTGATAATGAGGGGGCAGTTAGACCGCCAGTACAGTGCTGGGGTTGTGGTGGGCCACATTATATCAAGAACTGTCCTCACCGAAAGGGTAGTGATCAGGTGTCCCAGGTTTATGAAGCTTCTATAGTGGGTGATGTGGCTCGGTCCATACCAAGAATAAATGCTGCTCTCGAGGACCGTCAAGCTGATTACCAACCAACGAAGGTAGAGTTCGAAGGTAAGATTTTTGATCGAACTGTTTCTGTTTTAGTAGACCCAGGAGCTACGTTAAGTTATGTTAGCCCCAAAATAGTGGAAAGCTGTAATTTACAATCTGTTAAGTTTAAGAGTCCATGGTTGGTCCAGTTAGCTACCGGGGCCAAAAGACGGGTGCTGGCCAAGGTCAGCAACTGTCCATTAAAGATAGCTGGACAGACAGTGACAGCGGAATTAAATGTACTTCCTCTCGGCTCCTATGATGTGTTAATTGGAATGGACTGGCTGGAAAGGCGGTAGTCCATAATAAACTGCAAAACCAAGACAATCTCCTATCGGGATGAAATGGGAAATGAACAGGAAATTCAAGGTATTCTGAAGCCAGTTCAGATTCGACCAATTACTGCCTCACAACTGGCTAAATGCATCCGGAAAAAGTGTCAAGTATATGCAGTTCAAGTGGGTCATGCAAAATCTGAGGATAAAGATAATGCACTGGAAAACATACCGGTAGTACAGGAATTCGCAGATGTGTTTCCTAAGGAAATACCAGGATTGCCCCCTAAAAGAGATTTGGATTTTACTATAGAACTGGTGCCTGGGGCAGCCCCAGTATCTCGAGCACCATACCGGATGAGTGTGCCAGAATTAACCGAATTAAAGATGCAGCTGCAGGAGCTGTTGGACAAGAAATACATCCGTCCCAGTGTATCTCCCTGGGGAGCCCCAGTACTATTTGTTAGGAAGAAGGATGGAACACTCCGTATGTGCATAGATTATCGCCAGCTGAATAAATTGACAGTGAAAAACAAATATCCATTACCCCGTATCGATGAACTGTTCGATCAGGTGAAAGGGGCGACGATATTTTCAAAGATCGATTTGAGATCTGGTGATCTGGTTATCATCAAATCAGAATTAAGGAAGAGGATGTAGCGAAAACTACTTTTCGAACCCGTTATGGACACTATGAGTTCGTGGTACTACCTTTCGGGTTGACCAACGCACCGGCAACGTTTATGTGCCTGATGAATAGTGTTTTCCATCAGTGTTTGGATAAATTCGTTTTAGTTTTTATTGATGATATACTGATATACTCTCGGAATATAAAAGAACATGAAGAGCATCTCAGACTTGTGCTGCAGACTCTATGGGAACATCAGTTATATGGGAAATTTAGCAAATGCAACTTTTATAAAAAGCAGATCCAGTATCTGGGGCACATCATCACCAAGGAAGGCATTGCTATAGACCCTGAAAAGATTAAAACCATAATGGAATGGCCAACACCAAAAGATGTGGCTGATATCAGGTCTTTCATGGGACTGGCTGGATATTATAGGCGGTTCGTGGAAAATTTTTCCAGGATTGCATACCCCATCACCTCTTTGCAAAAGAAAGGGAAAATCTTCAAGTGGACAGCGGAGTGTCAGCAGAGTTTTGAGCAACTTAAACACTTGCTCACTACTGCACCCATGCTAAGCATAGCAGACCCGGAAAAAGATTATGTAGTCTGCACGGATGCCAGTAAAGAAGGTGTAGGGGGAGTGCTGATGCAAGAGGGTAGGGTGATCGCATATGAATCCAGAAAATTGAAGGAACATGAACAGAAGTATTCAGCCTATGATCTGGAACTCACTGCTGTTGTACATGCGCTGAAAATGTGGCGCCATTATTTGGTGGGAAGGAAATTTTTATTGATGACAGATCATCACAGCTTAACTAGCTACTTAAGTCAACCAACTTTGAATGCTAGACAAGCTAGGTGGGTGGACTTTTTGGGCAGTTTTGACTTTGAAATCAAACACTTGAAAGGGAAAGAGAACCGGGTGGCAGATGCGTTAAGCCGAAAAGCGCATTGTCTTTATGAAATTGGTTTTAGTGAAGGACAGTCTACCCTTAGCAAAGAAATTATAGAGGCGGCTAAGGAAGACCAAATCCTCCAGCAAAAGAAATAGCTTGTGCAGAATTCAAACACCCATATCATGCAACAAGGTTATGAGTTGGACGCGGTAGGCCTTTTACGTTACAAGAAAAGAATATGTGTACCCGACCAGGGTGATATTAAGAGGAAAATTCTGGATGAGAATCATAAAAGTCCTTATGCGGGACACCCAGGATATCAAAAGTTAATCACTTCACTTCGAAAGGAATATCATTGGCCAGGCATGAAAAGGGACGTAACGGAGTATCTGGCACGATGCATAGAATGTCAGCTAATTAAAGCTGAACATCAACACCCCGCGGGTTTGTTACAACCATTACCCATACCAGAATGGAAATGGGAAGTTATTACCATGGATTTTATTACAGGGTTACCGAAGTCTAAGAAGGGCAATGACTCTATTATGGTTGTAGTGGACAAACTCAGCAAGACAGCCCACTTCATACCGGTACAATCTACGTATCGTGCAGCCCAAATCGCAAATGTTTTTATGCAGAACATATTTAAGCTCCACGGGCTGCCAAAGACTATAATATCCGATCGCGATGTCAAATTTACATCAGCATTTTGGAGGACCCTGTTTGAAGGTTTGGGAACTCAGTTAAATTTTAGCACCGCATACCATTCGCAGACTGACGGACAAACTGAACGGGTGAATCAAGTGTTGGAGGACATGTTGAGATCGTATGTGATGCAACAACCCACTCGGTGGGAAGAGTATTTACATCTAGTGGAGTTTGCTTATAATAATGGATATCATGCATCTTTACAGATGAGCCCCTTTGAGGTACTGTACGGCAGGAAATGCCGCACACCATCCAGTTGGAGTGGACCGGAAGACAGACTTGTGTTGGGTCCCGAAATGTTAAAAGAGATGGAGGCAATGGTTAAGAGAGTGCGGGTTAACTTAAAAGTGGCTCAAGACAGATAGAAGAGTTTTGCAGATCGTAAAATGACCTTTAAGGAATACCAAGTGGGGGAACATGTATATGTTAGAATTCGAGCGAGGAGAAGTACTTTACAATGGAATGGGTGTGCCAAATTGGCACCCCATTTCTGTGGGCCTTTTCAGATTTTAGCTCGAGTAGGGCCGGTAGCTTATCAGCTAGCCCTACCCAGCCATATTCGGGTCCATAATGTATTCCACGTGTCAGTTTTAAAAAGATATGTCTACGACCCTAAACACATAATTAGCTGGCAGGACATACAGGTATGTGAATGCTGTGAGAAGCTTAAATTGCAAGTATTTGCCAGAAAAACACTGACCAGGTTGTTGTGTGTTTCAGGTGGAACCGGAAGGAGAATTTCTAGTCGAGCCGGTGAGCATACTAGATCGGAGAAGGGTCGTGCTGCGGAAGCGAGTCATCACCCAAGTTAAAGTGCAATGGCAGCACTTTGGGCCAGAAGAGGCCACCTGGGAGGATGAATAGAACATGAAAGTAAATTACCCTGAACTGTTTATGGGTGAACAACATCGGGACGATGTTGAGCTTCAGGAGGGGGAGATGTAATGCCCCAGTTAATTGCTAGTGTTTAAATTAAAAACAGTAAATTTAACTATTGTTTATGGTTATGTTGGTAAAACTGGATAATTACTGTGGTGGTTACCGTTTTAATTAAATATAGTTATAATTGCTTGGTACCAACGAGTATGGCTTGGAAATAAACCGACTGTTAATGATTATAGAGTTTCCCCTTCAGAGGGGTATTAGAACCAAAATATGACATCTGTTAGAAAGGGTAGAAACCCTAACTACTTTCAGATGGTGGTTGAGTCTCATAGAGGAAAAGAGGTTGCTACATCTGGTAAGGACCAGATAGCAAGGCTTGTGAGAAGTGCCATTGGGCAGAAAACGCTATGTCTGGTAAGGATCAAATAGCGTATGTTGGGAAGCAGAGAGCTCCCTAAAAACTGCTATGTCTGGTAAGGACCAGATAGCATAACACTGGCGGTGCCAGAAGACTGAAGACAGCAAGAATCTTGCAGGTTGCTTGGAAGTGGAAGGTCGAGAAAGACCCTCCTACGGTCGGGAGGTTTGACAAGCACATTACTAGGTTTGCCTCGGAACAGGTATGTATGACCATGATTCGGTAATTTGTGTAGGCTATCGTATTATGTAAAAGTTATGACTGAGCAGAAACTGCGAATGAAATAGCGAAAGTAATTTCTATTAAGCAAGTAAAAGAACCTGAGTTAGGTTAAAAACATATCTCTGTGAAAGAACGAAAAACCCCTGCTCGTTGGCTAGAAGAAAGAGCAGACAGACAGAAAAATGAACAAAACCCAGAACCTAGAGTTAATCACTGACTTTCTTTTGAAAAAAGAGAATTCTGGGTAGCTGTAAACGAAAAAGATCTATTCCCAGAAAACAAAAAAAAAAAACATATATAAACGGAAATATCAACCATGAATTTAACCTTAAAACACAGCATGCAAATTTGGAAAATGATAATCTCACTTGAAATAGTGATTTACAGGAGTGCTGTAAAGCGGATAAATTTAACAAAATTCCATTGAATAGCTACAGTCTTGCTATCGGTAATAACCCAGCAAGAACTTTGAAAATCATTACAAAAAAATAATACCCACTTTGAAATATACATGTACAATCGTTAATCAGCCAAAATAAAATTACAACAGCTTCAATCTTCTTTAATATGAAGGTTCGCCGCAGGGTTAAACCCTCGACTCTGTTCCAAATCAATCATAACAGAAATGCATGTCGTGGCACAGCCCGACAAGTCATTGTCGCCGTAGCGGTTTGGGCGGTAAACAAACAACACCACGGGAAACCCGAACGGGTTCCCGACTAACCATTTAGGATAAGAAATTCAGAATGATAATAACGGATACAGTAGCTCGAGAGTTGTCTCGGCAGCATGTTCAGTGCGGATGAAACCCTTTCAGAAACTCCCTTATTCAAGATTTAAGGTGTTGTTCCTCTTACCCGGAAGCGGAAAGGGGATGGAAGGGCAGTGTTTCACCACGCGCTGGTCACGGCACCTGCTTCCTGTACCTGAAACGGAGGAAAACCAGAAAAACCATGAGCGAAGAACGAGAATCCAACTCTTATCAAGTAAAAGGAAAAGAAAAAGATAATATTTGAAGGAAATGTTACTGTAAGCTAGGAGGCGCGGCTACCGTGGCCAAGGCTGGCTGGCGGTCCTCCATTCCCACCATGAACAATATGCAGGGACCAGCTCTGTGCCAAGGCTAAACGCCGAGAACACAGGGATCAGAACTCTGCGGAAATGAGAGGTAAGTTGCCAAATGCAAATGAGGGAAACTCTTAAGATTTTTATTTCACACCTGGCTACGATCGACCGTCGATTTGGGAAACTCCATCCCCACAGTCGGTGAAATGGCGCAGACTCCACTGTCACATGGCTCATACGTGCCGTGTACGAGGCACAATGACCACCTACGGCGTTGGGAACGGGGTAGCAGACCTGTAAGCCACAGCTCAAGCCAGCTGGCCGGCTCTCACGTTGCACCATGCCAGGTGGGCATCGTTTGCAGCATACAAATTGCTGTGTTAAGGAGCGGTGACCAGAAAGCGTTCGCCGGAGCCAAACATTTCAACGATATCATAAGTTTAGATATGCCGGAAAAATGTTGGCATAATCTAACCACTGCTGTTAGCCGGAATTCATAATGACAAATCGTATGACCGCAGGACGAGAATTAAATGAAATCCAAATCATTTAATCAAACGAAAAGGGTAAGCATTTTCCAGTGAATCAATGGATCCTTCTCGAGACATTGTGTAGGATAAACCCAATAATTAACCGAATTATTTATGTTCCAAAGCATGGTTACACCAAATGTTAACATTCAGCCCTGTTCACGTATTTACGATACTATGGATAAAAACTTAGGTGTGACATTGCCGTGTATGTTAAATATTGCGACCACGATTTTACTTGCCATTAAAATATTCTTGTGATGTTACTGTTATATAAGTAAATAATTTATTTTTTTTATGTTAGGGTGTTGCAATAATAAATTTATCTCCCCTCATTAAGACAAAGGAATAATGTTGATCTCCCTTCACCATTTCTATATCACGTGTGTCCTACTACCATTGCACCACCAAGGCATTTTCATGTAGACTATTACGCTTTGACCCCCAGTTTCTATTTGGGCATATTATCCCTCCCCATCGGGTTCGAGTTCATAGCCCTCTGAGTCCCCACACTGACTGTTCTCCTATTTCATCTGATTCTAAGCCCCCTTCACCACATATTGTCACCATGTCTGGACCCACACCTGATGCAGGGACCCAACCTAGTGTTGGCCTCGGTTTTATCCCGGTGATCACATCAAGTGGAACGGTCTCAGAAATCATTCCCGTAGCCCCCATGCTCCCCTTTATGGCTAGGTTAAGTCTACTGATTTTAACCAGTTGATAAACGACCCCATACACCATGATGTTGGTTGGCCCTCTATGCTGACTAAGCTTCCCTGATACATCCCAAAGTTTGAGGGTAATGCTAGAGAGGATCCTACCGACCATGTTTGATCCTTCCATATGTGGTGTTCATCCAACTCCATAATCGATGACTCCATTCGTCTTTTGTTATTTCAATGCAGGCTCACTAGAGATGCTACAAAATGGTATGTAGACTAGCCCTCAACATCTCATTCCGTTTTCATGACCCTTGATAAAGTGTCCCTCTCATATTTCCAGCTATCTCTCTGGTACGCCATTGGTATAGAGTTATTGACCGAATTTTTCCAGTCCTCTGCCACTTGCCTTTCCAGCCATGTTCAAGAGTGGCATCGAAGGAGGTGCACATACCGTGCCACGCCTTTCAAAGACCGTGTCTATCTAGATTGGTTTCTTAAAAGCCTTTTATCTCCCATTGGACAAAATGTCGCATCCCACTTTCCCCACACTGAGGAATAAGCCCTCCAAACCACTAGTGGTATCTCACGCCTCCGACGGTATCGTTGGATCACTTTCACACTTTTCACTATATACTTAGCAAAGTTATGGCTACCTGGAGGGGGGCACCAATTCCTCCAACAATTATGCCCCCCTGCTAGCAACATGTCTCCTAGACCCCAACCCATCTACCAAACTGTTGCTCCTTCTTATGCACAGCCTAGCACTCCAGCCCCTCAAGCATTAACGTTGTAGCCTCCCATGCATCCTGAGCCCCAATAACCACCACCCACTCAAGGTCAAGTGTTTGCATAGCACAGTGCTACCAATCCTCCATATTCAAAGAAAAAAAATAAGTGGAAGGGTAACAAGGGTAACCAACGTAATCAAGGTAACTGACCTAGTGAACCCTAGGGGAATGAGCCTAACACTAACAACCAGCAACAGGGTGGCTAGCCCAAGTAGAACAAGGCCATTTGTATGAACAATTCTTGTGTATGTTATGGTGTACATGGCCATTATACACATGAGTGTACTCTTTTACCCCAGATGTGCCAAAATTGGGAAGCTTAAGCAACTTCTAGAGGTCAGCAATCACCTTAGAATCCTCTGCCATCTCAATCGACAATGCTCATAGATCCTTTCCCTCAGCAAGGATTTGTTGCTGCTAAACCTCAGCTTGGTCAAGTAGCCCATCTCCCCCAAACTTCTGGTCTTGTTGACTACCAGATCGTTATGATGAACTATGATGAGGTTAAACCCTCCAATATTAACCTCCAAACTCAGTCACGTCAATATGAGAAGTCCTCGACTTCGTCTGCTACCGAGTCCAAAAGCAAAGTATCTGTTGAGCCTCTTATGACACCAAATGGTCCTTTATAGATCCCTCAAATGAAGGTTGAGGCCATTCCTAAGATCCTAAAGATACCATTACACTATAATGCAGCTTCTAATAGAGTTGTGCATACATACACTGTAGTAGACTACTTGGCACAATCACCTACTTCCATGTTGACGTTGGAAGTCCTCTAGTCATGCCCATCCCAAAAGAAATATCTACTAACTTCACTAGGTGTAGTGGATCCTTCTGACAATCTCATGATTCTTTTCCTGGTTGATACATTAGAACATCCCCCATTTCCTTCATCTGTTGCCTTCCAGATACCAGTTCGAGTTTATAATGTCATCATCTCCCAATGTATTATTGATGAAGTTGCATCCCCCTCTGTGATGTTTGATCCTGTTTGGAAACAACTTTAGTCACTTGAGTTTTCCCCCTCCACCATCACTTTGCATGCTTGCGATGGACACTCCTCCCAGCCCCTTGGCATGTATCGTAACTATCCAATGACCCTTACGGGTAATACTATCCATGTCAACATTGAAGTTATTGATTCCCCTTGGGATTACAACATTTTGTTAGGTCGTAGTTACACATATTTCATGCTAGTATTCGCATTTGTTGTGTCCCACAATATGTGCTTCCCCCATGAAGGGGATATTGTCACCATTGATTAGTTTACTTACTATGACCCAGCATCCATGACCTCCCTAGGAGTCCATTATCTCGTCAATGTCTGACAAGCAGTCTTCAACCCCTGTTACCACTGTTTCACCTTGAGACTCTAAATATTCCTCATTATTTGGTGCTTTCCCTGGTCCTCCCCCTCCCATCTTAGAGCCTAACTCTATGAGTGTTTTCATGTTACAAGTGTCACGGGATTCCCTTAAGAAGTCTAGTACACCTAATTAACAACCAACTCCTTAGCACCCTATTGTTTCTCTTCCAGCTAAACCCGATCCAACCCCGAGACCTCCTCCATTTATTGGTGCCCCTCCTATCTTTCCACTAGGAACTGTTCCTCCAAGTCTCAACCATACATGGACTATTCCACCTGGATATTATCCTATCGGCCAGATACCTTTCTTATTCGCCCTCGAGGAATTTTTTTTGTACCTATCATGGCTTCACTATTCCTTCCTAACATGACTCTGGGGATTCGAGTGTGGTACATCGACCCCACTGCAAACATTTTGCCTAGTCAGGAAAGACCATATCATGCTTTGACCCTAGTTTATCTGGTCCCCATGACCCCTCTTGCTACCTCAGTTCCATCACAGCTTTAACAATAACCAGCTCTTGCTGCAAAGGTATCTAGCCACAGGACAAGGCGAAAAGGACATATTCGAAGGAAAAGGCTCCCCAAGCTCCTCCAGCTCCTAAGTCCCCAAAGCTGACACCCCCAAGTGCTTTGTGTAAGGTTGTTGGGCACACCATCAATAACTGTCCTGAACTTCCTCAACTTAAACCTTTGGTTCATGAAGCGTTCCCTAAGACAAATATCACAGAAGTCCATGTTAACTTACCAGACCCACCCAAGAAACTCAAAGCGCTGCACACAAACCACCCTTATGCCCTATGTGATCATCATGGTCACTATTCCCATTGTTTCCCTCATCTCGATGAATAATCGCGGATACAAGGCCACTCATAGTGGATCATCTACTCCTCTAGCCATGGATTCTTATACGAATAGTCAACTAGAGCACAGAGACTCTAGCCCCACTATTGTGATCCATCCCCTCGATGTTGAGATGACGGACACCATGGTCCATATCCTTTACATGTCATCATCCTTGAGTTCCTTGTAAACAAACCTTTCGAAGGTTTTTGTGCGTGCTTCTATCGAACCTATTTCGACAGAATCCCAGGTCTCAACATCTGTAGATCCTCCATCTACTAGCTCGTCATCTACCATTCCAGATGATGCATATGTGAATCTTCTTTCTTCGATTGATGCACCATGTAATGCCACTGCATCATGTAGTCAGTATTCCTCCTACCCACCCATCTCTTAGCTTGATGAGGACACCACGGAAGCTATGTCTACCCCTGATTATCTCGACCCTTATGTAAAGGGGCATTTCTTCAGAGGATTTTGATGGCCATTTCCTTCCTAATTCTCCTAATGTGCCCTACCTCAACAAATTTCTCTCATAGTACATCCCCTTGATTTACATGTCTTTATTTCTGCCATGAAGTTAGGTAGATTACATCATCTCATATGTTGTTTTTTGCACATTTTAGATGGATCCATCATCCACATCGTATATCGGTCATGCCAACGGTCTAAGTCGCTTCTCCCAAAATCTACCCTCAGTAGCCTAGGCCATTTTTACCCCCTTGCATACATTAGTCCTTTCAAATGGCATGTGCATTGGATTTGCCACCAATAATCAGGTCGAATATGATGCAGTGATAGGTTTGTTATTCAATTCCCTCGCTCATCGCATCCTTCATCTTCATGTTCGTTTAAATTCCTTGCTACTTGTCATGCAATTGAATGGTGTGTATCATGTGCATAACCAAGTCCTATTTAGAAAATATCTACGAGTAAATCTATTACTATGTGAATTTGAAACCATCACTATGTAGATACCATTGCAAACAACATTCTAGATTGGCATTTATCACATGTACACCACAAAAGATAACAACAACAAAAAATGGTGAACCATCATTGCCATATAAAATGCATAATCATATTATGTATCATCTAAATAATTGGAGCCCTTAACTCTAAATACATCTAGTACACCCATATCATACTGGTGGGAACATACTCCCATACATATCCTTTGGAGGATCTCGTGCCAAGTTGGTTCAAAATGCTTGGATCCCTTTTTTGAGCACTCAAAACACAATGGCGCTCCACAAACTCCTCCTGCTAGGGGGAATCATTCCCACCTTTGCATACCAGATTAGTATCCCATGCTTGGGGGCATGATTCTTTTCCCTTGGCCATATTCTCAATTAAGTCTTAGCCTAGATCCCACTATATCTCGGTATGATTGATTATCCTCCCATTCCTTGGATAGTTTGTCCTAGCAGCCTATATGGCGAGTCATGTGCCCATCGCATATCATAGACATTTGATACCACATCTTTAGATATTCTACTCTATGTTGACGTAGTCCTCATGTTTGACTTAGTGGGCGAGGATGATTCTAAACCTCCTCTAGTAGTTCATTCTCATTTTTCTTCACT
This sequence comes from Pinus tabuliformis, assembly GCA_031772625.1. Classification (NCBI taxonomy): domain Eukaryota; kingdom Viridiplantae; phylum Streptophyta; class Pinopsida; order Pinales; family Pinaceae; genus Pinus; species Pinus tabuliformis. The sequence goes on along the minus strand of CM062816.1, from coordinate 1,816,415,475 downwards.
AGAAACCATCATTGCAAGAAGCATTAAGGTCATCTTTAGACAAGTAAGGCCACTTTCCTAAAAGTCATAGATCCTGATTCTGATGGGCAGTTTTTCTGCTACAATCTCCACAAGATTTAGGTCATTTTACTCCTCTCCAAATTCACCACATCTCACTTAGAGAATGAATCCAAATTGGAGGGAAAACATCCTTTCATAGAAAAATTCCCAAATTTTCTATCGCCCATTACGACTAGACCATAGCTCAATTTGATGAACCGTCAGCACCATTGGAAAGCTCTCACCGAGATCTATAATGGAAATTTCTCAGCTTTTGATTATTTGACACTTCACTAGGAAACTATTTTTCCGTGAAAGGTCACTTCGTCGCCTTTCAAAATCGAATTTCATCATAAAGCGACAATTGTACTTTGAGTTCCACCTCCTCTTAAAATTTTCATACCATATGTCAACTTTCGTTATGACTAACCATCATTTACTCATGTTTTGATGGTCCCCACTTGGCCTAGTCTGTGTGGCAGGGTCATCGAATCACCCTTGTTCAGAACATTCGCAATGAGTCACCCTTGCATTCTTGGAGTCTATTTCATGTCCGATTATATCATGTCACAACACTCCATACATATTTTCATACCATTCATCCTGTGTTGCCCATTTTATCCTCTAGCCATAGTGTCCCCATCCCCTACAGAGTTGAGTCAGTTGCTGCCATGTCAACCATGCACTTTATGCTCTAACTAGGGTAGTCGTCTGTTTGTCCCTTAGTCCCACTTTTTCCCAAGTATCTTTGGCATCAGTCCATCATTCACATTACTATTTTCCTTTGTGTTTTAGTTGAGGATCCTCATTGCCTCATCTATCGCAGGCCCTATTATGTTGATATCAACTCATTTATTCCAGAAGAATGATGTAGACGGTAGTGTATCTCGATTGTGGCTTCCATTCTTATTTGGTGCCTTGGATTGAGGAGAGGGTCTCATTATTTCACTTTGACTTGGTCATTTCCTATTAGTGATCCATACATTTGATGGTCTAGTGATGCAATAGATTGTACCAATGATTCTCGGGTGTGTGTGAGATGTTTCAGACTTCATGAGGGGGTGGCCCTTCAGGTAGTCCCTTACACACTGGAATCCATACCTACTATGCTATAGCCTCAAATGCAGTTCTGCAAAGTTCATTGGGTCAGTTCCTACCGATCATAGTGTTCATAGCATGCATGCCTCCTCCAGATGATCCATTCAATTTTGCAGAGCCCTTCCTTGTTTAGCAGGGCTTCTCTAGTTGTTTTACCCTCCCTCCCACCCAATTTTTTTAGGGAAGGGGCTTTGTATCTCAAGTACTCAAATATTATTGTATTCAGTCCTCGCTCATGTTTTTACAGGTGCATTATGTATATGGGACACATTGTATTATTTTATGGCTCTTTTATGCCAGCATGTCATGTACCGTTCAACATGTGTTTCATTGCTTAGTTTTATATTTCTGGGTGAACCATTATTTTTGTACTAGGTTATCTCGGCAGGTATGGGTATGCCTCCCCCGCCTTAGTGAGGTCGAGTACCACAACATAATAGGAGATATGGCTTAGTCTCACCCCCTCTCTCCCTATCCTCTTTCAATTAAGCTTCCTTGGTCTCTCTCTCTCTCTCTCTCTCTCTCTCTCTCCGACTCCCTTGTGTTATCTAGTAATTGTGTCTTTACAATGTACTTCGGTCATACGTTTTTCTCCTAACACTCATACATTGGTGGGCAATCTATTATCACTAAAAAATTGATCATTTAGCATAATTTACTAGATGGATCGAAGTACACCATGTAAAGCCAATTTTACCATAGTAAAATTGCTTTCACTGTGAGAAATTACTCAATAAACCATCTTTGTTAAGTAATTTATAGTTAAACCCGTGAAGAATAATTAAATAAATCACTATTTATTTGAGTTTTTTCTAGGAATAATTAATTAAACCATTGTTCTATTATTATTCCTTGTTAAATTTGATCCAATCATGAAAAATAAAGAGACAAATCATTAATTATCTTATTTTTCTCTAAGAATAATTAATTAATCACTAATTAATTATTATTCTTTGTCAAATTTGACTAAATCCCTTAGGAATAATTAAATAAATCATTATTTGTTTATTATTCCTTAACTAATTCTTTGAGACGATAAATAAATCATTTAATAATTTATTATTTCTAAATAAAATTTTAAATACTTTTTCCCTCCTAACTAGATATAATAAAATATTCCAAGTGGTATTCGAGGAATGAGACCAATAATATTTTATTATTGCTCATTATTCTAGGATAACTCAATTTTTTTTTTATAAATGGGAGGGTTTTCAATTCATTATTCACTTTTGATTATTTTCATTGTCACACACCATTATTTGTTGGGTTTACACATTATAGAGGAGAGAGACTCTACACAAGCTAAACACGTTTGAGGATAGCAAAGAACCCATCCCATAGAGGGGGACTTGTAACATTTATTTGTTCCCTTCACAGGTGTTATAATAAAATTATTATTTACATATTTGGTTTACATTGGATGATTGGAGTTATTACTCTTTCTTTTTGTTTTTTAACTATGATTGTGGCATACATACAGACTTTGGTAGGTTTTGTTTCTATTAGTTGCTACAAATATACAATGCTTAGCAACCATTTATATTGTTGAGATTGTTTTTCATCCACAACATTAAGTGGGTTCTTTTCATACGTCTTTGAGAAGAAAACACTACAATAGGGGGAAATAGGGAGGGAAGAAGAAAGACATAGAGAGTGAGAAGTGGAGAGAGAGGGAGTGACAAGGGAGAGATGGAGATACAGTGTGTATGTATAGGGGTGAGATAAAGAGACACATAACAATATATGGAGAGAAGGGTTGAGATAAGGAGAGAAGGAGGGATAGAGTAACATAGCTAGGGAGAGAGAGAGAGAGAGAGAGAGAGAGAGAGAGAGAGAGAGAGAGAGAGAGGATTGGAGGGAAAAGTGTGTGTGTGTGGGAGAGAGAGAGAGAGAGAGAAAGAGAGAGAGAGTTGGGGGAACAGAGAGGTAGGTAGGAGAGAAATGGAGAGAGGAATGATGAGAGAGAGGACTTGAGGAAGAGAAAGGGAGTGAGCGAGGAGAAGAGAGGGAGGGATAGAGAGATGGAGTTGGAGGGGGAGAGACTAAGGGAAGAAGAAATACATAGAGAGTTAGAAGTGGAAAGAGAGAGGAAGTGACAAAGGAGATATGGATAGAGAGAGTGTATATTTGGGGGTGAGATAAAGAGACAAAGAAGGACAGATGGAGAGAAGGGGGGAGAGAAGGAGAGAGAAAAAGAGAGGGATGGATATAATAACAGAGTTGGAGAGAGAGAGAGAGAGATGAGAGAGTGGAGAGAGGGAGGGAAAGAAATATTAAGTTCGAAGGGGGGAGAGAGGAAGGTAAGAAGAAATTCATAGGGAAAGAAAAGTGGAGAGAGAGAGAGTGAGTGATAAGGATGACAGAGAGAGAGGGAGAGAGGAGAGCAGGAGGAAAGAGAGAGAGAAGTGAGGGAGATGAAGAGAAGGGGGAAAGAGAGAGAGGGAGAGGGAGAGTAGGATGGAGGAATAAGTAGATAGGTTGGAGAAAGAGAGTGTATGTTTTGGGGGTGATATAGAGAGACAAAGGGAGATAGAGATATTGATGGAAGGTGAAGAGAGGGAAGAAGAGAGAGACGGAGAGAGGGAGGGGGGGATAGAGAGATGAATATATATGGAGTGAGAGAGCATGTGTGTTTGGGGGGGTGAGATAGGGAGACAAAGGATAGATGGATTGCGATATAGATATAGATGGACGAGGGAGAGAGGGAATAATATTGATTGCACTATATGCATTTATATCAGTGTAGAAGGTGATTTCTAATTGAATTTGATTGGTTGCACTAGGTGCATTGATTTTAGTGTAGATGTTTATTTCTAATGATACTTGATTGCTTGCACTAGATGAATATATTTCAATGTAGATGATTTATAATCCTATTTGATTGCTTGGACTAAATGCATTGATTTCAACGTAGATGGTTATTTCTAGTCTTATTTGATTGCTTGCACTAGAGGCATTGATTTCAATGTAGATGTTGATTTATAACTATATTTGATTGCTTGCCCTAGATGAATTGATTTAAATGTATACGATTTCTAATCATATTTGATTGCTTGCACTAAATGTGTTGATTTCAGTGTAGATTGTGATTTCTAATCCCATTTGATTACTTTCACTAAATGCATTGATTTCAGTGTAGATGTCGGTTTCTAATCCTATTTGCTAACTTGCACTAGATGCATTGATTTGAGTGTAGATGTTGATATTTAACCCTATTTGGTTGTTTTCATTAGATGCATTGATTTCAGTGTAGAAGTGTTTTTCTAATATTATTTGATTATTTGCATTATATCCATTTATTTTTGTGTAGATGTTAATTTCTGATTAGATGTAATTGGATGCATGATGGTACATAAATTGGATTAACAATGTGCATTGATTTCAGTGTAAGCATAAAAAATTATTAGCAATGTACATTGATTTTTGTGTTATAGTAATTTAACCTAGTAATATTGGAAAGCAAGAGAGACAAGGTATGATGTTTACTACAACAGCTCAAGCTAAAGATCAAAATTGTTTATGATTTCAATTGTCATTTTCATATAACCGATATCAAAATATGAAAAAAATAACAAGGGTGTAAATAAGAATAGTAGAAGAAAATCGTTTGAGATTGATGACAATGAAGAGTACTTGTAATTGACTACATTCTTATTATTCACATTTTCTATCATTCAACACTATTACATTATCACTTTGCATTCAAAATGTTTATTTCATCATTAAGGTTTTTAACAATATTTATCATTTCAACAAACTGAGGTAACTAAGAAAATTTAAAATTAAAATGACCAGATTAATCTCATACATATTTAGCATATTTAAATTGATTACATTAATATTAGATGTATTTACACATTACTCATAAAATTAATCATATCTTCAATAGATTTTCCTTGGCCACACATGACTGAAACCAACCTAGATCCATCTTAACTCTAGATCTATCAAGCTTCGAGAGGGATCAAATCTCTCGAGGTGAAAAACTTTCCTTAAGTTTTGCACTAAAAAAAGAGGTTTGCACCTTGAGATATTTGATCCCTCTTGTTTCTTGATAGATCCAGAGTTAAGATGGATCTAGGCAGGTTTTAAAATTGAATTGTTACGATGATTTTGCGATTTTGAAATTCGATCATAATTCATATTTCATGTATTTATGTTTAAAGACGTGTCTCTTTTGGAGTTTCATGTCTTTAATAATTACAGGTATGTTTTACCATAGGGATTTAACTTCCAATAAATATTGTAGAATATTCATAATTTTAGGTACAACTCAAAACTTCAGATTTATCTCCAAAGTAGTTATGTTCATTTATTTGTTCTTTTCATTTTTAATTAAATTAATTAATTAAAAAAATGTTATATGAAAAACTATTATTTTAAGTGACGTATGGTTTTTTCGGCTTGTGGTATTGATAAGCCATGGTATTGTAACAAAGCCTATTTACAAATTAAGAATCTCCATGGTTAAAAAATTTGTTCCATATTTTTTTAAATGTATATATGTTTAACTTATATATTAATTCTTTTATGATAATAATAATAATAAAGTCATAATTTAGTTAGTTTTTATGATGTTTTTTAATTTTAGAAATGTGAGATGTATCATGAAGCAAGTGTTTTGATGTAGATTGATACTGTTTATATATTAATTTTTTATAATAATAATAATAATAATAATAAAGTCATAATTTAGTTACATTTTATGATTTTTTAAATTTGAAAAACATGAGATGGATTATGAAGTAGGTATAATGATGCTTAGTATGGATTGATATTTATGGGGGATTACTAGCCATTTAATTCATATGGTTGTGCTAATTAATATATTCATGAAACTATTATTTTAAAATAAGTAAACCAATATTTTTTAAAGTGATTGAATTGTTTTTTGATAAATTAAATTTATTCCTACTTTAAATTTTACTTGGATGTATTGTTTCTAAATATATATAAAAATTACAGGGAGGATGGGAAAAGAGGAGGGAAGAATGACATCCAACAAATATAATACGGGGACAGGGAGAGAATTATAACCATGGGAGGGATTTGAAAGAGAAGAATATGGGGATGGGGAGAGAATTATAACCATGGGACGGGGATCAAAGAGAAGGGGGAGAAGGGTGCAGTCAAGGGAGGGGAAACTGGAAAGTCCAATAGAAAAACAAGGAAGGGGACAAGAGATGGTGTGGGAGACGAAAGAAATGAGAGGGACGAGGAGGGAATAATAAGACATAAATAGACCCTCAAGATGATTAAAAACAATTAGTGGAGAAAAAACCAGAAGCTTATAAAACCTGAGAATGAATGAAAACCATTGATGAGAGATTTTAAGATTGAAACCTAATTCGAAGGGGGCAAGAGAAAGAAACCAAAGCTACATGCATTGGTGTCTTTGTTGAAGGGAATCTCAGAAGGATATAAGAGTCTAAAACAATGACTACTTAGGATTAAGATTAGACCACCTAGCCTCAATTGTTCCATGGATTAACTCTAATAATCTCAGATATCCATTTTTTTTACCTCCCACCATGGCTCACTACTTACAATGACGTAAAGTTGCTCTCTCCTTACTATTTGATCTCCTTCCCACCACCTTTCAACATTATTTTCTTGTATCATCCCATGACCTCCCATAATGAGCAACCACCTTCCTTCTTTATATAAAATCGACCATGAGTGTACCTTCCCTAAACTCTACATGAAACAACTATGTTTTTATGCAAAATCTACTAAATTACCACATACTTGTCTATTCGTGTGATGGCTTGGTCTCCATGTAGGCTACTTGGTGGAAGGAAACTTGTCTTCCCTTGTTTTTGTGGTTTCTCTTATATTGAGGCAGGGTAAGATGCCCCATATGTGCACCCTTCATTAGGATTTTTTATATTAAAATATTATTCATAATCATATTATTTGTTTTGATGTTTTAAAAATAATTATCAATTTGCATTTACATGTTATTTTAAGCATGGGAGGGAAATTAGATACTAGCTTGCCATTGAGTTTGGGGATAACTATTAATAATCAAGTTGAAGCATATGGGGTCTTTAAAGGTCATTCTCTAGCCTAGGAAAGCAATATTGAAAGGTTTCTTATAGTCGGGAAATCCAAAATCATTATAGGCCACCCTTTAAATGGATCACACGCTAAGGACCCTCTTCTCAATTGAATCTTTAGTCATATAGGCCTTGTTCTCTCTTGATCCTTGGATGATCAATACCTTCATGCTTTTAGGCCTAATAAATTCAAGGGGATGAAATGGAAAACCAAGCAATTAGATTAACAAATGGACTGCTATTGATCAATAATAAAATCACTTACTCTCTTATCTCGTGACTTCACCCTAGTTTTCTAAGGGTCAAATTGGGAGTTAGTTTGTACTACCACTCACTACAAAAGGTCAAATTGGGTCAATGATCACTTTAGGTCAATTATCGAGCATATCTTCTTCCCCATGCAAGTTATAATTTCTTGGAACTCCCTGGGATTCAGATGTGTGTGTGTGTGTGTGTGGAAGAGTTGGTCATTATTCATTGTAGGGGGGAAGGAGGATTTAATGTTTCCTTGATTAAAATAAGGACAATTATTGGTTTTCCCTAGCACATAATGAACATGCAGTGCTTCACTATCCTTTTGCACAAATGGGCCAATCGGCAATCAAGAATCTTCATTCCTCAAATCAATGAGGTGGTGTCTATGCATCAAGTCAAAAGGTGGGAATGAGAGGTTTCCGCAACACAAGAGATTTTTTGTTTGCAAAATTCCTTCTATGAGCTGTCAAATCAATTTATTAGTAAAATTCCACTCCAATTTATCATGTCTTTGATTTATGGCATCTATATGTCCTTGAATTTATGGTTTCACAATTTATGTGGGTTTTTTTTCACAAGGATGGAGATTATCTCTTGAGGGAATTGTGCTGTCTAGTTTTTCTATAGAATTTTATTTATGACATCTGGATATCCTTGAATTTATGGTTTCACAATTTATTTGGGTTTTTCTATGCAAGGATGGAAATTATCTCTTGGTGAGGCCTCCATGAGGGAATTGTAGTTTCTAGTTTTTCTATGGACTCTATGTATCCTTTGCCACCTAGAGATTGTCTAATTTGGGAATTTTGGTTTTAATTGGAAAGAAAAATGTATTATGCAGGGTTTGGTAGCATTTTGGGATTAACATGAATCCCCTTTGCAATGTACCATTGTGTTTTCCTTCAATGTTGACCTCCTAAGGCTCATTTTCTATTTCGATGTGGATTGTGTTGATTGTAGACAATTTCACACCCTATTCTTTAGGATGTGATTTGGATATTTGAGTTTTCTTATGCCTCCTTTTAATATCCATTATCTTCTAGTTTCTCTCCTCGTGTAAGTCTAGTTAGTGGTGTGACTCTGGGCTCTTAGTGTTTCTTTCCTTTTGTTGGGAATTATTGGTGGAACAGAGAGTGAAAATTCATCTTGAGGATGAGTTGGTAGCACTTCGATAACAATTTTTATAATTTCAACTATTTGTAGGCCAACACACTCAAGATGGGACCTCTGTGGTTCACTCATCCTTTGAAACCGTGGGATACCATCTAGATTTGAATGCTTCTTGTTGATGAATATGACAAGTTTGACCAAAAAACTGATGCTTTCCTGTTCTCGTAATTAATTTATTTGCAGTTTAAATGTATTAAAATATTAAGAATGCTTTGGAGATTTTATGTATAAAAAATAATTAGTTTTAAATTGGATGCAACAAAAAGATTTTGGATGTTGATCTTAGAAAAGCCTATCTATAAAACCCCTGAACCAAAATATAATATTAATATAAATATAAATATTTTATACTCTTAAATAGTAAAATATATATACATATTAACTAAAATTATACACTAACATAAATATTTTTTCTTAATTATTTGAACACAATTTCATTAACCTTTAATAAAACTTAACACAAATTTATCTAAATATATATATTTTTAAAATTTATTAAACACTTTATAATTTAATTGATATTACTTTTAAATATTTATTAAATAAAAATAAGATAATATTAAATTAATAACCCTCATCACATTTACTATTTTTTACCTTATTTTTCAGATTTAATGTTCAAGAACCCTAAAACAAAATCCGCTGTTATTTTTATAAGGATAATTATTAATGGAGTTGTTTTTAGTGTGAGTTTTTAGATTTTTCGGTGCTGAATGGATTTCTCAAAAATTTGAGTTTAAATCTTGATTTATGTTATTTAAACTTGTTTTTTGATTGTATATAAATTCAGCACCCTTAAAAACTTTTAGGGCATTTCTATTGTGCAGAAATTACCCATCAAAATTGTGATCTCAATAAATTCCCGCAAAATTTTAGAAAAATTATAAATATCAGATTATTCAAATCCAGTAATAAGGTAACAACTCGATTATGAATGTCAGATTATTCATATCGAGTAATAAGGTCATCTTCGTTAACAGTGCCAAACCCATGACACACATTGCAGCGCCTCCAACTAACACAGGCACCTTACATGGCCACATTTGAAAAATGGCAAAGGCAGCCTTTAATGGGTCTCGCTTCCTCACGTCTCTGTTTTCTTGCAAGTGTGCCTTGCTTGCTTTTACCGGAGCAACATGAGAGTACAGAAATGTCTTCCATCATTCGTCGTCTAATACATATACCACATTTAAACGCTTTAAAATATATATATAATGGCATGCGGCAACCAATATTTCCATGCTACAGTTTAAGATAGTACCGGATGTCATGCATGCCCATACTATGAGTGTATCCGACTTGTCCTTTTCCGGATGATCATCCATCTCGCTGCCTTCTTCGATGGTCATCCAAATGAAGCGGCATGCGCATTATATTCAAATTCGAAGTTTGAGCTTGTAAACCCACGCCGCCCATGCTTCATTGAAGACATCAAACACACTTCGGGAGTTTCAGACGTTGGTGTGTAAAGGGAAAAGTTGTTGGTGTTGAAATTGGAGCTGATGGAGCAGGTTGAAGTGCAGGTGTGCACCCTCGTGGAGTAACAGCAGGTGGTGGAGGAGAAAATAGTGGTGGTGGCATACATGGTGGAGTTGGTGGCGGTGGTTTCTAGGGAAGGAGAGGCGGAGCTAGTGGTGGAGGCGGCATAGGTGGGGGATATGGCAGTGGTATTGGCGGAGGAGCAGGTGGCAATGCTGGCCTCGCTAGTAGAGCAAGTGGCGGTGGTGGCTAAGTTGGTGGTCACTGTGGAGGTGTGGGCAGAGGAATTGGGGATGGAGCTGGAGCAAGTGCTCACGGTTAAGTAAATTCTTGTATTGCATATCCAGACTATTTTGGGGTGTATTAAATCAAGGCCATGAAAATACTTGTGACTTTGCATATCCAGACTATTTAATTCAAGGCCATGAAAATATTTATGACTTTGCAGGGTAAGCCAAACTGGGTGAGATTTGATCAAATTAAAACTTGAAGCATATGTGTTTAATGTGGTAGTGCAACCTCGTTATGAAAAAGCCTTTGTGAAACGATTGATTATCATTCTATGTCAAATGATTCCATCTGATTGATTTGATGTCGTCAATTTCATGGCATTCCAGAATGGGAAGAAGTAGAGCTAATATATTTCAGTTTCTCCTCCTTTTTTGGTATTCAAATTTGGCAAATTCAACCTAAGAGGAACGTGTTTAAGATTTCCCTCTCTCGATATTGGAATTTTCGAATTCCACTAACGCAGTACTAAAGAAGAGAATCCCACCGTTTCCGTAAGAAACCATTTTTGAATAGCATGTGACATATGGCTCCTGGTGATTTGCTTTGTGCAGATGCAGTGTCATTTACTTTACCCTTACTTTAGACAGGGACACAGTTAGACTCCAGTAAACATAACCCTACCACCAAAACAACATTATAACTTTAAATTTAGAGGAACTAGTACGGAAATTGAGGTTTTATTAAAAATTATAATCCGGATTAGATGTATTATGTGCATCTTCTATGTAGGTCGAACAAGCACAAAGGAAGGAGCAACGGCCCATGCCAATTCTACTACTCAGATATCTAACGCACAATGATTTTTACATTTGAGTTTTTTATGCATCAGAATGTAGATACGTACAATGATTTTTTGTTATGACCCTATAAATTATAATTCTCAAGTTTTAGAGTTAATTGGCTATCAAATTAAAAATAATAAACAAAACTGTAAATTGAGTTTTTTTATGATGGTATTTTTAACTTTCTCAACCAAAAACTGTAAATTGAGTTTGTTTATGATGATATTTTTAACTTTTTCCAAATTTACTAATAATTTTTTTTTTAATAAAAAAACAATTTTCAAATAATATGCAGATTTAATGAAATTTTCAATTTAAATTTTGAAAAATGATTTGGTTTTTTAATATTAAATATAATTTTGTCTATTTGTTTCAAGTTTTTCATTAGATGAAATAAATTGTAATTTTTAATTATTTAAATTGCATTTTTGAATACATAAAAATAGATTTGATGCAATAAAAATTAATTTGGACACTCAAATTTATATAGAAGATATATTTAAAAAGATCAAAACTTACAACAATTACAATATGCTATTGAATATGGAACAATCTAACTGCTCTATGTTTTAGCCATTCATAATTAGTGATACATTACAACATTTTGTTATTTAAATTTAGTTTTTAAATACATAAATGAATTTACTTCCTTTAATTAAATGGATTGTGAAAACTATACATCATACTTCAAATTTTGGACTTCTTTTAGGAAAACCTAAAATTCCAACAAATCCTTATAAAAATAATTAACCTACCTTATTATTCTAAGTGTTTCCAGTTTTGTTTTTTTCTCTCAATCCTACTATAGTGAAATAAAATTAATATTATAAAGAACTTATTTTAATAAAAAAATATAGAATAATTAATTATAAATTGAGTTAATAAAAAAAACTAATTAAATGTAATTTTAGTTATCTTAGTTATGATTTGTTTATAATTAAATGATTTATTCATTATATAAAATTTCCAAAAAAAAATTTAAATACATGACATAATATAATGATTTTCAACCAACTATTATATTAAGTTTTATTTAATATTAACACATATTGAGTTCTTATTATTAGACTCTAAAATTTTGTATTGATCTATATTTATAAATAATAAATAAATTAAATTAAATAGTTTTTAATAACTAAATTTTAAAAATAATATTATTGCATAGATTAAAATAGAGATGTTATTAAATAGCAAATCAAATGTGTGATCTTGTAGTAGTTAGGTAGTTAAGACTTCCTACAAGTTGTTTGCATCATCAAATTATTTTCTTTTACTAGATGTTAGCTTTATGTTCTGTTCCATTGAAGTAGTCAAAGGATTGGACTCAGCCATGCTAAACTTGTTTAACAAATCTCTAATGTACTTCTTCTGAGAGAGGAATATAAACTTCGGATGTTGAGTTACTTCAATTCCAAGGTAGTAGTGAACATACCCCAAGTCTGTGATTTCAAAACCTTTCCTCAATTCCTTATTTATGGATGCAATATAACTCTCAGTGTTCACTATCATCAAAAGACCATCCACATACACCACAGGATATACAAGTGTTTTGCCAACTTTCTTGACAAACAAAGTTGCATCATCAGGATCATAATGTTTGAAGTTGAGTTTCAGAAGGTGCTCAGTTAACTTCTTGTACCAGGCTCATGGTGCTTGCTTGAGTCCATACAAGGATTTTACAAGCTTGCATACTTTATGTTATTGACCCTTTGCAACAAATCCTTTTGGTTGGGACATAAAAAACATTCTCTTTTAGATCTCCATTCAAGAAAGTAGTTTTTACATCCATTTGATGGACTTTCCAACCGTTCTGAGTTGCCAAGGCAAAGAGTGTCTAGATGGTAGCCATTTTGTTGTGGGGGAAAAAGTCTCCTCATAGTCAACCCCTTCCTTCTATGCAAAACCTTTTGCCACAAGCCTAACTTTTTGCTTGTCAAGTGAGCCATCATCTTTATACTTGTTCTTGTAGACCCACTTGCAGCCTATTGGTTTGGTTCCTAATGGAGGATCAACCAACTTCCAAGTGCCATTCTTTATCAAAGGATTACACTCTTTTTGCATCAATTCTTTCCATTCATCATGAGAAGCGGCTTATTCCAAGGAATTTGGTTCAAAATCTTAAGACAGATTCAGTTCAAAATCATAAGAAATATCCATATCAATAGGTTAATTAGAATCGTCTACATCACCTGCATTTTTCCTGGTTGAATTTCTTGTTCTTGTCTTTCCAACCTCATCAGGATGAACACTTTCAAGTGTCTTTGTCAGCCATTTTGAAGGACCTTTCTGAGATGGCCCAGGCTACTTAGTTGACTAAGTTTGGGATGAATCAAGATTGAGTCTCCCAATTCTGTCAATCGCATCACTCAAAGTGTCAATAGTCGCTGGAGATTCATGTGGGGGAGAGAGTGCTTCAGAAGAAGATTCCATGGATTGATCCAATATAGGAATCCCCCCTTTAAGATGTGGAATCTCATTATCAAATTATTGAAAGTACTTGGCTTGTGCGAATCTATCCAAGCGATCAAGCTACTGCTCAACAACATTGTCAATCTTGGAAGATTCAAGAAATATCACATCTCTATACACTAAAATTTTCTTATTAACTTCAACATAGAGACGATATGCTTTAGAGGTATTTGAACACCCCAAGAAGATACAATTACGACTACTTGCACCAAGTTTGTTTCTTTGGTCCTTGGGTATCAAGGCATAACAGGTGGAACCAAAGACCTTGAGATGATGTACTGAAGGAATGTGGCCATACCACATTGCATAAGGAGTATTTTTGCTAATAGCATTAGATGGACACATATTCTTTATATACAAAACACATAGAACTGCAGCAACCCAAAATATCATTTTTTCATTCTTGAAAAGCATCGTGGCACGTGCCATATTTAAGATTTTCCTGTTCATTCTTTCAACTACTCCGTTTTGTTGGGGATTTAAGGCACATTTGTTTGATGTTTGATTGCATGTTGGTGAAGATAGTTTTCAAATTCAATTGAAGTGTATTATTTTCCATTATTAGTGTGAATAGATCAAATATGAGTCTATGCATAATTTTTAATCTATTCATGAAAGTTATTTAATGTTTGAAAAGCATTAGATTTGTTCTTCAATCAATAAGCCCAACACATTTTGGTGTAGTCATCAATAAATGTCATCATATATTTATTTCCATTTGTAGAAGGAACAAGCATTGGGCCACATAATTCTGAATGAATAATTTCAAGTTTTCTATGTGCTCTAGAATGTGAATCATGAAAAGAATGTTTGTTTTTTTTCCATAAGATACAAACATCACATTACTTAAGTTTCATAGGAATTGTAGGCAAACCAATAACACCACTTTACTTCAACATATAAAGGTTGTCATAATTCAAGTGTCCAAATCTCGCATGCCATAAAAGACTTGATGGAAATGTGCCGTCTTCATAATGAGAATTGTATGAGAAGTTTTGTGCACGAGAAGAGGTACCTTGCAGCTTCAGAAGTCTTTCTTCTTCTATCCCCGTCATGACAAGTGAGTGATATGATTCTTTTTTGACCTCGACCTTTCCATCAAACATATGAATGGAGTTTCCTTGCTAGCAAATGTGTACCAAACACTACAACACAAAGGGGGGTTTTAAGACAACTTTTGGGTAAATTGTCTTAAGTTGAGACAAAAGATAACTTGTGTATTGTCTCAAATATTGTCCTGAAGCAGGTGTCTCAAATTAAATTGTCTTAAAATTAAATTTTCATAAAATATTGTCTCTATAAAGACAATATATAAAATAAACATTTTTGTCTCTCTAGAGACAATTTCATTTGTCTCTCTAAAGGCAATTTCATTTTTGTCTCTCTAGAGACAATAGTTGGGATTAAAGACATATTGTCTTTAAAGAGATAATGTCTTTGATCCTAACTATTGTCTCTCTAGAGACAATAAAAAATTAGATAATACAACATCACTTTTGTCTCTTTAGAGACAATATAAAATAATAAATCTAGAAAAATAGCTCACCATTGAAATAAATCAATATTAAAAGTATTTAATTAAAAATAAGCTACAATATCATTGATTAATTCATATTAGGACACAGTGGAATCAAACCACCAACCTCCTGCTTATAAAGCAGGTGCTCTTGCATTGAGCTAGCACCCTTTAAAGATTCACAATAAAAATGGCAATAAAATTAATATCTATTAAAAACAATTTGGTTAAAAAAATAATAAAACAATTAAAATGAAAATAAAATATCAATAACTCGCAATTTTGATTAATTTTATTTCATTTATAATTACAATACATTTTTGAATTAAATAGTTAAAATAAAAATACATCCAAATTAAAATCACAACTGAAATTATATCAAAATCTCTGAAAATAAATTTAATAAAAGCACTTTACAAAGCCGTCACAAATCTCACAGTAAATTGAAAATGATACTTTTGAATGGAATGGTTGAAAATGCACTAGCAAGATTTACATTAAAGTGAGACCCAAAATAATAAAACAATAAAAACCCTTGCAACGCAAATATGCCAATAACTTTGCAATTTTGAGCGATTTTAAATCTCATAATTTCGGTGTATCTTTTGCTAGATAAAAGATATATATATATATATATATATATATATATATATATATATATATATATATATATATATATATATATACTAAATTCACCCTAGAAGAAGTGAACTCACCCACACTTGTAGATGCAATATCCTCAAGATGAATTATTTGTGTCTTCAACCCTCACAAATAGGTTTTTATATATGAATGTGAATAATAATAAATTTTAATTTTAATATATGAACCAACCAAGAATTAAAAGAATCAAATCAACACATACCAATCATATTTAACAAACACAATGCTAAAGCTTCTTTCCTCTGCAAACATCTTAGTGGGATATATAAAAACTAATTGAAATTAAGGAAAAATGGTGATGAATGGGTTCATGGGTAAACAACAAAAGTTCAAGGCCATGTTACGCCACTCTCAAAACTACTATCTAGATTATTGTAACATGATATGATAACAATATTATTCCCCACATTCAAATGGTGTGCATAGATAGATATTCATCCAAGTAGATGGCAACCCTATATTTCTAGGTTTGTATACCTGGTTTTTTAGTATTTTAGCCATATCTGCCTATTTTTTTAGACAAACATATCCATTAATAATTATAACATATATTTTATGATATTAAAACAACCATTTCCTAAAAAAACCAGCACATTCTGTGGATCTTTATATCAATTATAGGTTTGTCCACAATATGTTTTTTTCGAAATTCTGTGTTCTCTTCTTTGAGTTCTGTTACTTTAGCTTCCAACTCAACAGTATATGCCTGCAAACAAGGAGCAATATATTCCTAGATAAAAATCTAGCAGTAAATACCAAGTTTGTCAAACTAAGGGTCTTGTTAAAATGTTTGTCTGAACATAGTTGGGTCGTTAAAATATAGACAAGCATCATAAAATTGATATCAATTAGCAAAACACAATAGTTATAGAAAAATCCTTTCATCATGTTTCTCCAACAATAGTTTATCGATCAGAAATGACATTCTTACAAAATAAGACAAACAGATTATTATGCTCAGTTAATAGATCAAGGACAATTTACTTATCTTAAGTTTAGAAGGGTAGACCTTTGAGGACAAGCTGATAAAACTTATTCAAAACCAAGCACATGAGGT
Source organism: Pinus tabuliformis (assembly GCA_031772625.1). Classification (NCBI taxonomy): domain Eukaryota; kingdom Viridiplantae; phylum Streptophyta; class Pinopsida; order Pinales; family Pinaceae; genus Pinus; species Pinus tabuliformis. Next base: position 1,816,398,597 of record CM062816.1, on the reverse strand, counting down.
ATCTTACCTTCATTACAAAGTTTGGCACAATGTTACCCTTTAACTCAGTTAAGACCTTTCACACAAGCACATAGCCAAAACCCTCTTTCCTTTAGCATTATTGGTTCCTTCTAGAGTGTCCAGGTGGCCAAGAATACTATTAGGAGGATTGGGATAATATTGCCCTATACCTCATGTAAGCAATAGATGATTGGGCAGGAAGACCCCTCTCTCCTACAACTTTGTTGCATCCTTTTTGCAGCACCCAAGGTCACGAGGACAATTATGAGAAAAATCAAAGGAAGAGAAACCATGTTATCAAAGATTTGTAAGCCACAAGAAAGGACCTCCCAATCCATAATAAAAAGATGAGGACCTAGCAAGCACAGAGTGAACCATTAGTTTCGCGATCTCAAAATCCAGCCAAAAATAGGCAGGTAACTTGTGCATGAAGTCCAATTGAAATTGCTTATACTTTACTCTTCAATCCTAATATCTTCCCTACAATATAGGTAGGTACCTTAAGCCATAGAATGGATCTTAACATAGACTTATATGTAGTTAAAATTACATTGTATAAACTGTAATGTGGGAGGGTTTTGATCGATCCAACAAATAAATATCTAAAACATAAAGGACATAATTACTCTTTCATGATCCTAAGATTAAAAAAAATGATACTTACTCTTTCATGAACCTACGATGAAAACAAATGACACAAACACTATTTTTACCCCTAATTTGGGTAAAGCACAAAATAGCATGTTTTAGTAGAAAATTCAAAATTTTGTGAAGAAAGACAGTTTATATTTCTATAGAAGATTCAGTGTCTCAAATTCAAAATTTGACAGATGAAAACTATGCTTCTCATTTTTTACCAAAATAGATACTTAATTGCAACAAATCAGAGCATAGCCTACAGTGTACACACAACTATTTAGTACCTGTCTCACAGGAAAAATTGTAAAATACATCACAAGAGAGCTTTCACATGGACACAATTTCAAAAAATATAGACAATCACCTAGAAAAAGTGCAGGATAGTTTTTTTATGAACCAAAAAAAATTCAGTACTAGGATTTTGGAAACTCCTCGTACGTAACAAATAATAGAAAATAAGACAATAAATATAATTGTTAACTTATCTTTTAGGAAATAATAAGGTTTGTAATTGAGTTTGAGTTAGGTTTGTAATTGAGTTTGAGTTAGGTTTGTAATATAATGCACCGACAAAATCCAAGAGCAAGTTTGAAGGGTCGATTATGGTACAATAGCCAACAATTTGGGCCAAGCAAGATGAGTTTCAAGATCAAAGGCTGAATGCAGTCCTCACATAGATTAGACCCATACTCTCTAACTTGTATAGTAAGGTGAAATCGTTGGTACAAAAAAGGCTAGTTTTATATTAGTGATTTTGGATTACATGATTTGATCTCATGTCAAGAAGTATGGACAAGGTCTCAGACAATGGCAACATGATCTTAACTATGCACTCTTGAGCATGCATCCAAAGTAATTTTTATGGAGGTATATGGGGCAAGTTTAAGATGAAACTAGCAAGAATGTTGTTATGCAATACTTCATGCTAAAGCATTATACAGAGACATGTCCACTCATTCATTTTATAATCCATACATATCATAAACATATCATGATGAAAATATTTTATCGATGATTTGACCTAGAAACACAGTAGAAAGTGAAGCACTAGCTAAACGTCATGGAGGACACCTTGTATACAATACTTGCCTACCTTCAACACAAAGGTTCAAGGTAGCAAAGAAAAAATCCTTAATACAAGCATGATGATCCTTTATTTTTAGTGGATCCTTTTGCACTAATGGTGAAGCAAAACATCGTCAACATCTAAAACCCAACTTAAGCTGGAAGAGGATCATACCTACTCTTGCTACTAGGTATTTGGCATCACCAAGCTCATGTTATACTACTTAGTCTCGCTTTGTTAAACTACACAATGATTGTCAGGTTGGTGCCATATGATGAGAAGCCCCATATTCACATACCACACATTACTAATAATTGTGTTGATAGAAAGGCAAGATACCATCGTGAAGTCCTTCTCAAACATGGCAGAAAACTTATCCAACTAAGTTTCTATAGATGCTACTACCTAATTTTGTTGATGCTTCCACTTACCCTTCTTCTAATCTAGATTCTAGACATTGTAATGCATAATGACAATGCTTATGAGGAATGAAGCAGTTATTTTTACTCAAGTCCTTTCCTAACTATGAGGTTAACTCCTCACTTTTTCCCTTACCCTTGCTAGGTCCTTTACCTTTTTCCTTATTAGGTCATCTCTATGGATCTAAGATTGTTTCATAATATCACCTTCCTATCTATGTTCTCACTCTGTTAGAGGCCCACTAGGGCATAAAAAATATCCTTTATTGTTTTCTTCTCATATATAGAGGGATCAAAAGATCCTTTACGACGCCCATGATCATCCACTTGGACTTAACTTTTGTCCTCGTCTGCACTGCCAACCACTTCAAATCTATTGGTGAAGGCATGATATCCTAGATATCAGTATTTTAATAAGAGCATAACCCTTAGTTTCTATAACAAAAAATGAGGCACCATAAAGTCTACCCTCGAATTTGAAGCTAGCTAACACCATATTTGAGATCTAATATGCAAACACCTAGATCTGAAAATTAGTCCTTCAAACAAATATGGAAACCATCTAACTACTGGTCCATCATTCTGACAATTTCTTTACCATTATAAATGTTGGAGAATTTCAATTAGAACAAGGAGGTTTTTTGGGCAACAAGTCCCTTCCTTGAGTGAAAAACATATAAGGAAAGCATATGTTCAGCTTAACCTCGCTAAGCTTGATGACATTGTGTATGTGGGTGATAGATGCAGTGTTGTAGGTTTCTGTTGTTTGGGCTTCATTTTGTGGTAGATTTTTACCATACACCTCGAGGAAGGCTTTTTAATTAAGAACATCATCCTCAACTCCTACCTAGAAATAATGTAATTGAAGAACAAGTCGTGGACAAGGATAACTCTCTTCTAGTCCCGGATCTTATCACTTTGCCATCTCTATGGATATGAAACAACAAGACTTGCAAATTGTGAGATGCCCACATCCTCCAAAACCAAAGTCTATAGAGGGATTGACCTTAACTATAAAACTCAAGGAAAATGAAATTCTGGTCCCTTCACAAGCTAGGTATCCAAAGAATTTTGCATAGAGAAAGGGTATTTCGGTAGTCACTAGTAAGAGTTTCTAAAGCTTATCAAAGCCATGGAAAATCATACTCAATATGTATTACTCGAAGCATTTTCTAAGCTGGAATTATTTATTTTTTCCTTAGGTATCAATATTACAACAAAAAGAAATCAGTTATGAACTTGAAAATATCTTTCACTTCAAGAATGGATCTCTTTAAAAGGATTTCGGTTTATGCTTTTAGACTCCTTTTAGATTTATCATGTGGAAAAAACTAAAAATGGAAAATGCTAAGGAATTCTTGTGCATATCATGATGTACAAATATTAATCTAACTATGAACACACACATTTTCCATTTTGACCTGACTAATATATTCACAGTTAAAGGTAGGCACCTGAACGAAACAAATAAAAACAAAATGCATTTACTTAGATAAAAAGAATAAAGGTAACTTAAACCATTTTAAGTAGCAACCAAACCCCTTAAACCCTATAGGCCTAGTAAGAAGCAAGTAGAGAAGTGTTCTAAACTCAAAATTTGATGTCTTTGCCTTTTATGTCCAAATAGAGATGTGGAAAGTGTGGATCATGTTTGCAGACAATATAGGGCACAACCATCAATCAAAAAATTGCTAAAGACACACAAAAATCATGGATGGGTAACTCAAGCATTGATTTCTTTGTTTTCTTTTGTTTTTAACATCGAACCAAACCTTTGGTTTATCAGGCCATACAAAAAGGAAAGGGAGAGTTAGTTTGCTTCTAGATGCTCATCCCTGTGGTCTAGCACTTCCGTTATGAATTTTCCTTGAAAACTAGTATTTTTCCTTGTTAAGACTAAAGAGGTGAAACATTTTACAGTATTTGGTAAACTAATTTGATAGTTTAGCAGTTGACAAAAATTGCTTGCCACAACCAAGCCCTAACCATTGACAAGATAAGAGGTAAAGATGCCAACCATGCACTAAGACATGATACTTTGAGCTCTAGTGAGAGAGAGATCCAAACCATACATGACTCATTATATGTGGCACAGTATGACATTTTGCAATCATTTATGGGAAAGTGGGGCATTTGCACAGAAATAAAATTCACAATGAGGTTGGAAGAACAATATACTGGTCTCTGAATGGACCAACTTTGCATAGCTTAAAATTTCCATCATACATTCACTCTTAGTCATTTTATTTATTACTCTACATATAGAGCTACTATGACCAAGTTGGATAGGTTTCCTCTTCCTTTTGATCTAGTTCTTGGAAAATATAATTTGAAGGATATGTAAGCAATTACATATGATTATGAAAATATTCAAGGTTCGACGATACTGAAATTTTAAAAAAGAAAAGAGACCCTACAAAGATTTCACTAATAAAATGCCTCAGTGAAAGAAAAAAAATCAGATCTCTTAAATTGGGATGGCTTCCATGAAGAAAAGAGGCAGACATAAAACGTTTCTATGATACTTAATATTGAGAAAAAAAGTGGGACTAGGAAAGAGGCAGACATGAAACATTTCCAAAAATAAACTGATACTTAATATTGAGAAGAAAAATGAGACTCAAACTACAACCAAGATTTTCCTTACCATCTAGATAGTTTTTTCTAATATGATACTTCGGATTCATCACATAATGTTTTCGTGTTTATGTTTCAAAATATAAAAAAGTGGGACTCAAACTACACCCAGGATTTACCTTACCATCTAGATAGTTTTTTTTTAATATGATACTCTGAATAAATCACATAATGTTTTTGAGTCTATGTTTCGAGCTAGTAAATATAGCTCATCATCAAAGAACTTGAACCACACATGTTGGCTCTAAAACGTCAAGTTAGAAACATTATGTGATGGATTCATAAGTATCATGTAAAAATTGTTCAGTATAAATATTATCTTCAACGCGTGAATAGAGATGGATTCATAATATTTACACGCGTGAATAAAACTGCCTTTCAAACAGGCTTCGTTTTGGGTTTCATTCTTGAACTCTCAGTGAATGATTTGGAATAAGATTTACAGGTATTTGTAATAAATTTCAGGTTCTCTTTTCTTAAATATACAATTCTTAATAAAAATCTCAATGACTTTGATACTGTAACAGAGTTCTTAAAAAATTCCCTCACCACTTAGTTCAATTTTTCTCAATTGACCTCTTTAAACTGAAAATTTTGTGAGTCCTTTTGTTCGTTGAAACTATTCAATTTCTTTTAATTTTTAGAATAACATATTTTTTATTATTTTATTTTTCAAATGTATAACTTTTGAGAAATACAATATTATTATTATTATTATTATATCAAGTATAACTATTTAACAATCCCAATAATAAATACATCTTCTGTAAAGATCAAGTGGAAAGAGTAAGTATGTAGGCTATCTTAAACCAAAATTCCAAACACAGCTAAATCCTAAAGCTCATAAAATAAGCCCATTTTCCAGGTATTTTCCTTCCCTCCCTACTTGGATGTGGAACTGGATTTTGCTAGCATATATTGTAACAATATTTTTATCATCTAATTTTCATATTTTAGAAGAGTTCAACTTGATTTGGAATCGTCAATATTTCAATCTTTCTTACATCACTCTGGGTTACTTCTTTAGTGAACATAAGTTTTGTCTATATCGCCACCATGGTCATTACCATTATTGGACTGGTGCTGCCTTGCATTAGCACCTAATTGATCCCCTGAAGCCCTAAACCTACTCATATCCAGTATCTCCTCATTTCTCCTCGTTGTTGTACATGTAAGTTTGGGATTTTGGTTAGAAATGAGGAGATACTAGATATGAGCAGGTTTAGGGCTTCAGAGGATCAATTAGGTGCTAATGCAAGTAAGCACCAGTCCAATAATGATAATGACCATGGTGGCTTTATAGACAAAACTGAAAATGGAAAATGCTAAGGAATTCTTGTGCATATCGTGACGTACAACTCCTAATCTGACTATGAACCCACATATTTTCCATTTGGACCTGACTAATATATTCACAGTTAAAGATAGACACCTCAACGAGACAAATAAAAACAAAATGCATTTACTTAGATAAAAAAAATAAAGGTAACTTAAACAATTTTTAACAGCAACCAAACCCCTTAATCCCTATAGGCCTGGTAAGAAGCAAGTAGAGAAGTCTTCTAAACTCAAAATTTGATTTCTTTTCCTTTTATGTCGAAATAGAGATGTGGAAAGTGTGGATCATGTTTGCAAACAATCTAGGCCACATCCATCCATAAAAAATTGCTAAAGACACACAAAAATCATGGACGGGTAACTCAAGCATTGATTTCTTTGTTTTCTTTTGTTTTCAACGTCGAACCAAACCTTTGGTTTATCAGGCCATACAAAAAGGAAAAGGAGAGTTAGTCTGCTTCGAGATGATCAGCCTTGTGGTCTAGCACTTCTGTTATGGATTTTCCTTGACAATTAGTACTTTTCCTTGTTAAGACTAAAGAGGTGGAAAACTTTAGAATATTTCATAAACTAGTTTGAGAGTTTAGCAATTGACAAAAATTGCTTGTCACAACCAAGCCATGTCCCTTGACAAGATAAGAGCTAAAGCTGCCAACATGCAATAAGACATGATACTTTGAGCTCCAGTGTGAGAGAATCCAAACCATACATGATCGATTATATGTGCCACAATATGACCTTTTGCAATCGTTTATGGGAAAGTGGGGCGTTTGCACAGAAATGAAATTCACGATGAGGTTGGAAGAAAAATAAACTAGTCTCAGAATGGACCAACTTTGCATATGTTAAGAATTCCATCATACATTCACTCTTAGTCATCTTATTTATTTCTCTGCATACAGAGCTGCTATGACCAAGTTCGATAGGTTCCTTCTTCTTTTTTATCTAGTGCCTGGAAAATATAATTTGAAGCATATGTAAGCAATTACATATGATTCTAAAAATATTCAAAGTCTGACCATACTGAAAATTTAAAAAAGAAAAGAGACTCTCCAAAGATTTCACTAATAAAATGCGTGAGTGAAAGAAAAAAAATTAGAACTCTTAAATTGGGATGGCTTCCATGAAGAAAACAGGCAGACATAAAACGTTTCCTTGATACTTAATATTGAGAAAGAAAGTGAGACTAGGAAAGAGGTAGACATGAAACATTTCCAAAAATAAATTGATACTTGATATTGACAAAAATATGAGACTCAAACTACAACCAAGATTTTCCTTACCATCTAGATAGTTTTCTTTTTTAATATGATACTTCAGATTCATCACATAATGTTTTCGTGTCTATGTTTCCAAATATAAAAAAGTGGGACTCAAACTACACCCAGTATTTACCTTACCATCTAGATGGTTTTTTAAATATGATACTTTGAATTCATCACATAATGTTTTTGAGTCTATGTTTCGAGCTAGCAACTATAGCTCATCATCAAAACACTTGAACCACACTTGTTGGCTCTAAAACATCAACTCAAAAACATTATGTGATGGATTCAGAAGTATCATGTAAAAATTGTTCAGTATAAATATTATCTTCAATGCGTGAATAGTGATGGATTCATAATATTTACACCCGTGAATAAAAATGCCTTTCAAATAGGTTTTGCTCTAGCTCTCGTTTTGGGTTTCGTTCTTGAACTCTCACCGAATGATCTGGAATAAGATCTATAGGTATTTGTAATAAGTTTCAGGTTCGCTTTTCTTAAATATACAATTTTTAATAAAAATCTCAATGACTTTGATATTGTAATAGAGTTCTTAAAAAATTCCCTCACCACTTAGTTCAGTTTTTCTCAGTTGACCTCTTTAAACTGAAAATTTTGTGAGTCCTTTTGTTCATTGAAACCATTCAATTTCTTTTAATTTTTAAAATAAAATATTTTTTACTATTTTATTTTTTAATTACATAAAAATTTATAAAAATGGATAACTTTTGAAAATAGAATATTATTATTATTATTATATCATGTATAACTATTTAATAATCCCAATAATAAATACATCTTCTGTAAAGATCAAGTGGAAAGAGTATGTAGGCTATCTTAAACCAAAATTCCAAACACAACTAAATCCTAAAGCTCATAAAATAAGCCCATTTTCCAGGTATTTTCCTTCCTTCCCTACTTGGATGTGGAACTTGATTTTTCCAATAGATATTGTCACAATATTTTTCTCATCTGATTTGCAAGTTTCAGAAGAGTTCAATTTCCTTTGGAATCGTCAATATTTCAATCTTTCTTACATCACTCTGGGTTACTTTAGGGAACATAAATTTTGTCTATATAACCACCATGGTCATTACCATTATTGGACTAGTGTTGCCTTGCATTACAACCTAATTGATCCCTTGAAGCCCTAAACCTGCTCATATCTAGTATCTCCTCATTGCTCCTCGTTTCTATACATGTAAGTTTGGGATTTTGGTTGGCAACGAGGAGATACTGGATATCAATAGGTTTAGGGCTTCAGGGGATCAATTAGGTGCTAATGCACGACAACAAGAGTCCAATAATGGTAATGACCATGGTGGCAATATAGACAAAATTGAAAAGGGAAAATGCTAATAAATTCTTGTGCATATCATGATGTACAACTCCTAATCTGACTATGAACCCACATATTTTCCATTTTGACCTAACCAATATATTCACAGTTAAAGATAGGCACCTGAATGAAACAAATAAAAACAAAATGCATTTACTTAGATAAAAATAATAAAGGTAACTTAAACCATTTTAAGCAACAACAAAACTGCTTAAACCCTATAGGCCTAGTAAGAAGCAAGTAAAGAAGCGTTCTAAACTCAAAATTTGATGTCTTTGCCTTTTATGTCCAAATAGAGATGTGGAAATTGTGGATCATGTTTGCAAAAAATATAGGCCACATCCATCAATCAAAAATTGCTAAAGACACACAAAAATTGTGGATGGGTAACTCAAGCATTGATTTCTTTGTTTGCTTTTGTTTTTAACGTTGAACCAAACCTTTGGTTTATTAGGCCATACAAAAGGGAAAGGCAGAGTTAGTCTGCTTCTAGATGCTTAGCCCTGTGGTCTAGCACTTGTGTTATGGATTTTCCTTGACAATTAGTATTTTTCATTGTTAAGAGTAAAGAGGTGAAAAATTTTACAATATTTCGTAAACTAGTTTGACAGTTTAGCAGTTGACAAAAATTTCTTGCCACAACCAAACGCTGACCCTTTACAAGATAAGAGGTAAAGCTACCAAACATGCAATAAGATATGATACTTTGAGCTCCAGTGAGAGAGAGATCAAAACCATACATGACTCATTATATGTGCCATGATATGACCTTTTGCAATCATTTATGGGAAAGTGGGGCATTTGCACAGAAATGAAATTCACGATGAGGTTGGAAGAACAATCTACTAGTCTCAGAATGGACCAACTTTGCATATGTTAAGAATTCCATCATACATTCACTCTTAGTCATCTTATTTATTTCTCTGCATACAGAGCCGCTATGACCAAGTTGGATAAGTTCCTTCTTCCTTTTGATCTAGTGCCTAGAAAATATAATTTGAAGCATATGTAAGCAATTACATATGATTCTAAAAATATTCAAAGTCCAACCATACTGAAATTTTAAAAAAGAAAAGAGACCCTACAAAGATTTCACTAATAAAATGCCCGAGTGAAAGAAAAAAATTAGATCTCTTAAATTGGGATGGCTTCCATGAAGAAAAGAGGCAGACATAAAATGTTTCCATGATACTTAAAATTGAGAAAAAAAGTGGAACTAGGAAAGAGGCAGAGATGTAACATTTCCAAAAATAAACTTATACTTAATATTGAGAAAAAAATGAGACTCAAACTACAACCAGGATTTCCCTTACCATCTAGATAGTTTTTTTTAATATGATACTTCAAATTCATCACATAATTTTTTGTGTCTATGTTTCCAAATATAAAAAGTTGGGACTCAAACACCCCAGGATTTACCTTACCTTCGAGATAATTTTTTTAATATGATACTCTGAATTGATCACATAATGTTTTTTAGTCTATGTTTCGAGCTGGCAACTATAGCTCATCATCAAAACACTTGAGCCACACTTGTTGGCTCCAAAACATCAACTCAAAAACATTATGTGATGGATTCAGAAGTGTCATGTAAAAATTGTTTTGTATAAATATTATCTTCAACGTGTGAATAGTGATGGATTCATAATATTTACACGAGTGAATAAAACTTCCTTCCAAATAGTCTTTTCTCCGGCTCTCGTTTTGGGTTTCATTCTTGAACTCTGACTGAAAGATCTGGAATAAGATCTACAGGTATTTGTAATAAGTTCCAGGTTCACTTTTCCTAAATATACAATTCTTAATAAAAATCTCAATGACTTTGATATTGTAACATAGTTCTTAAAAAATCCCCTGACCACTTAGTTCAGTTTTTCACCAATCCAATAATGGTAATGACCGCGGTGGCGATATAGACAAAACTAAAAAGGGAAAATGCTAAGAAATTCTTCTGCATATCATGATGTACAACTCCTAATCCGACTATGAACCCACATATTTTCCATTTTGACCTGACCAATATATTCACAAGTAAAGATAGGCACCTAAATGGAACAAATAAAAAAAAAATGCATTTACTTAGATAAAAAGAATAAAGCTAACTTAAACCATTTTAAGCAGCAACCAAACCCCTTAAACTCTATAGGCCTAGTAAGAAGCAAGTAGAGAAGCGTTCTAAACTTAAAATTTGATGTCTTTGCCTTTTATGTCCAAATAGAGATGTGGAAAGTGTGGATCATGTTTGCAGACAATATAGGCCACATATGTCAATCAAAAATTTCTAAAGACACACAAAAATCATGGATGGTTAACTGAAGCATTTATTTCTTTATTTGCTTCTTTTTTTAACGTCGAAGAAAACCTTTGGTTTATTAAGCCATACAAAAAGGAAAGGGAGAGTTAGTATACTTCTAGATGCTCAACTCTGTGGTCTAGCACTTTTGTTATGAATTTTCCTTGACAATTAGTATTTTTCCTTGTTAAGACTAAAGAGGTGGAAATTTTTATAATATTTGGTAAACTAGTTTGACAGTTTAGCAGTTGACAAAAATTGCTTGCCACAACCAAGCCATGACCCTTGACAAGATAAGAGGTAAAGCTACGAACAATGCAATAAGACACGATACTTTGAGCTCCAGTGAGAGAGAGATCCAGATCGTACATGACTAATTATATGTGCCACGGTATGACCTTTTGCAATCGTTTATGAGAAAGTGGGGAATTTGCACAGAAATGAAATTCACGATGAGGTTGGAAGAACAATTTACTGGTCTCTGAATGGACCAACTTTGCATATCTTAAGAATTGCATCATACATTCACTCTTAGTCATCTTATTTATTTCTCTGCGTACAAAGCTGCTATGACCATGTTGGATAGGTTCTTTCTTCATTTCGATATAGTTCCTAGAAAATATAATTTGAAGCATATGTAAGAAATTACATATGATTCTAAAAATATTCAAAGTCAGACCATACTGAAATTTTAAAAAAGAAAAGAGACCCAACAAAGATTTCACTAATAAAATTCCTGAGTGAAAGAAAAAAATAAGATCTCTTAAATTGGGACGGCTTCCATGAAGAAAAGAGGCAGACATAAAATGTTTCCATGATACTTAATATTGAGAAGAAAAGTGGGACTAGGAAAGACGCAGACATGAAACATTTCCAAAAATAAACTGATACTTAATATTGAGAAAAAAATGAGACTCAAACTACAACCATGATTTTCCTTACCATCTAGATAGTTTACTTTTTAATATGATACTTCGGATTCATCACATAATGTTTTCAAGTCTATGTTTGCAAATATAAAAAAGTGGGACTCACACTACACTCACGATTTACCTTACCATCTAGATAGTTTTTTTTAATATGATATTCTGAATTTATCACATAATGTTTTTGTGTGTATTTTTCGAGCTAGAAACTATAGCTCAACATCAAAACACTTGAGCCACACTTGCTGGCTCTAAAACGTCAACCCAAAAACATTATGTGATGGATTCAGAAGTATCATGTAAAAAAATTTCAGTACAAAAAGTATCATCAACATGTGAATAGTGATGGATTCATAATATTTACACACGTGAATAAAACTGCCTTTCAATCAGGATTTGCTTCGGCTCTTGTTTTGGGTTTCGTTCTTGAACTCTCACTGAATGATCTGGAATAAGGTCCACAGGCATTTGTAATAACTTTTGGGTTCACTTTTCTTAAATAAACAATTCTTAATAAAAATCTCAATGACTTTGATATTGTAACAAAGTTCTTAAAAAATTCCTTACTACTTAGTTCAATTTTTGTCAGTTGACCTCTTTAAACTGAAAATTTTGTGAGTCCTTCTGTTCGTTGAAACTATTCAATTCTTTTTAAGTTTTAGAATAAAATATTTTTTATTATTTTAATTTTTAATTAAATAAATATTATAAAAATGTATAACTTTTGAAAAATAGATTATTATTATTATTATTATTATTATATCAATTATAACTATTTAACAATCCTGATATTAAATACATCTTCTGTAAAGATCAAGTGGAAAGAGTACGCATGTAGGTTTTCTTAAACCAAAATTCCAAACATAGATAAATCCGAAAGCTCATAAAATAAGACCATTTTCCAGGTTTTTTCCTTCCCTCCCTACTTGGATGTGGAACTGGATTTTTCCAGCAGATATTGTAACAGTGTTTTTAACATCTGATTTGCACGTTTCACAAGAGTTCAATTTTCTTTGGAATCGTCAATATTTCAATCTTGCTTACATCACTCTAGGTTACTTCTTTAGTGAACTTAATTTTTGTCTATATCACCACCATTGTCATTACCATTATTGGACTGGTGCTGCCTTGCATTAGCACCTAATTGATCCCCTGAAGCCCTAAACCTGCTCATATCCAGTATCTCCTCACTGCTCCTTGTTGTTGTACATGTAAGTTTGGGAGTTTGGTTAGCAACGAAGAGATACTGGATATGAGCAGATTTAGGGCTTCAGGGGATCAATTAGGTACTAATGCAAGGCAACACCGATCCAATAATGATAATGACCATGGTGGTGATATAGACAAAACTTTTGTTCACTAAAGAAGTAACCCAGAGTGATGTAAGCAAGATTGAAAGATTGACAATTCCAAAGCAAATTGAACTCTTTTGAAACGTGCAAATCAGATGATAAAAATATTGTTACAATATCTGCTGGCAAAATCCAGTTCCACATCCAGGAAGGGAGGGAAGGAAAATACCTGGAAAATGTGCTTATTTTATGAGCTTTAGGATTTAGCTGTGTTTGGCATTTTGGTTTAAGATAGCTTACATACTCTTTCCACTTGATCTTTACAGAAGATGTATTTATGATTGGGATTGTTAAATAACTATATTTGATATAATAATAATAATAATCTATCTTTCAAAATTTATAAATTTCTATAAGTTTTTATGTAATTAAAAAAAATAATAATAAAAAAAAAAAATATTCTAAAATCTAAAATAAATTTAATAGTTTCAATGAAGAAAAGGACTCACAAAACTTTCAGTTTAAAGAGCTCAAGTGAGAAAATCTGAACTAAGTGGTGAGGGATTTTTTTAAGAACTCTGTTACACTATCAAAATTATGAGATTTGTTTTAATGATTTTATATTCAAGGAAAGAGAACCTAAAACTTATTACAAATACCTGTACATCTTATTCCACATCGTTCAGTGAGAGTTAAAGAACAAAACCTGAAACGAGATCCAGAGAAAATCCTGTTTGAAAGGAAGTTTTATTCACACGTCTAAATATTATCAATCCATCACTATTCATAATGTTGAAGATAAGCATGTTTGAAATGCATATTTATTCACACGTGTAAATATTATGAATCCATCACTATTCATAATGCAGGACACTAGCATACTTCTTTACACAGTCAAGGCAAGAAGTTAAAAATTGGTAAAAATGATCTAAATGATAAATTCAAATAAGGTCAATCATCAATGAGAAGAGGGCTATGAGCAAGATTTTGTCCAGCTGGTAGAGAGGGCTCCCATCCATGGGACAAAGCCCTAATTACCTCAAGGCAAGAAATCAAAAATTACCTCGGTAGCTCACTCGAAGCATCAAGAGCTCCAGTGTGGAATCTTGAAGAAGATTCTGTGGTTTTTGCATTATGTATATTCTGTACATCCCATGAAGGTTCAATTCAGTTTTTCTGTGCATATTTGTGTTGCTGGAATGTGTTTCCCTAAAGGCTTGGATTATATCATTGCATATTCAGTCAAATTACTTACAATGGAAAACTGAAATGTAGAGATGCAATATGTAGAAGATATGCTAGTAGTAGTGCGTGAGTCCCTTGAAATGAGAAGAAATTAGATTTCAAATTAGTAGTTAGTTCAATCTTGAGTCCCAATAGTTGCAATTCCAACAACAACCTAACAACTATTCCTTAACATTAATTCATAAGAAATAGATGGTTGTATCTAGGATTTCATTTCAATCTAATATTGATTCTCTCTCTATAACGACTGTATAAGACTAGATCTAATGTTGGAGTTTGTGGAATGGGTGCTAACACTTCATGCTGGGCGCTACACCTCACCTCCCTCCTGGCCACTGCTTTTGGCCAGCAGCATATGCAGTTATCAATCCTGTTTAAATCCAGCAAAATAGAATCTTATTTCATCAGTTGGGCAATGCCTGCCCCTACCCAAATAGACATATCTATTTGGAAAGCTTATTCAGGTTGGCAAGTAAATGGATTAGTGCCCTTATGAATATGAATGAGATTCTAGTTCAAGCTCAATACACTTAGTTCAATCATGCCCTATTGCTTTACCACTATCAGATAGATTATTTACTTTAGTTTTTATAATCAATGATCTTCACAACCCACAACTCATATTCACAAGCTTGTACATAGTGAAAGAAAGTTGTGACCTTGACAATATGGATAAGCTATATTAGGAAATCACACCATCTATTAGTATAAGCTAAGGATATGAGTGTTATAGGACTAACCTGTCATATATATATGTCAATTCTATTGGTTATTTTAGAATTAGATTTCCCTCCCTATAAGAATGCCACCAGAGAAAAGTTCTCCCAGAAATTCCAACTGGCTCTAAGCAATGAAACCTATCAATGATAATACTCCTTCACTTCAACATTGAATTAGAAGAAGTTTTCATCTTTCTTGGTGAATTGTGGTTGTATATATAGTAAACCCATAGTAAACCCATTGTCTATTAGTAGCCATAATGAAACCTGTCATGACTTAGTATGGCATTACTAGATGGAGAATACTATGAGCGCATTGATTAGTCAAATCCTGACTCCGACCTGATCAAAACGAGTTGTGTTTATACTAAAAGGGGGAATTACATATAATTGTGGAATTGTGTAATATAATTAGTGAAATAAATGAAGGCCTAACATTATTATATATTTAGCCCATTTGATTGGTTGAAAAAGAATACTAAGGCTAATTCTAGCTATAAGTTCCATTATTTGAAAAGGAACAAGCACTTGAGAAGTGTGGTTCCTAAAAGAGTTATTATTTATAGTTAGACGACCCTAAAGGGGAGTACCTATTAGTTACGACCCTAAAGCAGAGTGATAAGTGTCCCAAACTTCCTTCCACCCACCATTATTCCTTCTCACATCCTCTCTAATAGACTGTTAGTTAGAAGGAAAGTACTTACCGACAGATGAGAAGGAATGGAAGGAAGTCCTAAATATTTATTGGGTGGGGCGCAAAACAGATTGAAGTGCACCATCACATGATATCCAAGAATCGACCCTGCCCTCCTCCTTTATACGCTACCCTTTCACTCGTGAATTTACCATATGGTTAATAAGTGCTCTAGGTTCTTGACCAGGCCACCTTTGCACTCTCAAATTTCCCATTCGTTTGCTAAGTGAAATGGTCAATGAAGCATGCATTCTCATCTCCAATGGAGGTAGGCCTAATAGGTCTTAGGGTGCTTACCCTTCATAGGCCACGTTTCACTGGTGAATTTACCCGTTTATTGGGCTAGTACCTTTAAGTGAACACACCACCTTTACTTATTGAATTTCACACTTCAAGGTCCAGTGTTGCCCTTAATACCCTTCATAGGCCACTTTTGATTACTGAATTTACCCAAGTGATACAGATTTTCTTGCTAGTATGGTTGTATGGGCAACATCACCTTTCATTAGGGAATTGACCATCTCAATAGGCCAAGTTCATTAGCACTCCCTATTATATCCCAATGTCACCTTATCACTCTAGAATTTACACAGACCTCCAGCAAGTTATAGTTGGGCAGATAAATTTCCTTCAATGGTTGTGTGCATGATTTTGAGAAAAAGATAGGCTGAACTTGATTGAAATTTAATTTCTTTTATTACTTCGAAACAAGATCGACAGAGGAACACATCCCTGGAATATTTTAGGAACAATACACAGTGGTTGGATAGGTTGAACTTGATCGAAATTTCCTTTCTTTTATTACTTAGAAACAAGATCGACAGAGGAACACATCCCCTGAATATTTTTGGAACAATACATAGTGGTTGGATAGGTATACAATTTCATTTACTTTGTTTACTGGGTTGTTGTTGAACTGGGTTAATCCCCAGGCAGAAAGTTGGAGTGGGACAAAAAAGAGTGCCTCAGAGGTTTCACACCCCTTTGAAGAGACAAGGTTTAGAGCCATGGTGGCTTTGCATTCAGCCATTAAATCAAAAAAGGGTTTTGGTTTTTGGCTTGCATCAAATACATAATCTCAAATTCCCTAGCTTCTACACCATAGCCTGTTATTTCTCTACCGAGTATCCCATAGTAAAACCACTACTATTTTTCAAATTTAATGAAAGATGTTATTATGTATTTTCCAACAAAGACACAAGATCTTCCACAAAATATTTTGACGTCCACCCTAATTTAAACTGAAACTCTTCCCTTGATGCGCCCGGTCACAGATGGAAACAACACCAAGAGGCCCATTGACGAGCTATAGAGTGGCGACGACCTTGGGGTCCATTCTAAACTTTCCCTTATAGTCACATTATACTAGCCTCACGGGCTTGGCTGGGCAAGTTGGAGTCGAGACTATGGGAGTCAAAGGACTTGCTGGAGAGAGATCAACTTCTTTCTGCTTAACCAACCCTATTGGAGTTCAAAACCCTAACATCTGCATCATCTTTGCTGGATATAACATAAAGGAAAAAGCACACCCACTCTGCTCCGCTTGTTCAGATTTGAACGCAATACCAATTGAGAATGGTATGAATATAAAAGGTTCAACGGGAAGCCGCATGTTTCAGTTGCTAAGATTAGATGAAATAGATTGCATTAATTAGAGTTTTCATATAGTGGAGGGCGCAGGCAACAAATTAATTGCAGAAGCTAAGGGTTACCATGGAGGGGATCAGGGGGAAACGATGTTGATTATCATGACTTTGGTGCTCAGAGGAAGAAAAAGATAAATAGACACTTTTTTCATGCCAGTGGGTATATAAATATTAAGAGGTTTGGACATCTTCCATATTGGAGTTTTATTTTTTATTTTTTATGCATTAAAAAATAATGCTTATTAGTTTATTATAATATTTTTAATAGTAAATAATATATATATATATATCTATCTATATATATATATATCTATATATATATATATATATATATATCTATATATATATATATATATATATCTATATATATATATATATATATATATATATATATATATATATAGAAAGAGAGAGAGGGAGAGAGAGAGAGAGAGATATAGATAATTTATATTTTTTATTAAAAATAAAATAAGAAATAATGAGATTTTTAATATTTTCAGAAGATATTGTATTATTATTAAAGAGAAAAAAAAAGAGTTGTAATAAAAAAGGGTATTTGTTTAAATATTTAAATGGAAAAGTTGTATATTTAATTTATATTTATTTTAAAGTTAAATTTATTAGACATTTAAAGTGATATTTGTAAAAGTATAAATTATTTTTTGAGTGTAAAATTTGAGAAAATATTTTGACAAGAGATTTGATTCTTTTGCAAGTTTCATATATCTAGGATTAAAATGGATCTAAATTAATTTCTAAACCAACAAAGATCCATTTTAATTATAAATAAACCAAGTATCAAAAGAAATCAAATCACTAAAGATGTAAACCTCTTCTTGAGTATATAACTTAAGAAATTTTTACACGTAGAAATTTGATCGCCTCCTTTTTAGTATATAACTTGAGAAATGTTACACATTTATAAGTTTGACCCCTCAACACTTTGTGGATTTAGAATTAAAATAGATATATGATAAATCTTTGTAATATTATTTATATTACATATAGATTTAACATCTCACTATATATATATATATATATATATATATATATATATATATATATATATATATATATATATATATATCGTGAGATATAGATATATACTTTTTATTTTATTAAAACATGTATAATACATATGATTATATAGATATAATAAAAATGATATTTTCTTTGATATATTTTATAATTTTTCTTAATTTAATTTTTAAATGTGATATGCATAGCACAAAATTATATATACAAACTCTATGGTATATATATGTCCACGACCCATTGTGTTGACTTGGAGGAATTGCAGGGTTGGTATCAAACACATTGCAACAAGGTTGGACCGATTTTTAGTTCATCCAAATCTCCTAGACATGATGGGCTATATATGATCCTGCATCTCTTTGACATCTCAATTTGACGGCTTTGCGATCATTTTGAAATGGAAGGGAAATAGGATGTGGAAAGGTTTGATATTCAAGTTCAACAAAACCTGGGTGGCTGATGAGGAATTTTGCAATAAACTTCATAAATTATGGTCCCAGTTATTTGTAGATGATGGATTATCTTGGATGGAGGTAGTTTCCTTGAAGCTTGACATCCTTAAGGGGGTGGTAAAGAGATGGGAGAGAGAAAAATTGTTGCACATTGTGATGCAGGAGCATTTAGCACAGAAATTTAACTGTATTCTAGTAGACAGAGGGGGTCTTGTGTTTTCAAGGAAGTTGGTTTCCTGAATATTAAATTAATGTAATTATTAAGGTTTTGAGTAATTTTAATGAGAGATATTAAGAATAGGGATTAATTAATTATTGTGAGGCATATTTGTAAATGTCCTCGAATGTTGGAGAACATGAGAGATTTAGGCTAGTTAAGATTCCATAGAGATTGAGAGATTTGGGGATCAATTGTAAACCATAGATTAGGAATTAGTTCGTGATTTTGTGGATTAGAGAGGATCCTTCGAGATAAAGAAAAGATTTTAGGAATTTGTTGAGAAGGTTATGGATCTAAACTAGCAATTGGTTATAGAATCCTTTTGTATAAATGTAAGTCTAAAAGGCATACAAGAGGGTTAGCTAGTTAGGAGTTAGTAGTGAGTTAGTTAGAGAGTTTGATTGTAAGCCTACGGGTAGGGAAGCGAAAATGCCACTGATTAGAAAATCAGTTCAGAGAGAGAGAGAGACTCATTATGTAATTATTTGTTTATATATACAAAGAGACTTCAATTCCTAAGTGTGTGATGTGTGTTGATTGATGGAATTATAGATTGTGTGTGAATTAGAGTAATTCTGCATTGTATATGTATGTAGGTGGAATTAAGCAGAACATAAAGAAGAAGTGGAGGATGAAGGATTGTGATTTGATCATTTCAATCCATTTGCAGGATCAAAGTTGAAGCTCAAGAGTGATAGTGTTTAAGAGTACACGGAAGTAAGTTTAGGAGGAAGTTGTGTTGTAGAATAACTAAATACTAGAAACCCTCGAGAACACCTAAACCAAAGAAGAATAGAGGAGGAGTACATCAATCAGAAGTGATTAAATAATTTTGAAAAGGATAGGTGCATAAAGAATCATATATGCGAGAAGGATGAATAGACTAGAACACTGACAAACCACATAAAGGCGAAGAAAGGAAAGGATGAAGAAATGAAGTCTTAGATGTAATGTATGGATTGATAGAATGGAGCAAAGTCATTGAACAGTCAAGTTGTGCACAAAAGATAAATGGCATAGAAAGAAATAATTAGCAAGGAACAGGGGTCATTGGATCAGTCAGATCAATAGACGTGATTATGTGCGATAGACAACAGAGATCTTATCATGCAAGCTAAAGTGAAGAAGCAAAGGGATTAGATTACAACACATGTTAGCTAAATAGTGGCATGGTCATCATAGGCGGTAAGTTGTTTCTCATGCGCCCTCAAAGCCGAAAACGATATTTCTACGATTTCACGCGATTAACCTTATAGGTTGACACGTAGTGCCTTGAGGAAAGAGAAAACCACTTTTCTCATGTGGTCTCGATCAAATATCGATCGTGCATGTAATCTGCATGAGATTTCATGATCACCTTTGGATTGAGATAGGAGAGATAAATGGTGGAGATCACCTGGGTATGTTGATGAACGGGTGACGTGATGACTATCAGATTAAGGAATGAGATCGACGGTGGAGGTTGAATGTGCCAAAGGTTGAGCATCGGGAATTGTGTAAAGTCATGTGAATCAATGGAAAGGTAAGGTTTAAGTGTTATATGAAATATTTCTATTATATAGGAATTATAATAGAAATAAGTGGGATTAGTGTATTTCGGGTTAAGAATTAACCAAAGATTTATGAAGAGTTATAAGGTTTCGCCCAAAGGGTTGTTAAAGTCTAAAAAACATGGTATGGTTAATATGTGTGAGTGATTACCCAAGGGTTAAGCTATAAGGGTTAAGAATTAATTAGACTTGGGTTAGTCACATGAAATGTTTCCCCATAATAGTTCAATTAAGAGCTTAAATATTGAATTGTGAAGGTTTACTAGGAAAGAATATTAAAGTTCCTGGGACATGTATATGACATGCATTTTATATGCATCATGTGGGTATTTGTGGCTTAGGCTATATCGTTATAGTGTTTGTAGCTTAGGTTGGCATCACATCAGAAAGAGCCGAACGAGATTGATGCAAAGATGCTTCACATAAATTAATTTATTTGATGTCATATTTCGTTCATGGCCACAAATTGATGATTTATGGGAGTTGGAGGCTCGTAAATGATACATCCTTAGACTACATGAAGAGACATGGTGACAAAAAAACCATGTTATATGGTTAAAGGCAGGGGAGAAAAACACTCGTTTTTTCTAAAGGTATGCTGTGATGTGTAGGGAAAAAACACTATTGGGGACGTTGTAATCGTTTGGGATGTTATTAGCATTTGAAATCCATCAAGCTTGATAAATCTTCATCATCTAAGGGAAGAATAAGCATATAGAAGGTGGATGCAGGTTGGTTTGGTGAAGGTTCTTCTAGAGATGAATTTCACTATGAGGATCCATTTGGGCATGTTTTACGTGTAGTTGGAGGAATGGTTACATGTGTTACACTCTTTTATCATGTCATTGATGGATATTCTTGTTCTTAGGTTAAAACTACGACCTAAGACCATATGGATGAAGAACCGTGTTCGAATAACGGTGGTACAGTAATATTATTCAATGGAGCGAGAGTTATGCTATATTC
Organism: Pinus tabuliformis; assembly: GCA_031772625.1. Taxonomy (NCBI): domain Eukaryota; kingdom Viridiplantae; phylum Streptophyta; class Pinopsida; order Pinales; family Pinaceae; genus Pinus; species Pinus tabuliformis. The sequence goes on along the minus strand of CM062816.1, from coordinate 1,816,376,856 downwards.
AACATAATATCATATGAAATGTCAACGTGGTATGAGGAGGTGAGTTCGGGCCTGGAAACACAATATTATATTAACACGCAGTGGATTCGGGTATGTCGGGCGAATGTTATACCTAAAGCTGCATTGTGGTATCATATTGAGCAATGATATTGTGGTATGAGAAAACCGAGAGTATGGATATGTGTAATACGAGAAATTAGTTGTGTGATACACAATCAAGTCAACAACATTGATGGGGACGATTTAGGACAATGTTTATATAACTGAGCATTGGGGTATGACCGATGTGTGGGATTATGAACCAGGGTGTGGACGGAAGGTGAAGGGCTAATATCATCATTCCACTGTGCAGTGGTATGGAAGAGAAGGAATCCAGTGGTCATATACTAAAAAGCAATCGTGGGGTAGTAGTATGGTGCAACGTTAACAGTGATATAGACACGGGTTTGGAGGTGTTATATACCAGCGATATTATTCAACAGAGGGAGGATATCTCAGGGTTATACCACAGTTTAAAACACAATTATATATTAAAAAAACTACAGCTATTGAAAAACATGAGTGGTTGTGATGGTAACGTGTGAGACTATTCGACTGTGGTGGTCTAGTGGAGCAGAGAGGGATGTATGACAACATGAGGACCAGTGGTATGGGTGAGGCTATTTGACGCAACCATTTAGAGAAATATATAATAGTGTTAATATAGCTCAATGTTCAACACATATATATCACAGAACTCAATGGCATACCACCATCCAGTAACACATTCGATAACACAGTTATACAAAATCGACATAACACATATCATTATGCCATTCGTGCAGCATGGAGGAGGCTCACCACACCACAACACTTATAGGAAACACAGATTCGATCCTCTAGCAACACAAATTTTATTGTAGATTAGCACTTAACGCAGAGAATGGAGCAATGGAAGAGGTGTCTGTTCTAAAAAATAGGCAGAACATAGGTAGGAGGTAGTTACAAGGGTCGAGACGAAAGCCAAAAATGGAGAGCTAACTCCTCAAATGAATTGTGATTTTGCATTAAGACTATTTATAGATATACACATGGAGGGTGAGACTCCTGGGTTTCATCTCCCAATGTCTCTTCATATTCCAACTCTCCTTATTTTCTATTTACATTATTTTACAAATATTCACCGAAACCAAAGGATTAGGTGTCAACATTTCTATATTTTTTAATACATTTTAAATTATAAAATATAGTAATTCTACCAAAAATTATATCATATAATTTCATTTTAAAGTGTAAAACAAATATAATAATTAGACTTTAAAAAATGACATAACAATGATAAATATGTATATAAATATTTGAAAAGTATCTAGAGATCTAGATAAATAAGATCCTCTTTTGTCTGGATGTGGGAAGAGGTCAGAAAGAAATCAAATATCCATTAAAGGAAATCAGAAACCTGTAAATTTATTACAATTCATGAATATTCCAAACATTTGATGGACATGGGTGCCATGAATCTGGAATTATAATAACCAAATTAAAAAAAGAACAATGTCTCTCACCCCAAGTTATAGATGTTGCAAGTGTTCCTACATACTTTTAGAAAATGTTATAAATGTTGCAAATGGTCATTGATAAAGAATGAAAATGGTAAAATGAAATGATTCAATTAAAATAAATATCCATAATGAAATGCACCTTATTTGTTGTATGGATTATATTTATAAGAACAACTTATTTGCACCGCTTTAAATTCTAGTAATAATAGAAGTTGATTCTAAATGCATTTTGTTCACACTAGTAGACATAAAAAATAATATATAAACATACATACAAAATAAATTTGGGTCAAAAGGCACTTATTTGTTTTGATTTGATCACTCTTTTGCAAAAAAAATAAAATTAAAAATCTTTACCTTTTCCATAAACAATATCTTTAAAGAAAAAAACCTTATAAATTAAAGTATGATTTATTTTTATTTTTAAAATTTTTAACTCATTATTATTACTGTTTTAAAACTATTTATATTAAAAATACTTGTAAATTTTCCCTTTCTTTTGTTACTAAATTTACTTATTCACATTAAAATTTATACATTTACTCTCTCGATACTTAAAATCGTATTCAACTCACATTCATACCTAAATCATACTTTAAAGTCATTATTAAACACAAATTTATATCAAATTTATATATTTACTCTATGGATATGTAAAACCTTATCCAACTCACATTCATACCTATGACTTGAGAGTGCGCTTTTGCACTCCTAGCCTCAAAGGGAACTTCACTTTGCAACCAAAATTTGTTCAAGTGTGGAAGATAAAACAAGGAGCGGATTTAATGAGTTTAGAAATACAATCATGTGTGATGCATAAAAATCATTAATACATCTTAGATAGACTTAAAAAATGATAAATAGAGATCAAAACGCTAGTTTACATACACTCCCAAAGTACAACAAACAAAGTATGTGTGACTGTGACCAAAATTGTCGTTTTGCAACAAATGAAGGTGTCATGACCATGAAATGCATTAAAGAGGTTCTAATCAATGCGACGAAACTTAAGAATGATGAAGAAAATTTGAAACACATAAAATAACTTGACATGACACATGATGAACAAAGTGACACTTGATACAAAAGTTAAGTTAGCTCCAAAACTTGAATGGAGCAAAATTTTCGAGGGTGTTGTAACAACGACAACATGTGCATATACAAAAGTTGTGTATATAAGGAAGATATGTGCATATACGGAAGATATGTGCATATATGGAAGATATGCACATATATGTAAGTTATACATATACGTTACATGCACATATGTAAGTTATCCATATACAGAACATGTGCATATCCTTTGTATATCCACAACTTCTGTATATATGCATATTTTTTGTATATACGCGTATTTCATATATGCACATATTTTGTATATGCAAATATAAAACGTTTCACATATACAAAATCTATGTCCAACTTCCGTAATATGCATATACGACAATCTCTAACTTCTGTATATGTGTAGCTTTCATATATGCACAACTTTTGTATATGCTCATATCCTCTGCATATCCATAACTTCTGTATATGCGCATTTATTTTATATATGTGTGTCTACCATATTTTTTCATCTATTGTATATACGCAACTTCAAGATATGTGCATATATGGAAGGTATGCCGATATATGAGAGATATTCGCATATGCCGAAGACATGCATGTATACAAAAGATGTGCATACACGAAAGTTGCATAATTTCTATATATAGACATCTTTTGTATCACATACCTTCCATATATGTGCAACCTTCATATATGCACATATCTTTCATAAATGCACAACTTTCGTATATGTGCATATACGGATGTTGCGCATATACCGAAGATATGCACTTATATGGAAGTTGTGCATATACAGAGGATATGTATATACAAGGGTTGAAATTGTGCACAACTTCTATATATGTGTAGCTTCCATATATGCACATATATGGAAGTTGTACATATACAAAAGTTGTGCATGTATGGAATATGTGCATATACATAATTTATGCATGATTTCAGCCGCTCTATATGTGCCATTTCTGTATATGCATAATTTTTGTAAATGTGCATATCTGTTTGCACATATATGGAAGATATGTGCATATACAAAAGATGTACATATATGGAACTTGTGCCTATACGAAGGCTAAAGTTCTGCATAGCTTCTGTATATACACATATCTTCTGTATATGCGCATATCGTTCGCAATCCACAACTTCTATATGTGCACATATTCTGTATCAAATATTTTCGGTATATGTGCATATTTTTCATATATGTGCATATATGAAAGTTGTGAATATACGAAAGATATGCACATATATGGAAGTTGAGGTTGAAGTTGTGCATAACTTATATATATATGCGTAGTTTCCATATATGTTCATATATGGAAGTTGTACATATACGATAGATGCACATATGCAAAAGTTGTGCATATATTGAAGATGCACATATAAATAATTTATGTGCAACTTTAGCCACTATATGTGTGCATCTTCCATATATGTGCAAATCTGTTTGTGCATATACAAAACCTACTCCTATATAGAGGCTTAAATTTTTTATAACTTCTATATATGCACGTATCTTCCATATATGTGCAACTTATGTTTATGCACATGCATAGAAATTGCACATATACAGAAGCAATACACAATTTCCATAATATTCATATACGATAACCTCCATATATGAGCATATATGGAATTTGTGGATATATGGAGGTTGTCGTATACGACCTCCATTATAATATTATATACTACCTCATATATCATATGCACATTTATTTACAGTGAAGGATCACACACCCTTGGTCTTGTAAAGAATATGTTGAGCCATCCCAAAAAGATGGTGTATTTTGGGACCAATTCTTGTTCGGAATTCTTTCTAATATTCAAATGACCTATCATTTGAGAATAATTCAGTGATCTTCCAAAGACATCAAATGCATCCTTAATGTTACATTGTGTACAATACAAATCTCCTCATCTGAACTGCACTGTAGGTTCATTTGAACCTACTCTGGAAGTCGAAACTTTTGGTGGTGGAATGAAGTCAATCTGACTGTCGGTTTGTGAGATATGGTCTGCCCTAGTTTGATAATGAAGCCGCTAATGCTGATGCTACTGATCTAGGGTTTGCTACTGCTGATATGAATCAGATTTATTGTACTATTTCTCTCTGCTGAATTATTGAAGATAAAAGAAGATTTGATCAAAGGGTTTCCCCACACATTGTGGGGTTTGTCCCTGGCTAGCCGCCACATCTTGTGTCTCTTGTCTTGGCTTGTTTTCTACCGATCGTTTAATGTTCTATCTGCACTTTAATTTATGTACATGTGATTTCTTATCGATGGAATATAATAAGAAAAATAATTAAACTGCTATAAGCATAGAACATACCATAATTATACCATAATTTTGTATAGTTTGACAGTTTAGCAGTTGACAAAATTTTTTTGCCACAACCAAACGCTGACCCTTTACAAGATAAGAGGTAAAGCTGCCAAACATGCAATAATATATGATACTTTGAGCTCCAGTGAGAGAGAGATCAAAACCATACATGGCTGATTATATGTGCCATGATATGACCTTTTGCAATCATTTATGGGAAAGTTGGGCATTTGCACAGAAATGAAATTCACGATGAGGTTGGAAGAACAATCTACTGGTCTCAGAATGGACCAACTTTGCATATGTTAAAAATTCCATCATACATTCACTCTTAGTCATATTATTTATTTCTCTGCATACAGAGCCACTATGACCAAGTTGGATAAGTTCCTTCTTCCTAGAAAATATAATTTGAAGCATATGTAAGCAATTACATATTAGTGCCTAGAAAATATAATTTGAAGCATATGTAAGCAATTATATATGATTATGAAAATATTCAAAGTCCAACCATACTGAAATTTTAAAAAAGAAAAGAGACCCTATAAAGTTTTCACTAATAAAATTCCCGAGTGAAAGAAAAAAATTAGATCTCTTAAATTGGGATGGCTTCCATGAAGAAAAGAGGCAGACATAAAATGTTTCCATGATACTTAATATTGAGAAAAAAATGAGACTCAAACTACAACCAGGATTTCCCTTACCATCTAGATAGTTTTTTTAAATATGATACTTCAAATTCATCACATAATTTTTTGTGTCTATGTTTCCAAATATAAAAAGTTGGGACTCAAACTCACCCAAGATTTACCTTACCTTCGAGATAATTTTTTTAATATGATACTCTGAATTGATCACATAATGTTTTTTAGTCTATGTTTCGAGCTGGCAACTATAGCGCATCATCAAAACACTTGAGCCACACTTGTTGGCTCCAAAACATCAACTCAAAAACATTATGTGATGGATTCAGAAGTATCATGTAAAAATTGTTTCATATAAATATTATCTTCAACGTGTGAATAGTGATGGATTCATAATATTTACACAAGTGAATAAAAATTCGTTCCAAATAGGCTTTTCTCCGGCTCTCGTTTTGGGTTTCGTTCTTGCACTCTGACTGAAAGATCTGGAATAAGATCTACAGGTATTTGTAATAAGTTCCGGGTTCACTTTTCTTAAATATACAATTCTTAATAAAAATCTCAATGACTTTGATATTGTAACATAGTTCTTAAGAAATCCCCTGACCACTTAGTTCAGTTTTTCACCAGTCCAATAATGGTAATGACCATGGTGGCGATATAGACAAAACTAAAAAGGGAAAATGCTAAGAAATTCTTCTGCATATCATGATGTACAACTCCCAATTCGACTATGAACCCACATATTTTCCATTTTGACCTGACCAATATATTCACAAGTAAAGATAGGCACCTAAATGGAACAAATAAAAAAAAATGCATTTACTTAGATAAAAAGAATAAAGCTAACTTAAACCATTTTAAGCAGCAACCAAACCCCTTAAACTCTATAGGCCTAGTAAGAAGCAAGTAGAGAAGCGTTCTAAACTCAAAATTTGATGTATTTGCCTTTTATGTCCAAATAGAGATGTGGAAAGTGTGGATCATGTTTGCAGACAATATAGGCCACATATGTCAATCAAAAATTTCTAAAGACACACAAAAATCATGGATGGTTAACTGAAGCATTTATTTCTTTATTTGCTTCTTTTTTTCTAACGTCGAAGCAAACCTTTGGTTTATTAGGCCATACAAAAAGGAAAGGGAGAGTTAGTATACTTCTAGATGCTCAACTCTGTGGTCTAGGACTTTTGTTATGAATTTTCCTTGACAATTAGTATTTTTCCTTGTTAAGACTAAAGAGGTGGAAATTTTTACAATATTTGGTAAACTAGTTTGACAGTTTAGCAGTTGACAAAAATTGCTTGCCACAACCAAGCCGTGACCCTTGACAAGATAAGAGGTAAAGCTACCAACAATGCAATAAGACAGGATACTTTGAGCTCCAGTGAGAGAGAGATCCAGATCGTACATGACTAATTATATGTGCCACGGTATGACCTTTTGCAATCGTTTATGGGAAAGTGGGGAATTTGCACAGAAATGAAATTCACGATGAGGTTGGAAGAACAATTTACTGGTCTCTGAATGGACCAACTTTGTATATCTTAAGAATTGCATCATACATTCACTCTTAGTCATCTTATTTATTTCTTTGTGTACAAAGCTGCTATGACCATGTTGGATAGGTTCTTTCCTCCTTTTGATATAGTTCCTAGAAAATATAATTTGAAGCATATGTAAGAAATTACATATGATTCTAAAAATATTCAAAGTCAAACCATACTGAAATTTTAAAAAAGAAAAGAGACCCAACAAAGATTTCACTAATAAAATTCCTAAGTGAAAGAAAAAAATAAGATCTCTTAAATTGGGACGGCTTCCATGAAGAAAAGAGGCAGACATAAAATGTTTCCATGATACTTAATATTGAGAAGAAAAGTGGGACTAGGAAAGACGCAGATATGAAACATTTCCAAAAATAAACTGATACTTAATATTGAGAAAAAAATGAGACTCAAACTACAACCAGGATTTTCCTTACCATCTAGATAGTTTACTTTTTAATATGATACTCCGGATTCATCACATAATGTTTTCAAGTCTATGTTTGCAAATATAAAAAAGTGGGACTCAAACTACACACAGGATTTACCTTACCATGTAGATAGTTTCTTTTAATATGATATTCTGAATTCATCACATAATGTTTTTGTGTCTATTTTTCGAGCTAGAAACTATAGCTCATCATCAAAACACTTGAGCCACACTTGCTGGCTCTAAAACGTCAACCCAAAAACATTATGTGATCGATTCAGAAGTATCATGTAGAAATTTTTCAGTACAAAAACTATCATCAACGTGTGAATAGTGATGGATTCATAATATTTACACACGTGAATAAAACTGCCTTTCAATCAGGATTTGCTTTGGCTCTTGTTTTGGGTTTCATTCTTGAACTCTCATTGAATGATCTGGAATAAGGTCCACAGGCATTTGTAATAAGTTTTGGGTTCACTTTTCTTAAATAAACAATTCTTAATAAAAATCTCAATGACTTTGATATTGTAACAAAGTTCTTAAAAAATTCCTTACTACTTAGTTCAATTTTTGTCAGTTGACCTCTTTAAACTGAAAATTTTGTGAGTTCTTCTGTTCGTTGAAACTATTCAATTCTTTTTAAGTTTTAGAATAAAATATTTTTTATTATTTTAATTTTTAATTAAATAAATATTATAAAAATGTATAACTTTTGAAAAATAGATTATTATTATTATTATTATTATTATATCAATTATAACTATTTAACAATCCTGATATTAAATACATCTTCTGTAAAGATCAAGTGGAAAGAGTACGCATGTAGGCTTTCTTAAACCAAAATTCCAAACATAGATAAATCCGAAAGCTCATAAAATAAGACCATTTTCCAGGTTTTTTCCTTCCCTCCTTGCTTGGATGTGGAACTAGATTTTTCCAGCGGATATTGTAACAATATTTTTATCATTTGATTTGCACGTTTCAGAAGAGTTCAATTTGCTTTGGAATCGTCAATATTTCAATCTTGCTTACATCACTCTAGGTTACTTCTTTAGTGAACTTGATTTTTGTCTACATCACCACCATTGTCATTACCATTATTGGACTGGTGCTGCCTTGCATTAGCACCTAATTGATCCCTTGAAGCCCTAAACCTGCTCATATCCAGTATCTCCTCACTGCTCCTTGTTGCTGTACATGTAAGTTTGGGAGTTTGGTTAGCAACGAAGAGATACTGGATATGAGTAGATTTAGGGCTTCAGGGGATCAATTAGGTACTAATGCAAGGTAACACCGATCCAATAATGATAATGACCATGGTGGTGATATAGACAAAACTTTTGTTCATTAAAGAAGTAACCCAGAGTGATGTAAGCAAGATTGAAAGATTGACGATTCCAAAGCAAATTGAACTCTTGTGAAACGTGCAAATCAGATGATAAAAATATTGTTACAATATCTGCTGGCAAAATCCAGTTCCACATCCAAGGAGGGAGGGAAGGAAAATACCTGGAAAATGGGATTATTTTATGAGCTTTAGGATTTAGCTGTGTTTGGCATTTTGGTTTAAGATAGCTTACATACTTACTCTTTCCACTTGATCTTTACAGAAGTTGTATTTATGATTGGGATTGTTAAATAGCTATATTTGATATAATAATAATAATAATCTATCTTTCAAAATTTATAAATTTCTATAAGTTTTTATGTAATTAAAAAAAATAATAATAAAAAAAAAATTATTCTAAAATCTAAAATAAATTTAATAGTTTCAATGAAGAAAAGGACTCACAAAACTTTCAGTTTAAAGAGCTCAAGTGAGAAAATCTGAACTAAGTGGTGAGGGATTTTTTTAAGAACTCTGTTACACTATCAAAATTATGAGATTTGTTTTAATGATTTTATATTCAAGGAAAGAGAACCTAAAACTTATTACAAATACCTGTACATCTTATTCCACATCGTTCAGTGAGAGTTAAAGAACAAAACCTGAAACGAGATCCAGAGAAAATCCTGTTTGAAAGGAAGTTTTATTCACACGTCTAAATATTATCAATCCATCACTATTCATAATGTTGAAGATAAGCATGTTTGAAATGCATATTTATTCACACGTGTAAATATTATGAATCCATCACTATTCATAATGCAGGACACTAGCATACTTCTTTACACAGTCAAGGCAAGAAGTTAAAAATTGGTAAAAATGATCTAAATGATAAATTCAAATAAGGTCAATCATCAATGAGAAGAGGGCTATGAGCAAGATTTTGTCCAGCTGGTAGAGAGGGCTCCCATCCATGGGACAAAGCCCTAATTACCTCAAGGCAAGAAATAAAAAATTACCTCGGTAGCTCACTCGAAGCATCAAGAGCTCCAGTGTGGAATCTTGAAGAAGCTTCTGTGGTTTTTGCATTATGTATATTCTGTACATCCCATGAAGGTTCAATTCAGTTTTTCTGTGCATATTTGTGTTGCTGGAATGTGTTTCCCTAAAGGCTTGGTTTATATCATTGCATATTCAGTCAAATTACTTACAATGGAAAACTGAAATGTAGAGATGTAATATGTAGAAGATATGCTAGTAGTAGTGCGTGAGTCCCTTGAAATGAGAAGAAATTAGATTTCGAATTAGTAGTTAGTTCAATCTTGAGTCCCAATAGTTGCAATTCCAACAACAAACTAACAACTATTCCTTAACATTAATGCATAAGAAATAGATGGTTATATCTAGGATTTCATTTCAATCTAATATTGATTCTCTCTCTATAACGATTGTATAAGACTAGATCTAATGTTGGAGCTTGTGGAATGGGTGCTAACACTTCATGTTGGGTGCTACACCTCACCTCCGTCCTGGCCACTGCTTTTGGCCAGCAACATATGCAGTTATCAATCCTGTTTAAATCCAGCAAAATAGAATCTTATTTCATAAGTTGGGCAATGCCTGCCCCTACCCAAATAGACATATCTATCCGGAAAGCTTATTCAGGATGGCAAGTAAATGGATTAGTGCCCTTATGAATATGAATGAGATTCTAGTTCAAGCTCAATACACTTAGTTCAACCATGCCCTATTGCTTTACCACTATCAGATAGATTATTTACTTTAGTTTTTATAATCAATGATATTCACAACCCACAACTCATATTCACAATCTTGTACATAGTGAAAGAAAGTTGTGACCTTGACAATATGGATAAGCTATATTAGGAAATCACACCATCTATTAGTATAAGGTAAGGATATGAGTGTTATAGGACTAACCTGTCATATATATATGTCAATTTTATTGGTTATTTTAGAATTAGATTTCCCTCCCTATAAGAATGCCACCAGAGAAAAGTTCTCCCAAAAATTCCAACTAGCTCTAAGCAATGAAACCTATCAATGATAATACTCCTTCACTTCAACATTGAATTAGAAGAAGTTTTCATCTTTCTTGGTGAATTGTGGTTGTGTATATAGTAAACCCATAGTAAACCCATTGTCTGTTAGTAGCCATAATGAAACCTGTCATGACTTAGTATGGCATTACTAGATGGAGAATACTACGAGCGCATTGATTAGTCAAATCCTGACTCCGACCTGATCAAATAGAGTTGTGATTATACTAAAAGGGGGAATTACATATAATTGTGGAATTGTGTAATATAATTAGTGAAATAAATGAAGGCACTAACCTTATTATATATTTAGCCCATTTGATTGGTTGAAAAAGAATACTAAGGCTAATTCTAGCTATAAGTTCCATTATTTGAAATGGAACAAGCACTTGAGAAGTGTGGTTCCTAAAAGAGTTATTATTTATAGTTAGACGACCCTAAAGGGGAGTTACCTATTAGTTACGACCCTAAAGGAGAGTGATAAGTGTCCAAAACTTCCTTCCACCCACCATTCTTCCTTCTCACATCCTCTCTAATAGACTGTTAGTTAGAAGGAAAGTACTTACCGACAGATGAGAAGGAATGGAAGGAAGTCCTAAGTATTTATTGGGTGGGGGGCAGAACAGATTGAAGTGCACCATCACATGATATCCAAGAATCGACCCTGCCCTCCTCCTTTATACGCCACCCTTTCACTCGTGAATTTACCATCTGGTTAATAAGTGCTCTAGGTTCTTGACCAGGCCACCTTTGCACTCTCAAATTTCCCATTCGTTTGCTAAGTGAAATGGTCAATGAAGCATCCATTCTCATCTCCAATGGGGGTAGGCCTAATAGGTCTTAGGGTGCTTACCCTTCATAGGCCACGTTTCACTGGTGAATTTACCCGTTTATTGGGCTAGTACCTTTAAGTGAACACACCACCTTTACTTATTGAATTTCACACTTCAAGGTCCAGTGTTGCCCTTAATACCCTTCATAGGCCACTTTTGATTACTGAATTTACCCAAGTGATACAGATTGTCTTGCTAGTATGGTTGTATGGGCAACACCACCTTTCATTAGCGAATTGACCATCTCAATAGGCCAAGTTCATTAGCACTCCCTATTATATCCCAATGTCACCTTATCACTCTAGAATTTACACAGACCTCTAGCAAGTTATAGTTGGGCAGATAAATTTCCTTCAATGGTTGTGTGCATGATTTTGAGCAAAAGATAGGCTGAACTTGATTGAAATTTAATTTCTTTTATTACTTCGAAACAAGATCGACAGAGGAACACATCCCTGGAATATTTTAGGAACAATACACAGTGGTTGGATAGGTTGAACTTGATCGAAATTTCCTTTCTTTTATTACTTAGAAACAAGATCGACAGAGGAACACATCCCCTGAATATTTTTGGAGCAATACATAGTGGTTGGATAGGTATACAGTTTCATTTACTTTGTTTACTGGGTTGTTGTTGAACTAGGTTAATTCCCAGGCAGTAAGTTGGAGTGGGACAAAAAAGAGTGCCTCAGAGGTTTCACACCCCTTTGAAGAGACAAGGTTTAGAGCCATGGTGGCTTTGCATTCGGGCATTAAATCAAAAAAGGGTTTTGGTTTTTGGCTTGCATCAAATACATAATCTCAAATTCCCTAGCTTCTACACCATAGCCAGTTATTTCTCTACCGAGTATCCCATAGTAAAACCACTACTATTTTTCAAATTTAATGAAAGATGTTATTATGTATTTTCCAACAAAGACATAAAGATCTTCCACAAAATATTTTGACGTCCAACCTAATTTAAACTGAAACTCTTCCCTTGATGTGCCCGGTCACAGATGGAAACAACACCAAGAGGCCCATTCACGAGCTATAGAGTGGCAACGACCTTGGGGTCCATTCTAAACTTTACCTTATAGTCACATTATACTAGCCTGACGAGCTTGGCTGGGCAAGTTGGAGTTGAGACTATGGGAGTCAAAGGACTTGCTGGAGAGAGATCAACTTCTTTCTGCTTAACCAACCCTGTTGGAGTTCAAAACCCTAACATCTGCATCATCTTCGTTGGATATAACATAAAGGAAAAAGCACACCCACTCTACTCCGCTTGTTCAGATTTGAACGCAATACCAATTGAGAATGGTACGAATATAAAAGGTTCAGCGGGAAGCCACATGTTTCAGTTGCTAAGATTAGATGAAATCGATTGCATTAATTAGAGTTTTCGTATAGTGGAGGGTGCAGGCAACAAATTAATTGCAGAAGCTAAGGGTTACCATGGAGGGGATCGGAGGGAAACGATGTTGATTATCATGACTTTGGTGCTCAGAGGAAGAAAAAGATAAATAGACACTTTTTTCATGCCAGTGGGTATATAAATATTAAGAGGTTTGGACATCTTCCATATTGGAGTTTTATTTTTATTTTTTATGCATTAAAAAGTAATGCTTATTAGTTTATTATAATATTTTTAATAGTAAATAATATTAATATATATATATATATATATATATATATATATATATATATAATTTATATTTTTTATTAAAAATAAAATAAGAAATAATGAAGTTTTTAATATTTTCAGAAGATATTGTATTATTATTAAAGAGAAAAAAAAAGAGTTGTAATAAAAAAGGGTATTTGTTTAAATATTTAAATGGGAAAGTTGTATATCTAATTTATATTTATTTTAAAGTTAAATTTATTAGACATTTAAAGTGATATTTGTAAAGGTATAAATTATTTTTTGAGTGTAAAATTTGAGAAAATATTTTGACAAGAGATTTGATTCTTTTGCAAGTTTCATATATCTAGGATTAAAATGGATCTAAGTTAATTTCTAAACCAACAAAGATCCATTTTAATTATAAATAAACCAAGTATCAAAAGAAATCAAATCACTAAATATGTAAACCTCTTCTTGAGTATATAACTTAAGAAATGTTTACACGTAGAAATTTGATCCCCTCTTTTTTAGTATATAACTTGAGAAATGTTACACATTTATAAATTTGACCCCTCAACACTTTGTGGATTTAGAATTAAAATAGATATATGATAAATCTTTGTAATATTATTTATATTACATATAAATTTAACATCTCACTATATATATATATATATATATATATATATATATATATATATATAGTGAGATATAGATATATATAGATATAGATATATACTTTTGTTTTATTAAAACATTTATAATACATATAAATATATAGATATAATAAAAATGATATTTTCTTTGATATATTTTATAATTTGTTTTAATTTAATTTTTTAATGTGATATGCATAGCAAAAAATTATATATACAAACTCTATGGTATATATATGTCCATGACCCATTGTGTTGACTTGGAGGAACTGCAGGGTTGGTATCAAACACATTGCAACAAGGTTGGACCGATTTTTAGTTCATCCAAATCTCCTAGACATATGGGCTATATACGATCCTGCATCTCTTTGACAGCTCAATTTGACGGCTTTGCGATCATTTTGAAATGGAAGGGAAATAGGATGTGGAAAGGTTTGATCTTCAAGTTAAACAAAACCTGGGTGGCCGATGAGGATTTTTGCAATAAACTTCACAAATCATGGTCCCAGTTATTTGTAGATGATGAATTATCTTGGATGGAGGTAGTTTCCTTGAAGCTTGACATCCTTAAGGGGGTGGTAAAGAGATGGGAGAGAGAAAAATTGTTGCACATTGTGATGCAGGAGCATTTAGCACAGAAATTTAATTGTATTCTAGTAGACAGAGGGGGTCTTGTGTTTTCAAGGAAGTTGGTTTCCTGAATATTAAATTAATGTAATTATTAAGGTTTTGAGTAATTTTAATGAGAGATATTAAGAATAGGGATTAATTAATTATTGTGAGGCATATTTGTAAATGTTCTCGAATGTTGGAGAACATGAGAGATTTAGGCTAGTTAAGATTCCATAGAGATTGAGAGATTTGGGGATCAATTGTAAACCATAGATTAGGAATTAGTTCGTGATTTTGTGGATTAGAGAGGATCCTTAGAGATAAAGAAAAGATTTTAGGAATTTGTTGAGAAGGTTATGGATCTAAACTAGCAATTTGTTATAGAATCCTTTTGTATAGATGTAAGTCTAAAAGGCATACAAGAGGGTTAGCTAGCTAGGAGTTAGTAGTGAGTTAGTTAGAGAGTTTGATTGTAAGCCTACGGGTAGGGAAGCGAAAATGCCACTGATTAGAAAATCAGTTCAGAGAGAGAGAGAGACTCATTATGTAATTATTTGTTTATATATACAAAAAGACTTCAATTCCTGAGTGTGTGATGTGTGTTGATTGATGGAATTATAGATTGTGTGTGAATTAGAGTAATTATGCATAGTATATGTATGTAGGTGGAATTAAGCAGAACATAAAGAAGAAGTGGAGGATGAAAGATTGTGATCTGATCATTTCAATCCATTTGAAGGGTCAAAGTTGAAGCTCAAGAGTGATAGTGTTTAAGAGTACACGGAAGTAAGTTTAGGAGGAAGTTGTGTTGTAGAATAACTAAATACTAGAAACCCTGGAGAACACCTAAACCAAAGAAGAATAGAGGAGGAGTACATCAATCAGAAGTGATTAAATAATTTTGAAAAGGATAGGTGCATAAAGAATCATATAGGCGAGAAGGATGAATAGACTAGAACACTGACAAACCACATAAAGGCGAAGAAAGGAAAGGATGAAGAAATGAAGTCTTAGATGTAATGTATGGATTGATAGAATGGAGCAAAGTCATTGAACAGTCAAGTTGTGCACAAAAGATAAATGGCATAGAAAGAAATAATCAGCAAGGAACAGGAGTCGTTGGATCAGTCAGATCAATAGACATGATTATGTGCGATAGACAACGGAGATCTTATCACGCAAGCTAAAGTGAAGAAGCAAAGGGATTAGATTACAACACATGTTAGCTAAATAGTGGCATAGTCATCATAGGCGGTAAGTTGTTTCTCATGCACCCTCAAAGCGGAAAACGATATTTCTACGATTTCACGCGATTAACCTTATGGGTTGACACGTAGTGCCTTGAGGAAAGAGAAAACCACTTTTCTCATGTGGTCTCGGTCAAATATCGATCGTGCATGTAATCTACATGAGATTTCGTGATCACCTTTGGATTGAGATAGGAAAGATAAACGGTGGAGATCACCTGGGTATGTTGATGAACGGGTGACGTGATGACTATCAGATTAAAGAATGAGATCGACGATGGAGGTTGAACGTGGCAAATGTCGAGCATCGGGAATTGTGTAAAGTCATGTGAATCAATGGAAAGGTAAGGTTTAAGTGTTATATGAAATATTTATATTATATAGGAATTATAATAGAAATAAGTGGGATTAGTGTATTTCGGGTTAAGAATTAACCAAAGATTTATGAAGAGTTATAAGGTTTTGCCCAAAGGGTTGTTAAAGTCTAAAAAACATGGTATGGTTAATATGTGTGAGTGATTACCCAAGGGTTAAGCTATAAGGGTTAAGAATTAATTAGAGTTGGGTTAGTCACATGAAATGTTTCCCCATAATAGTTCAATTAAGAGCTTAAATATTGAATTGTGAAGGTTTACTAGGAAAGAATAATAAAGTTCCTGGGACATGTATATGACATGCATTTTATATGCATCATGTGGGTATTTGTGGCTTAGGCTATATCGTTATAGTGTTTGCAACTTAGGTTGGCATCACATCAGAAAGAGCCGGACGAGATTGATGCAAAGATGCTTCACATAAATTAATTTATTCGATGTCATATTTCTTTCATGGCCACAAATTGATGATTTATGGGAGTTGGAGGCTCGTAAATGATACATCCATAGACTACATGAAGAGACATGGTGACAGAAAAACCATGTTATATGGTTAAAGGCATGGGAGAAAAACACTCGTTTTTTCTAAAGGTATGTTGTGATGTGTAGGGAAAAAACACTATTGGGGAGGTTGTAATCGTTTGGGATGTTATCTGCATTTGAAATCCATCAAGCTTGATAAATCTTCATCATCTAAGGGAAGAACAAGCATATAGAAGGTGGATGCAGGTTGGTTTGGTGAAGGTTCTTCTAGAGATGAATTTCACTATGAGGATCCATTTGGGCATGTTTTACGTGTAGTTGGAGGAATGGTTACGTGTATTACACTCTTTTATCATGTCATTGATGGATATTCTTGTTCTTAGGTTAAAACTACGACCTAAGACCATGTGGATGAAGAACCGTGTTCGAATAATGGTGGTACAACAATATTATTCAACGGAGCGAGAGTTATGTTATATTCAACATAATATCATATGAAATGTCAACGTGGTATGAGGAGGTGAGTTCGGGCCTGGAAACACAATATTATATTAACACGCAGTGGATTCGGGTATGTCGGGCGAATGTTATACCTAAAGCTGCATTGTGGTATCATATTGAGCAATGATATTGTGGTATGAGAAAACTGAGAGTATGGATATGTGTAATACGATAAATTAGTGGTGTGATACACAGTCAAGTCAACAACATTGATGGGGATGATTTAGGACAATGTTTATATAACTGAGCATTGGGGTATGACCGATGTGTGGGATTATGAACCGAGGTGTGGACGGAAGGTGAAGGGCTAATATCATCATTCCACTATGCAGTGGTATGGAAGAGGAGGAATTTAGTGGTCATATACTAAAAAGCAATCGTGGGGTAGTAGTATGGTGCAACGTTAACAATGATATAGACACAGGTTTGGAGGTGTTATATACCAGCGATATTATTCAACAGAGGGAGGATATCTCAGGGTTATACCACAGTTTAAAACACAATTATATATTAAAAAAACTACAGCTATTGAAAAACATGAGTGGTTGCGATGGTAACGTGTGAGACTATTCGACTATGGTGGTCTGGTGGAGCGGAGAGGGATGTATGACAACATGAGGACCGGTGGTATGGGTGAGGCTATTTGACGCAACCATTTAGAGAAATATATAATAGTGTTAATATAGCTCAATGTTCAACACATATATATCACAGAACTCAATGGCATACCACCATCTAGTAACACATTCGATAACACAGTTATACAAAATCGACATAACACATATCAGTATGCCATTCGGCAGCATGGAGAAGGCTCACCACACCACAACACTTATAGGAAACACAGATTCGATCCTCTAGAAACACAAATTTTATTGTAGATTAGCACTTAACACAGAGAATGGAGCAATGGAAGAGGTGTCTGTTCTAAAAAATAGGCAGAACATAGGTAGGAGGTAGTTACAAGGGTCGAGACGAAAGCCAAAAATGGAGAGCTAACTCCTCAAATGAATTGTGATTTTGCATTAAGACTGATTATAGATATACACATGGAGGGTGAGACTCCTGGGTTTCATCTCCCAATGTCTCTTCATATTCCAACTCTCCTTATTTTCTACTTAAATTATTTTACAAATATTCACCGAATCCAAAGGATTAGGTGTCAACATTTCTATATTTTTTAATACATTTTAAATTATAAAATATAGTAATTCTACCAAAAATTATATCATATAATTTCATTTTAAAGTATAAAACAAATATAATAATTAGACTTTAAAAAATAACATAACAATGATAAATATCTATATAAATATTTGAAAAGTATCTAGAGATCTAGACAAATAAGATCCTCTTTTGTTTGGATGTGCGAAGAGGTCAGAAGGAAATCAAATATCCATTAAAGGAAATCAGAAACCTGTAAATTTATTACAATTCATGAATATTCCAAACATTTGATGGACATGGGTGCCATGAATCTGGAATTATAATAACCAAATTAAAAAAAGAACAATGTCTCTCACCCCAAGTTACAGATGTTGCAAGTTTTCCTACATACTTTTAGAAAATGTTATAAATGTTGCAAATGGTCATTGATAAAGAATGGAAATGGTAAAATGAAATGATTCAATTAAAATAAATATCCATAATGAAATGCACCTTATTTGTTGTATTGATTATATTTATAAGAACAACTTATTTGCACTGCTATAAATTCTAGTAATAATAGAAGTTGATTCTAAATGCATTTTGTTCACACTAGTAGACATTAAAAAATAATATATAAACTTACATACAAAATAAATTTGGGTCAAAAGACACTTATTTGTTTTGATTTGATCACTCTTTTGCTAAAAAAAAAAAATTAAAAATCTTTACCTTTTCCATAAACAATATCTTTAAAGAAAAAAACATTATAAATTAAAGTATGATTTACTTTTATTTTTAAAATTTTTAACTCATTATTATCACTGTTTTAAAACTATTTATAAAAAACATTATTTTATATTAAAAATACTTGTAAATTTTTCCTTTCGTTTGTTACTAAATTTAGTTATTCACATTAAAATTTATACATTTACTCTCTGGATACTTAAAATTGTATTCTTCTCACATTCATACCTAAATCACACTTTAAAGTCATTATTAAACACAAATTTATATATTTACTCTATGGATATGTAAAACCTTATCCAACTCACATTCATACTTATGGCTTGAGAGTGCGCTTTTGTGCTCCTAGCTTCAAAGGGAACTTCATTTTGCAAGCAAAATTTGTTCAAGTGTGGAAGATAAAACAAGGGGCGGATTTAATGAGTTTAGACATACAATCATCTATGATGCATAAAAATCATTAATACACATTAGAAAGACTTAAAAAATGATAAATAGAAATCAAAACACGAGTTTACATACACTCCCAAAGTACAACCAACAAAGTATGTGTGACTGTGACCAAAATTGTCATTTTGCAACAAATGAAGGTGTCACGACCATGAAATGCATTAAAGAGGTTCTAATCAATGCGGTGACACTTTAGAATGATGAAGAAAACTTGAAATACATAAAATAATTTGACATGACACATGATGAACAAAGTGACACTTGATACAAAAGTTAAGTTAGCTCCAAAACTTGAATGTAGCGAAATTTTGGAGGGTGTTGTAACAACGACAACATGTGCATATACAAAAGTTGTGTATATAAGGAAGATATGTGCATATACAGAAGATATGTGCATATACAGAAGATATGCACATATATGTAAGTTATACATATACGTTACATGCACATATGTAAGTTATACATATACGTTACATGCACATATGTAAGTTATCCATATACGGAACATGTGCATATCCTTTGTATATCCACAACTTCTGTATATATGCATATTTTTTGTATATACGCGTATTTCATATATGCACATATTTTGTATATGCAAATATAAAAAGTTTCACATATACAAAATCTATGTCCAACTTCCGTAATATGCATATACGACAATCTCTAACTTTTGTATATGTGTAGCTTTCATATATGCACAACTTCTGTATATGATCATATCCTCTGCATATCCGTAACTTCTGTATATGCGCATTTATTTTATATATGTGCGTCTACCATATTTTTTCATCTATTATATATACGCAACTTCAAGATATGTGCATATATGGCAGGTATGCAGATATATGAGAGATATTCGCATATGCCGAAGACATGCATGTATACGAAAGAGGTGCATATACGAAAGTTGCATAATTTCTATATATGGACATCTTCTGTATCACATATCTTCCATATATGTGCAACCTTCATATATGAACATATCTTTCATATATGCACAAATTTCGTATATGTTCATATACGGATGTTGCGCATATACCGAAGATATGCACTTATATGTAAGTTGTGCATATACAAAGGATATGTATATACAAAGGTTGAAATTGTGCGCAACTTCTATATATGTGTAGCTTCCATATATGCACATATATGGAAGTTGTACATATACAAAAGTTGTGCATGTATGGAATATGTGCATATACATAATTTATGCATGATTTCAGCCGCTATATATGTGCCATTTCTGTATATGCATAATTTTTGTAAATGTGCATATCTGTTTTCACATATATGGAAGATATGTGCATATACAAAAGATGTGCATATACGAAAGTTGTGCCTATACAAAGGCTAAAGTTCTGCATAGCTTCTGTATATACACATATCTTCCGTATATGTGCATATCTTTCGCAATCCACAACTTCTATATGTGCACATATTCTGTATCAAATATTTTCTGTATATGCGCATATCTTTCGTATATGTGCATATATGAAAGTTGTGAATATACGGAAGATATGCACATATATGGAAGTTGAGGTTGAAGTTGTGCATAACTTCTATATATGTGTAGTTTCCATATATGTGCATATATGGAAGTTGTACATATACGATAGATGCACATATGCAAAAGTTGTGCATATATTGAAGATGCACATATAAATAATTTATGTGCAACTTTAGCCACTATACGTGTGCATCTTCCATATATGTGCAAATCTATTTGTGCATATACAAAAGCTACTCCTATATAGAGGCTTAAATTTTTTATAACTTCTATATATGCGCATATCTTCCATATATGTGCAACTTATGTATATGCACATACACAAAAATTGCACATATACAGAAGCAATACACAATTTCCATAATATTCATATACGATAACCTCCATATATGCGCATATATGGAATTTGTGGATATATGGAGGTTGTCGTATACGACCTCCATTATAATATTATATACTACCTCATATATCATATGCACATTTATTTATAGTGAAGGATCACACACCCTTGGTCTTGTAAAGAATATGTTGAGCCATCCCAAAAAGATGGTGTATTTTGGGACCAATTCTTGTTTGGAATTCTTTCTAATATTCAAATGACCTATCATTTGAGAATAATTCAGTGATCTTCCAAAGACATCAAATGCATCCTTAATGTTACATTGTGTACAATACACATGACCTAGCATATGCCTAAATCAACATAAGAACATATGAAAAACCTTGGTGTTCCTTTAAAATTATTGATTGATGAGGATGAAAGATTTCAAAATTATGTCATGGACATCTATAAATACATCCCTTTTTCTTCTTCTCTATTTTCACACTAGTCGTAGCGTGAAATAAAATAAATCATTGATATGGATATGTATGGTTAACTATTAATATATATGAATGGTTATTAATGTGTGTCATTGATTATAATATGCGTTGTTGATTCTTAAAACCTATACTAAAACACTTAATCCTAGATCTCATAAAAGTAAAATTAATGATCTGAAATATTTGTTAAGAAATATATAATAGACTAGAACATTTATGTTGCTTAAGCAATGGAATATAGGCATGACTTTGGTAGAACTAAAATTAGGATATCAATAAAATGGCAATAACATTAGGAAATTCCATGCATTTAGGTAGTAAAAGCAACTTAAAATTGATCTAAATTATACACCAGGAAATGATATTGGAATTATGCACAAGTGTAAGAAGAATTAAGATGTATCATTAGTGTCTTATTTATGTTTGATAATATAGTCCTTAGAGGCCTATCATGAGCATTCAAAAGAGGCCATTAGATATAAAGTACCATACATTCACATAATAAGCTAAATTGGTCTACATAACTTGAAGAAGCAAGGAACACACTGAATATTAAGGCAATATACAAGGGAATATAATTAGTCAATTCAAGATAGTAACAATAAAATTCTTCTATGGTACACATAAGAGGAAGTCAAATTAGAAACAATTTGTATATACCTTAAGATTGTACGCAACTTCCCTTATAAGAATAATAAATCTAAACCATTATTAGCATAAGAAGATAGAAAAGTAAGTATAATAGAGAGAAAAATAACTTTGTAGGTTCCATCCCAATATTAGTAATACTAGTAGTATAAGATGTTCAAGGTGAAGTATTGAATTAATATTCTCCATGAAAAAATACAACTAACTCTTGTTATTATGAGTTTGGATCCTTTCATCTTGACTAAGACCTTCTTCCCCATACCACTTGGCTAGATCTTAAATCCCTATAGAGGCTTGGGATGAACTACTTCTCCACCATTGCATTTGAATCACTCTGCAAGAATTGGAATTAATCATGAATCTCCATAATGTAACACAACCCAAACCAATAAATACACACAATAAGAAAATATTTTTTTTCTTTTATATTTCATATCTGAAGATATGGATACTAATTATAAAAATTCATTTTTTATTTTATTTTTTATAATATTTGTTGTTGTGCCATGGACTATGAAGCTACTTCCATGAACAACCTTTCACACGGATTTAATCACAAAATCCCTTTGGCTACTTACAAACTTCATCACTTACTAACACATGGTGAAAGAAGAGAATGGTGTTTTGAATTAAAGGCAAGAAGTGTTCAAACGATACATGAGAAATAATGATAAACTTGAGCCTATTAATTCCAATTATTGCGTGAATTTCTACAAAGTAATTCATTTTCTACAATTGACATTATGTTTAAATCATTGAAATGAAATTAGAGAACTCCTTGTAAAAAGAACATATTTCTTAAATTTCTTTCAACCTAAATGTGAACACTAAATAGATCATTATGATCCAATTCATATGGATGAGTCTAAAGGGTTGACAGGGAATGTGTCTAAAGATAAAGGTTGACTATAAG
Source organism: Pinus tabuliformis (assembly GCA_031772625.1). NCBI lineage: Eukaryota > Viridiplantae > Streptophyta > Pinopsida > Pinales > Pinaceae > Pinus > Pinus tabuliformis. Next base: position 1,816,353,363 of record CM062816.1, on the reverse strand, counting down.
AAGCGTCATCTGATTGTTACAGCGAATTTCGATTCCAAAATGGAAATGGGAGGTCATTTGCATGGATTTCATCACAGGTTTTCCGAGAACAGTGAGGCAACATGATTCCATCATGGTTGCTGTGTATAGGTTGAAAAAGGTCGTGCATTTAATTCCAGTGAAGTTTACATTCTCAACTAGCGATGTGGCACATGTATTCATCAGAGACGTGGTGAGATTACATGGTGTTCTGAATAAGATTTTATCAGACATGGATGCAAAGTTCACTTCCATGTTTTGGAAGGAGTTTTTTGCAGGTTTAGGCACATATTTGGCCTTTCGTATAGCTTATAATCCACCGACCAATGGAAAGAAAGATAATGGAAACAAGATATTGGAGGACATGTTGAGGATGTATGTGATGCATTAGCAGTGGAAGTGGGAAGAGTACCTTCCACTGGTAGAGTTCACTTACAACAATGGGTACCAGGAGTCACTGAGGATGAGTCTCTTTGAGGCATTGCATGGCGGGGTTGCAATACTCCCATCAATTGGAGTGATCTAGTTAACAAGGTGTTGATTGAACCAGACATGTTGGTGGACATGGAATAGGAAATGCAAGAAATCAAGAAGAATTTGAAGGCAACACAGGATAGGCAGAAGAGCTATGTAGATCAGAATAGGTTGTTTAAGGAGTTCTAGGTTGGGGAATAGGTGTACTTCTGCATCCAACCAAAGAAGAGCTCCTTACGGATTGGATCATGTGCCAAGTTGGCACCCCAGTTTTGTGGACCCTTCAGTGTTATTGAGAGGGTTGGACTAGTAGCTTATCAACTAACATTGCCACCAACAGTGAAAGTCCATGATGTTTTCCATGTTTCATTACTTAAGAAGTATGTTAAAGATGTTAATCATGTGATTAACTGGTCTGTATTACAGGTGGAGCTAGATGGAGAATTCAAACCGAAGCCTTAATGTATATTGTTGAAAAAGGTTCTCATGCTTCAGAACTAAGCAATTGAGCAGGTTAAGCTTCAATGGAAGCACTTTGGGCCCAATGAAGCTACATGGGAGATGGTGGATTAGATGCGGGCCATGTATCCTTCAATGTTTGTTGGTTGAGGCAAAGCAATTTTGGTATGGTGTTTTGCTATATGTCCTGGTATATGTTTTCAATACATGTTTTGGTGATGTTGGGTATATGTACATATGTATATTGATGCAAATACCATAATGAGCTATGTTATAAAGATCCAATAAGCGACATGGGTGTCATGTCATTATGATGTTATGTTTGTTATGTTTTCATGTTGGTTTTCTTCTCATTAGGTTAATCATTGTAAATACTACAGCGAGCTAATTCATAAAGCTCCATCGATAGTATGTTTTGCTTACAACAATTTTATGGTTATAGGGGTTGTTGAACACTAAGGACGGTGTTCCCCCAAGCGGCAGGGTTTTGTAAGAGCCCTGGTGAAAATTCCATGTAATAAAATTAATAAAGGAAAAATAATAACCACAGTTGATGAGACACTTATTCCAAGCTGAATGTCCGGAAAGGCATCTCTTGATGGTGATGGACCTGCCAACATTCAGGAGATCTCCCTGGTATGAAGTCCCAACTAGACCTCACATTGTTTGGTGTAGGAATTCCATCCGGTATGATGGCTCGATTGCTATTATCTTAAAGATATGCCTTAGCCCTTGCTTCTCAACACATGAGAGTGGTTCACTGAGTCTTCAAACAATGACGTTCATGTGCCTGGTGAGTGCTTAGTGTCGCTTGTGTCAAAGTTATTTCACTACATAAGGGAAGGGTGAGAGTGAGTCTCAAGTCGAAAGGGAGTGGTCCCAACTTAGGTAGAGACACACCACACAATAGGATCTATGTAGATTCCAATGGAGAACTCTACACGGATGTGGAAGTCACATACACAAAGGTGAATATATAACATGTACAACACCGAGCGGAGTAGTTCACATCAATGCAATGGTCGCTATAATAAGTTTACAAGAATGAGTCTATCTAGTGTTCAGCGGAGTAGTCCACACGGGAGAGACAGTGATAATAACTCATATAACACATTTCCAACAACATATGTGTTAAAACAATTGAAATAGTTCAACTATCTTAGTACAGGTTAGACAAACATGCATTACAAACATCCAAAGAGTAGTCTTACAAATGAATATGATACATGTGTGAAAACATGTTGGCTTATTAAGAGGCTTTTGAATTAAGTGAAAGTTCCAAGACACGTCCATACACCATACATCACTAACCCCAATAGTCGGGCATTGGAGCCACTTCTTTCTCCTTAAAGAAAAGACTACAAACTATCAAGGCTATATGGGAGGAGCTAAGGTGAAAAGTCCCTTGCATGTACAAATGAGGCATATATGTAGCCAAGGCTGAACTTGACCCTTGTGACTCTTCGACTTCCCTCATTACTATTTGACTTACATGACTCTTCAACTCAGATGAATCTTCAACTTCATATGTCAGTCTCTTTGACTTCCACATTAGATTACACTTATTACAGCAGTATGGCCCATAGTAGTGATGTGGTCAAGATGACTCATGACATGACTCGACGTGACACTGCTAGTATGTTCATGTTGATGGTGGTGTACATGTTGAGCTGCTATGCTACTAAGTGATGAGTGTGCTCTTGGTGTATCATAGCTTTACCTCTGCATAACAAGATGTGTGGGGTCTTTAATGGTTTTGGTGTTTGCTTGATGTTTCATGTGCATGTATCCCCTTCACTGCTACTTGGCATGCTTCATGTGCTCATCTGTTCGCAAACAAGTCTCATAACATGCGCTCCTTGTTCATCTCGTTTGTCGACGTGCCATGTCTCATTCATGTACCTGTCTTTTCAATCACTCATGAAGAGATGACATCAAATCGAGAAATTGCCTAGTCTACCATGATGCATCATCTTTCGTTTTTGGGTGTAGGTGACCGAGAGAGAGGACAAGGCTCTGAAACTATGCAGACCACATTTTAGGCAGGGATGAGAGGCTCTGAGGCACTATCGAGAAAATTAGTGCAAAGGTCACTAAGAGGTTGGGTTGAGTAGTCTGGGACAATAGTGACATCTGTGGGATCTGGATCATCTAGGAGGTAGAATTGCGCAGCTTTTCTAGGGAAGGCAGTGCGGGAAATAAGAGGCACTCACTGTGAAAATTGCACAGATTTCCAAAGGATGCCAGGATGAGGCTGCGGGAGATTATTGGCCAAAACTATGCAGATCTGGGAGGAAGTCAAGAAGGACATGTCTTTGTATTCTTCAAATTAACCAGGGTGTTGAGAAGTAGGTGAATTGTCCATGAAAACTGCGGAATTTTCAAGAGGAGTGGCAGCTAGGTCAGCAGGTGGACTGCCTGAAAAAACTCCGCAATTTCTTGAGGCAGTGCAAGAAGAACGACTCACAACTTATATGCAATTTTTGGGATGAGTGCAATGCTAGGTCACTGCTTAAGTCAAATTCTCCAGTTGTCTAGCGAGAGGCTTGATGGATGGGATGAAACCGAGTGTTTTTAATCATCAAGGAAAAAACAAGGAAGGCTCTGAAATTAGATGCAGGCCAAAATTTTGGAGGGTGTTGCAGACGCTACAACAACATGCTAGTGTGGGTGCTCATTTGGTTATTAATGGGTAAGGAAATTGGCAAAGGCAATGGCTAAGGCTTTGGAAAGGCAAAATGAAATTTTTGGCACAATTATTTATGAAAATAATGGAAATTAGGAGAAAAGGGAGGTGAAATTTCACAGGTTGCATGTGAGGACGAAAATGAAGGATAATAATTGAAAATGAAGAAAATAGAGGAATCATTGATAAAAGGGCTTTTGAGGATTAGTACATAGACATTTTTCAGTTCAATTTTGCAGCTTTCTCATTATTTTCTCTCTCATACTCTTGAACACTTAGAGTTTTCTTGGAGAACTCTTGGGGAGTGTGGCATACTTAGATTTTTTGAGAAAGAAGGCAAAGGAAGAGTAGGAAAGTGTAAGAGGACATCAGGATCAGTAACTACATCAAATTTGTCTTGCAGGTACTGAGTTACATGTATTTTCTCCTCATTAGTTTTGGAATGCATAACATATGCATGTGGATTATTGGTCATGATCTATCACTTGCATGGATGACACCTTCAGAACATAAAGATAACAACTTAGGTTGAGTTACTAGTCCTGGAAGCCTTGGTTGGAAAAACACTCTGGAAGCTCTGGTTGGACAAATGCTCTAGAAGCTTGGCTGCAACTGTCGTTTGAGTTACTAGTCCTGGAAGCCTTGTTCCAAACAAACACTTTAAAACCCTCGAATGTTTGGGTAGAGACCAATATGATGATGGTCTTGTAATGTTTGACCATGAGGTGGAATCATTGTTTGATGGGTTGAGGTGGTTAGCTTCTAGAAGCCCTAGATGGTTTTGGAATGATGTGTTCAATGATATCCCACATTCGTGCTTGGACGATGGCGTGAGGGTGAATGGCTAAAGAGATATTTGGCTCAGCCATTCTACGGTCAGGTGGAACGTGGAAGTCCCATCATGGGTTTGGATTTTGCATCATTAATATGAGGTTATTTATCCTTGCATTTATATGAGTATTATGCTGGTTTATATGTGGATTATATGGTTGTGATTTCCTTGTTATTTACGTTCTTATTATGTTGGTTATGTATATGTTTTATGACAGTAGCTATGTATGGATCTCATCATGTTTTTACATGTAAATGGATGAACAATGTATCTATAACCTAATGGATGAAATGGAAGCTAATGTGTTGAGGCATCAATGACTCTTAGTGGTTCCTAGCTAAGTATGAGACCCCTACACTTAGATCTTTTATTTACACCTATAGATTACATATTTGTGATATGTTCGATGAAATGTCTGTCATGGACAGTAGGGGTCCAATAAGGAGTTGTTCAAGTGTTTACTTTTGCCTCATTGTCTCCTTGTTATCTTTATGTTCTGAAGGTGTCATTCATTTATGGGTAGTGACCTAGACTTTGGGCCTTAAAAAATGGCTCAAATCCTGGGGATGTTGGCACAACATTGAGAAAAATAGTCCCTGGATGCTGACATGCCTTTTCATGAGGGTGTCCAGGGCCTCCTGAATGCTCCTAGATGCTAGAAAGCCTATAGCATGGGAGCATTCATGGTTTAAGTGGTATAAAATCTCAGTGGGATTCAAGGGATGATTAGCAGAAAGTTTGGGATGGTTCTTGAGGGTTCTAATGCTGATGTTGAACATCTGTATGGTGTGTTTCCATCGGTGCCACTTCCTTAATGTAACTTAAGAGGTCAAATCATATCATAATGGCCTCTCATCGCATATTTACCCCAGTTGCCCGATTCCTTGGGTAGATATGGGAGGAGGGTGTTATAAAAATAACAATTTTAAAACTAGAACCCATGGAGGAACCAGGACTAAGAGAACAATTAAGAAATAGTTACAGTATCGATGAATCATAGTAGAAAAACATAGAAAAGAAAAGAGTAGTGTTGTAACCATCTAGGATAAGGCTTGATTTGTCAACACCTAAATAAACCAGAGTACAAAAAATCTAGGAACACCAAGTAATGGAAGAGAAGCAATGCCAAGTCACAATATGTTTTTACCAAAACCCTCTTAAAGTTTCCAACTTTCTAGACATGCTCCTGATTCTTCACCATGAGAGTGAGGACTTTGTTTATGTTGTATGCACTATGATAATTCATGGAGGGAGAGGTCATTGAATTTTGTTTCTAAGCAATTAGTAGTGTGAATAAAACCATGAGCCTATGTGAATGAATGTTAGGTTGAGCTAGCTACCAAATGGGTGGATCATTGACCCACCATTTTGGTTAGCAATACCCTTTGTTATGAAATTAGATATTCTCATTATTTGTCACCCTCTATCAGAAATATTATATATATATATATATATATATATATATATATATATATATTTTTAAGATTTAATTATTAAAAAATATTTTATTTAACTTATTTATTGTTTATAAATATAGATTATACCCTAATTAAATTTTTAAAAATACAAAATTTTAGAGAGTCTAGTGATAAGAACTCAACATGTGTTAATAGATTTAATAAAACTTAATACAATAGTTTGTTGAGGATCATTATATTACGTTATATATTTAAATGTTTTTTTTTTATTTATTTTAAATAATAAATAAAACATTTAATTATAAACAAATCATAGCTAAGATAATTGTTTTTTTAATTAAATTAATGTAAAATTTATTATTATATAATTTTTTTGTTAAAATAGTTTTTTTATAACATATAATATTAATTTTATTTCCCTAAAAATTGTATTGTAGGATTTGTAGGAAAAACTAAAACTTGAAACACTTGGAATAATAAGGTAAGTTAATTAATTTTATAAGCATTTGTTGGAATTTTAGGTTTTCTTTAAAAAATAGGAATTTTAAATCTGATAGTTTTGACCATCCATTTAATTAAAGGAAGTAAATACATTTATGTATTTAAAAACTAGATTTAAATAATAAAATTTTGTAATGTATCACTAGTTATGAGTGACTAAAACATAGAACACTTAGATTATTCCATATTCAATAGCATATTATAGTTGTACGTATCTACATTCTGATGGATAAAAAAAAATCAAATGTAAAAATCATTGTGCGTTAGATATCTGAGTAGTAGAATTGGCATTGGCCGTTGCTCCTTCCTTTGTGCTCGTTCGACCTAAATAGAAGATGCACATAATACATCTATTGTCAAGGTTATTGGCTTTGTTCCATCAAGATAGCTCCATATTGATTTCTCTAAAGTCCGGATTATAATTTTTAATAAAACCTCAATTTCCGTACTAGTTTCTCGAAATTTAAAATTATAATGTTGTTTTGGTGGTAGTGTTATGTTTACTGGACTCTAACGGTGTCCCTGTCTAAAGTAAGGGTAATGGACAAAGCAAGTCACCAGGAGCCATATGTCATATGTCCCATGCTATTCAATAATTGTTGCATATGGAAACAGTGGGATTCTCTTCTTTAGTACTGTGTTAGTGGAATTCGAAAATTCCAATATCAAGAGAGGGAAATCTTAAACACATTCCTCTTAGGTTGAATTTTGCAAATTTCAATACCAAGAAAGGAGGAGAAATTGAAATATATTAGCTCCACTTGTTCTCATTCTGGAATGCCATGGAATCGACGACGTCAAATCAATCAGATGGAATCATTTGATCTAGAATGATAATCAATCGCTTCACAAGGCTTGTTCATAACGAGGTTGCACTCCCACATTAAACACATCTGTTCCAAGTTTAAATTTTGTCAGATATCACCCACTTTGGCTTACCCTGCAATGTCATAAATATTTTCATGGCCTTGAATTAATAAACCCCAAAATAGTCTAGATATGCAACGTCACAAGTATTTTCATGGCCTTGAATTAATACACGCCAAAAATAGTCTGGATATGCAATACACGAATTTACGTAAGACAGACCTCTTCAATGACGCTTCTAGAGCTTATGAGAATGGTAAAAGAACGCTTCGTATAACATCCTTTTGATATGACAGTTAAAGTGTTTGCTTTTAGCGGAGTCACACACTTACACCTATCCCAAATTATTTGTGGGAATCAGTAGAGAAGGTTCAATTATTCGTGGGAATCAGCAGGAAGGTTCACTTCTCACGAGAAACGATGGTTTTTGGACATGCCAGAATTCTCAGAACAAACTTTGCCATTCATTATGCAGACTCAATCTCTGTTTTAATAACAGAACTTTGCCATTCATTATGCAGACTCAATCTCTGTTCTAGATAACAGAAGCAGATAGAGGGAGTCCTCTTCCATCTCCGCAGCCATATCCTTCACTAACACCTGCAACTGATCCACCGTGAGCACCTGCTCCAACTGGATCCCCAATTCCTCTGCCCACACCTCCACGGTGACCACCACCTCATACATCATTTCCTACACAGTGACACACTATTTATATTTATAAACAATCCATGTCGTATATCGTATCATTTTGTATTAGGACATTCCAATTTCGTACACAGTGACACACTACTTATATTTATAAACAATCCATGTCGTATATCGTATCATTTTGTATTAGGACATTCCATGTAATGCAGCTGCGTTTGGATGACCATCAATATCAGAAGAAAACAGCGAGATGGATGATCATCTGGAAAAGGAGAAGGCGGATATGCACATGCTTCTCTTAGGCATGACAACCGGTACTGTTTTAGAGGCATTAAATAGCCTATAGGGTTGGAAATATTGGTTGCCCATGGCATAACGGGTATCAGTTCCTCACGTAGTAAAAAAGCAACTGTAGAATTTGGGTTGTTCAATAAAAGTCACAGAAAGTACCACAGGTTGCAGAACAACTGTGTACCAAACGAGGATTTGTACCTTTTCCGGTGTCCTTCATTGATGCGCGATTCGGTCACCCTTACTGGACCTGTTGTTAAAAAAAGACAATCGCCGCCTTAAGCGGGTATCACTTTCTCACGTCGTATAAAAAGAACTGTAGAATTTGGGTTGTTCAATAAAAGTCCAGAAAGTACCACGGGTTGCAGAACTAGTGTGTACCAAACGAGGATTTGCACCTTTTCCGCTGTACTTCATTGATGCGCGATTCGGACACCCTTACTGGACATCGACTATTCGACGTTGGCACCGGGAACTATTAATGCCAGGCATTAATTTTTAATGCCAAAATCACGGGGGCTCCTCCTATGTGGATTGCAAGTTCAACACCGTCAGATTGTTTAATCAACTTGGATTGCAATTTTAACACCGTCAGATTGTAAACAGTGGCGTTGTATCCTCGAGCGGTGATAAACGAAAAATTGCTATTTCACACCTCTGAATTCACATCTTCTTATCATAAAAACACACAATCCCCTAATTTTTTAATAACATAATCAATTTGATTACTACTTTGATTCGCTTCGGTGTTTGCTTTGGGCATATGGCATGGTGTAATTTACAGATAAAAATTCTTTTTCATTGGAATGTCAAAATATAATTTTAAATTAAATTATGATTTTTGAAGTTTAAAATATATTTTGAATCTATAAATTAATTAAACATTCTAAAAACATGGTCTACTAAAATTCCACAGATTAAACAATCTAAAAACATGGTCTACTAAAATTCCACAGATTAAACAATTTAGTTTATTGCATAATTGTTATAATCTACACACATTTAATTATATTATTTGAAATGAACAATTCAATAAATGTTAATCATCCATAATATTGGAATAAAAATTGAATTTTATGATATAAACAAATTTTGTATTTTGATTTTTTATTTCACTTTTAAATTTATCAAATTTAATAAACATATGATGATAATGTACAAATAATCAAAATTGCAATACAAAATAGTTAGCAAATTCTATCAACCAATATTTCTAAAATTAAAGTTCCATTAATGCACTATATAATATATATCAATCGTTAAATTTTATACTTACTTAAATCTAACAATTAATATATACTACTCATTACACTAATAAAACTATAACCTCACGATACTTATTTAAATCTAACAATTAATATATACTACTCATTACATTAATAAAACTATAACCTCACAAATATTAATAGCACCAAATTCCAACCTATACCTATTACAATAAACTCAACCAACAATAATAAATTTGCTTCGCTGTGGTCAAATTTGCTGGGATTGAAACAAGGAAGAGATTTCAGCGTTGGGCCTCGGAAAGCTATGATTTTATGACAAACGCATAATTGTAAATTTACGAAACTTTGAAAATGGTGACGGGCTTGAAAACAATTTTTTACTTTGGTCCTGTGTGAAACGCAGTAGTGGTAAAATTAAACATTAAAGATTAATGTCAGTGAAATAAATGGAAATTGCCCACATATGCAGAGTTCAATTCGGAATATTCGCACTTGAATTTGGTTTCTGAATGGGTTAAAATAATGGAAAGGGTAGCTTCTATATTTAATTAAAAATTAGGCTATAATTATTTAATTTGGAATGGTTTAAAATAATGGAAAGCGTAGCTTCTATTTATAATTGAAATTAGGTTATAATTATTTAAGATTAACAATTTTTTTTCTTTAATTTTGTTAAAAATGTTTTTTTTTTAATATTTGATTTATTTATATATTCAAAAATATATAATAATTTTGTCTCAATATTTATCTATAAAATATGGCAAAATATCTATTAATTAAAATGTATTTAAAATGGATTGAAAAATAATATGTAACTAAATTTTGATTATTTAAGAATTACCTATCAAATAATGAAAAAATAAAATTACCAAAACTAAAAATTTAATAAAAAATGTACATAAATAATAATAATTAACAATATATATTCTATTTTATTGGTTTGAAGGTTCTTAATTTTTATAATCTCACTTACTGTAATTCTAATTTAATGAACGGTAAATGAATCATTGTGAATAAAACTAGCCTAGATCAATCCCAATCAAGTGTCGAGAGGGATCAAATCTCTAGTGGCGCAAACTTTTTTTTTAGTGCAAAACTTGAGGAAATGTTTGCACCTCGAGAGTTTTGATCCCTCTTGGCACTTAATAGATCCAAAGTTAAGATGGATCTAGGCTGGTTTGATATATATAACCTCGATATTTAAGATAGCCTACTTGAAGCTGAGATCGTAAAACCTAATAAGCTCATTTGTTATACCTGTAAAACCCAATAAGAATATATACATGTATCTCTTCAGGGGTCGAGGATATTAACTAATTTTGGTTTAATTTATTTTTAATATTATCATTCGATCTCCTAAATAAAACTCAATAACAATTATATCTAAACTAAGTTGTTATGAACATATGAGAGACATATTCTAGTGATTTTTCATGTTGAATTTAAAAACAACCTTTCACAGTGTAAATTGAGCAACTCCATTGATTTTAATGCAGACAAAAAATATAAACAAAATGTAGGACTGCATGCATCAGATTTTATATTTTTTTCGTGCTCAGGTTTCTCTTCACACTCAACCGTACAATTTTAAACATTAAAAATAAAATGAATAACATATAAAACAACCTAGAAAATCTAATATTTGAAGGCTATGTAACAAAGTGAGCAAGAATGTTTTTCGCAAGTTTTATGTGGAAGACATGCATCCACAACTATAAATTATTTGTGTAGTGTGCCTTTATTGAGTGGTTTTCTTCGCCAAATTGGATATTAAAATTGCTTAGAGTTACGATATTTGTTGTGGAAATAAGGATTTATTTTTATCTAACAAAAATATTTCATTGCAATGAATGTCTCACATTAGTGAATAAACTATATTAGAAAAGAAAACCATGCGAAAAACCATGGGTTGTGAAAACCTAGAGCGCAAAAACTTCCATGAGTATATTTACTATTTTATCTCGATTTTATTTTAATTATTAATTATTATTATTATTTTTAATTTTAATTTTAATTTTTTTAATGTAATTTCACCATTAGAGAAGAATACCATACGTATGGGTTGTGGAAACCTAAAGCCAAAAAACCTCCATCCATAAATTTAGTATTTTATCTCAATTTTATTAAAATTATTAATTATTAATTTTATTTATTTATTTATTTCTGTAAATTGACCATTACAGAAGAATACTATGGAAAAAACCATCGGTTGCGAAAAATTGGAGCCCAAAATCTTGCCATAAATTTACTATTTTATCTCAATTTTATTTTAATTAATAATTATTTGTTTTTTATTTATTTTATTTTATTTTTATGTAATTTGAGCAAGTTAAAATAATGACCCTAGGAAAGCTAGGATTTTGGGACAAACACATTAATTGTAAATTTACAAAACATTTAAAATATTGATGACCTTCAAAGCAATTTTACTTTGATCCTGTTTCAAACACAATAATGGTAAAATTAAACATTAAAGATTAATGTCACTGAAATAAAATGGAAATTGCCCACCTTTGGAGTTCAATTTGGAGTATTCTCACTTAAACTTGATTTTGGAATTTTGGAATGCTTTAAAATAATGGAAAGGGTAGCTTCTATTTTTATTTAAAATTAGCCAATAATTACTTTGGATTAACTAAATTTATTGGTGATAAATTTTGTATTATTATTATTATTAATTTTGCTCAAAATTAAATAATTTTTTTAAATTATAAGTTTGAATTGTGTAATCTATAAAATTTCATTTTTATAATGCTAGATTTATTTGTACATTAAAAATATATAATAATTTTCCTTCAAAATTATATCCATAAAAAATATTAAAATATTTATTAATTAAAATGCATTTAAAATTGGTTGACAAATAATATTTAGCTAAATTTTCATCATCATCCAAAACTTTTCTACCACTTATTTGATCACCTATCAAATAATCAAAAAATAAAAATATAAAATTAATTATTAACAAAGTTAAATATTTAACCAAAAATGTAAATAAAAATAATAATTAACAATATATATTTTATTTTATTGGTTTTACTTTTATAATCATCATCTAGTGTAATCCTAATGTAATGAACGCTAAATTAATCGTTGTGACGAAAACTAGACTAGATCCACCTTAGCTCTGGATCTATCAAGCACGGAGAGGGATCAAACCTCTCGTGGTGAAAGCCTATTTTCGAGTGAAAAACTTGAGGAAATGTTTGCAGCTCGAGAGATTTTATCCCTCTTGGCACTTAATAGAACTAAAGTTAAGATGGATCTACGCTGGTTTGATATATATAAGCTCAGTAGTTAAGACAATCTACTTGAAGCTTTTTTGTTAGATAGTAAAACCTAATAAAATTATATGACTCTATCGTTGCAAGAGTTGGGGACGTTATCCTTGGTTTAATTTTATTTTTAATGTTATTATTTGATATCCTAAATAAAACTAAATAACAATTGTATCTAAACTAAGTTGTTATGAGCATCTGAGAGACATAATTGAGTGATTTTTCATGTAGAGGTTAAAGCCAATGGTTCACACAGTCTAAACTGAGCAAGTCTAATAATTTTAGTGGAGACAAGAAATATAAACAAAATGTAGGACTGCATGCACCATATTTTATTTTTTCCATGCTCTTTTTTCTCTTCACACTCAAGAGTATAATTTCAAACATTAAAAATAAAATGAGTAACGTACAAAACAACATAGAAAAATCTAATCTTTAAAGGCTATGTAACAAAGTGAGCAAGAATGTTTTTCCCAATTTCTACCTAGAAGACATGCATCCGCAACTATAAAGCCTTCATGTAGTGTGCCTTTATTTAGTGGTTTTCTTTGCGAAATCGGATATGAAAATTGTTCAAGGTTACCATATTTGTTATGGAAATTAGGATTTATTTTGATCTAACAAAAATATTTTATTGCAATGAATGTATCAAATTAGAAAATAATACCTTTAAATAGACATATTAGAGAACAATACCATAAGAAAAATAATGGGTTGTTGATCTAGGTGGATGTTGGTGGCCACCCACCTATCCCACTTGGACCCCCACAACTGTCTCTTTCAGCTTTTCAGTTTCCTTAGTTGTAGCACAATATATTATTTTTAGCAGTTTTTCGGGTCATGAACTTTTAGAGCCGTTTTGAGGCCCCAAACGACGATTTTTGGGAAAACTGGGAGCAGAATGGGGCATAGGCCGATGTTTCTCACACAAAAGTTGTAGTCATCAGTTTGGTATTTCTAACGAGGTATTTTACGCATCAAACAAAGATCGTATACCAAAGTTACGACCCTGGGAAGTTGATAACCCAATTTACCCAAACGGGGCCCACAGTTTGGTGTTTCATCTCCTAGAGTTAGGTTTTTGGATATTTAGGGTTTTTCCATTGTTTCTCAACAATAAATAGGTCTTCGAACCTCATTGTAACACAGTTCAAAGGCATGTAGCAGACACATCTCTTCTAAGAGATAAGCTACCATCGCCCTAGCTGGTTTATTTCCATATCTGTTTGTAAGCATATTTAAATATTTTACATTAATGAAATGAAGTATTATTTCCAATGCATATCCGTTTTTATGGTTATATCTATAATTTTTTGTATTCCTATTTAAATCCGGATCAGTTGTGAAAATTTAGAGCCCAAAAACCTACATGCATATATTTATAATTTTCTCTCAACTTTATTTTAATTATTAATCATTAATTTTTTTTAATTTTATTTAAATTTTACTTGTTTTTTTAATGTAATTTGACCATTAGAGAAGAATACCATGGGGAAAACTATGAGTTGTGAAAAAAATGGAGCGCAAAAACCCCTGGTAAATTTACTATTTTATCTCAATTTTATTTTAATTATTGATTTTTTATTTTTTATTTTTTATTTTATTTAAATTTTATTTTATTTTATTTATTTTTTGTAATTTGAACATTAAACAAAAATACCATGGGAAAAACCATTAGTTGCAAAAAAATTGAGCCCAAAAAACTGTGGTAAATTTACTATTTTATGTCAATTTTATTAAGGAGTTGTCTTTAGTGCGACTTTTTGGACTTTCCAGTGCCGGAATCCGACAAAAAAATTTGAGGTGAAATTTTGATTTGCATTATTTAAACTAGTTTTTTAGTGTATATATGGATTCAGCACCCTGAAAAACCCTTAGTGCACGTGGATTGTGCAGGGGTTTCCCATCAAAATTGTGATTTCAATAAATTCCTGCCAGATTTTAGAGAAATTAGACCAGAAAAACCCATCGGAAAAGCTTCAAAAAAGTCGCAGTAAAGACTCATTTTATTAATATTATTAATTATTAATTTTTTATGGAGTGGTCTTTAAGTGCGACTTTTTGGAGTTTCTGGTAGATTTTTTGTCAGGGAAAAATATTGTGGCCAAATCTCGATTTGTGTTGTTTAAATTGGCTTTTGACTGCATATATGAGTTCAACACCCTTAAAAACCCCCAAGAACACTTCGATTGTAAAGAGTTTACCTATCAAACTTGTGATTTCGATGAATTTGTGTAGCATTCTAGACAAGTTAGATAAAAAATAAAGTGGAAAACTTTCCAAAAGTTCGCACTTAAAGACTACTCAATTTTTTATTTTATTTTATTTTATTTTCGTTATGTAATTTGACCATTAGAGAAGACTACCATGGGAAAAATCATTAGTTGCACAAAACTGGAGCCCAAAAACCTCTGGTAAATTTACTATTTTATCTCAATTTTATTTTAATGATTAATTTTTTTATTTTTTATTTATTTTATTTCAGAATTTTCTTATTTAATGTTTTTTTACCAAGTCAATTTTTTTACATAATATATGTATACTTATGAGCCCGACCTTTAAAAAATACTCACATATTTAACTCCCACACATCTAACATCTAATGGCTACAATTCTAACATCTACACATATGACATCTAATGCGTACAAATTTACCCCATACTGGTATGTAGAGTGCTTCTCGGTGGAATGAGTATTAAATGTCATGGAAAATTAATTTGTGAAGCATTTTGTAAAAATGTGTGTTGTTAAAGTGGAAAGGATATAAGGAGATTTTGTAATTGTAAAAATATAAATTAAAAATTACCCTATTACATGTATTTTTTTTCTTTATGTGATAAATTAATTGAAAAAATTATTTAGTTTATAAATTTATAAATTGATGTTTTATATTTAATTTTAAATAATTTTTCTATAAAATTTGAATATGATATTTTATGTATAACTTTTACTAACTAATCTTTGAACTTACAAAATAAGAAGACCTATATTTTGGTTGAGTAAAATTTGAATATGAGTTTTTACCAATATAAAATTTTTAGTTAGCATTGACAAATTTGAAGTGTTCTATGGTTTTTGCATGGGATTTATGGGCCTTGAAGATATTGATTTTTTTATTTTTAATTTCATGTAATTTTATAATTGAATTTGACATTTTTCATGCTAAGAAGGATTGTTGTTTCTAATATAGAAATAGATCAACACATTCTACTATATCCTTTTTAAAAGCCTAGATTAACTATATTGTGAATCCTATCACATACTCTTTTCTTTGGCCAAATTATTATTATAAGTTTTAATTAGGTTGAATTTTGGATGCAAATAGTTGCTCCTTACTGGGTATGTTTGAGAGGTACCCACCATGTATGCATATTTTGTCTTCAAGGATAATTGTTTCAGATGTATAAGTGAGATTGAAGTAGAAGTAGAAGACTCTTTGGGAATTTTTTCTTAAGGAATTCCATTAGCTAGTGATTCTTTGTATGAAGTATATGTTGATTATTTATTTTTACTTTTTTAAATTCTAAAGTTGATAACTTGTGAAACCAATCTCAAGCAAGCTCCATATGAAGGAACTTTTTTGGGAGGGTTCTACTTAAGTTGATCTTACGCATAGCCTAACCAAGTTAATTTTTTGGTTCCAATTATTAGCATGACTTGTGTTGTGGAAATATTAAGGAGAGCCCCTTGGGATTTTTTAGAACACCTTGGTTATTTTGTCATCATGTTTAGAGTATTTATCGACTAATATTACCTCCTAGTTATCCTTTCTTATCTAGAAAAATTCCTTGATATTCCTTGATAAAATTTCTTTCTTATCCTTTCTTAGCTAGCACAAGAACACATTATATCCCCCTAAGGGAATTTTATTTTCCAAAAATTGGAAAGGTTTTTCAAACCTATATCTTGGCTCCTATCAAATTTGTGTTTCGGTTAACTTTAAAAATAAATTTGAGGAATTCATACTCATTAGGGTACAAGATATGGTTCATAGGATGTTGATCTAATTATATATTAATTTTCCAAAGAGTGATTTCAATTTCAAAGCTTGGACTATTGTACCCTTGATTGCAATATGATGCCTTTGGTAAACCTTGTAGTGGCCCCACCCATATAGATCATTTCAACTCCCAATACCTCTCAAACAATAAATAAAAATGAAGTGGGAAGTGGTAAATAGTTTGAAAAAGAAAACACTTTTGGAAAGCTAATACATTATCCCTAAAATTCATGCCCCCCAAGGATGTAGATATTACATTCCTAGAAATACATACACCCCTTCAACTAGAAATCATGTAGCTATTAGGAATGCATTATATTATTTCATTGGATTGAAAAAAAGTGGGGTTGTTTTCAACCTATTTTTGGCTTTTTTTTTGGCAATTCTTTTTTGAGCTATTGCAATATATTCTTACTTGAGGGATTAGGGTTGTGACCAAATTTGGATTAATGGAATAGTGTTTTGGATGATATGGATTACGTAAATAATATATTATGTATACTCAATTTAAGAAAATGAAGACAAGAGAGGTGTGACTCAAACATTTGATGGTTTTCCTAGTTAATGGTTTCTAGGGTAAATTGTTGTGTATTATGTGGATGTTATTGTTTTTATCTCTATTTTTTTCAATAATATATATAAGTTTAAATATAGAGGTTTAAAACTTATAATTCCACTTAAGAAGCTATGGGGGATGTCTATCAAAAACCCTCTCCTGAATCTTTTTGTCTCTCTAATTAGAGAATAAGACAAGCTCTTGCATATTAGAGTGATTAGCACTATAGGTATATTTAAGGAGGCCTTAGTGGCCCCAAAAAAAAATATAACCAAACTCCAAAGAAACAACGTCCTCGCAACAATAGGAAAAATAAGGGTCCCAAAGTGTCTCATGCAACTTCTGCTTTTAATGGTGACAAAGGACCAAAATCAAAGAGCAAGAAGATTAATAGACATTGCAAGTATTATGAGAAAGATGAACATATGGAGTAGATTATTTTTGAAAATATGGAGGCCTTGGAAGTAGAAATGAAGAAGCACACCATCAATCTTGATTCTTCTTCTAACAATTCTTCTCATGGACATGCACTTTCCGCTTTTGGTTTCTCCTTCAATGTGACCTCTACTTCTTCTTATGATTGGCTCATTGATTTTGGAGCAGTTGATCATATCACTAATGATAAATCCATTTTTCTACTCTTAATGATTTTACCACCCATTAGATAAAATTTTAGCCTAAAAGTGGCCTCCTAAGGAAAAATAATAAAATAATAGTTAAAATAATAAAATAAGAGATGAATTTTGGAGGGAAAAGAAGAAAACTACTTTTCTTTATTGTATTTTTGGCTTATCTCCTTATAGGTTTACTCAAATTTCAAGTGTAGACACTCATTGGATGTGAAATTAAATTCCACCTCCAACAAGTACGCATTATGCATATTTTTTAGAAGACCAACAACGATAAAAATTGCGGATACATTAAAAAAGTTTTGTGAACACTATTTTTTAATGTATCTTAAATTTTTATCAATGTTGGTCTTCTCAAAAGTATGCATAATGGGTACTTGTTGGAGGTGGAATTTAATTATGCATTCAACAAGTGTCTACACTAGAAATTCGAGTAAAGCAATTAGGAGATAAGCCAAAAATACAATTAAAAGAAGTAGTTTTTTTTATCTGAATTAGATCATTATATTGTTTTTCATCCATCTCGATGCATTGAGAGTGGAAAAAGTGGAGGAATCAACTCATGGGACCATTTTTACGAGCGTGACCATGTTTGACAAAATAGGGTCTGAAACCTTCCAAGAGAGTTTTGAGGCATCAAACAAAAATTTTTGGGGGTAAAAATTTGTCTCTTTACATCCACTCCATCACATGCTATTCTACACACAAATATCTTTCGAACACGCTAATCGAAATTCGTATGCGAAAGTTATGACACTGAGAAGTTGACTTTCCTGTTTTTTCACCTTTAATTCAGGAGGATGTTGCATCAATCCCCATTATTCATGGAAAAGGGGCTAGCCACATGATTATGATGTAAAAGACTCTAGAAGAGTCTATATTGTAACTCTGGTTAAGAGTTAGGGTAGTCAAACTTAACCACTAGTAGGTTGTCGAGTTGTGTTATAACCTAGCCACTAGGAGGAAGAGACATTCCATTCTTTCGAGTGAATCTATTCCATATATGAGCAAAAAAATAACCAAGAGGGATAGGAGGTAGAGAAAATAGAGATGATATATGCAGTGTAGTAGCCCACGGCCATACACCATATGTTTTTGTATTCACATCCATATTTCTAGATAGAGAAACATAGCAGAGCGACCTCACCTTCTAGCTGAGTTTTTCTCTTGAAAGGGCTTCCCATAGAAAATCCTATGTCTTATGTGTGTGTGAGATTTTATTTTTATTTTCTCTATTTTCTGCATAAGTTTTATTTGCATGCATGCACTATATCTAGTAAAATCTATAAATATAGAAATCTAAGAAAACTATAATAGTGTAGAATTTTATATTTTAAATATAATATTATCATATCTATTGTGATGAACTATCCAGTGGAATATCCATGTTAGTTTACGGATCATTTTCTTCTTTTCACTCCAAAATATTTACATGTACTGCTTTTTAAATTTAAATGGTTTTGATTAGTTTACATATTATGACATGGAAATTACATGAAAAATTCATGGGAACTTTTAGGCTGAAATTTCCTCTAATGAAACAAATTTTTGTTGATGATTAAGATCTCTTAGTGTATTTATTTTTTAGAATAAGTCAAGAAGATATTTTTCATTTGTATGATGTATTATGCTTTCCTAGACTTTCTCGTGACCTTCTATTAGTTTATCAGATCACTCATTTAGGTTGATGTAAAAAAATAGAGATTTCACCTCACCAATTTGTAATTAAGGATTTAAAATATCCTAATCATGTTCTCATTGGAATAGTTTTTTATATTACCCAGTTGTACAAGTTTGAAAGCTCTGGGTCATTATATTTTTCCTCAGTTTTCATTATGTATACTAATAACTTAAACAATTTTTGGCAAGTGATATTTGGTCATCTAAACTATTGCTCATTGCAACAACTATGTAATTAAAATATGGTGATGTTTCTTCCTCTTATTCCTTGTAGCAATGATATTTGTGCTAGTTGTGTTCTTGGCAAATATCATTTGGATAATTTTGTGAAACGTGCCTCTTGGCACACCTCAGACCCTTTATAACTTGTTGATAGTGATTTGTGTGGTACACTTTCTTCTCATTATTTCTTTGGGTTCAAGTACTTCCTAACCTTCATTGATGACTTCTCTAAATGCACTTGGATTTATTTCTTAAAACGTAACATTGAATTTTTTGACATGTTCTCAGCCTACAAGGCCCATGGGGCTTGACTCAATGAAGCTCTAACATATGATGTGCATTTGTGACATACTAAACAATGCCCTTAATTTGACTACATATTGGACAATACCTCTAAAAATAATGTTATTTAACCCCTATCAATACAAATTGAATAAACCTTCCCAATTTAAAAAACCCTAATAACACTAGATATTGTAGGTATCTATTTATTCATTAACATTTTTTATACCACTCTTTATTTTTTCATCAACTTTGAGCTCCATTTTTTTATACCTGCCAATATAAAAACCCTTTAGCCCCTATTATATGATAAATATATTATGTCATTTTTTCCTCAATATATATCCCCCAATATGGACACATGTGGTATGGTATTGCAACCCCAGTGAAGCCCCCGTGATAAGGCCCTTGTAGAAAAATAATATAGACATTAACCTAAAGGGTTAAGAACAATTAATGGATGAGAATATGTTAACAATAAATTCACAACTTACTCCATTACACATGGAATTTAAATGAAACATATTGTTCCATATACATGATAGAAAAATGGTGTTGCTCAAGGAAAGAATCGTACATTAAAGGAAATGGCTAATTGTGTGATTCAATCTAAGGGATTAATTCTTCATTATTGGACAAAAGTAATCAAGTTTACAACTTACATAGTAAATTTCACTCCCACAAAACTTCCAAGTGATATAACACCAGAAGAAGCATGGAATAACATCAAGCTAGATGTAAGCCACTTGTATATGTTTAGTAATATAGCATGGGATCACATTCTCGATGAAAAAAGGAAAAATTTGCAGCATGGAGGAAATTTCTGTGCAGTTCTAGGAGCCAGACAAGATGCTCAATTTCAGGATTGTGCAGTGCAACTGACCTGGAGGATAGCCTCAAGCACTGCATAGTTCTGGGTAGTAGAGTAAGGTCACTGAGGGCTAAGACTGCGCAGTGCATCTCAGTCGGGGTCTGGTCGGAGATATTTTCAAGAAAATGGCTAAATGTGGGAGGCGAGTGAACCAGTGCAAACTTGACATTGTGATCACACACTAGCATACCTTGATGACAAGACAACACAGACCAATAAGACTAAACATGTGCTAAGTGAAACTGTCTTAAAGCTAAGAGTGATAAGTGTGACACTTGAGGTAGACCTTAAGACGATCATGACGACACTTACGTAACTATGCTTAAAACTTTGTGTGTGAGTGAGACCGATGTTCACAGAGTGAAGACAACTCATGCACACAAAGACAAACCTTCAAAATTACTAGAACAAGATCGCAAGCATTTCACGCAATCCATATGCCAAAAGAAGATCGTTGGTCCAACAAGCAACAAGGAGCAAGACACATAGAGAAAACACATGGCCTAACTTTCAGTGCTTGCAACCATGCATGTCATTGAATATAGAATGATATGAAGATGATCAACAATACTTGAAGCTACACTAAGAGATGTATTTCAAAAGGATGAGCTCTTCTTACCATACTTACCTTCCAGATGGTTATGCATTCGACGGAGTTTTCATGTGGTCCCGATCTTTTATCATAACTCGGTTCCTTGGTCGTTCTCCTCAACTCCTTGAGAGTCATCTAGCATGTCATCTATCCTTCTGGTCACTGGGAGATACATCTGCACAGTTTCAGCGGGAAGTGACTACTACCGAGATGATGTCCTGGGAGGACATCTATGCAGTTTCTGAATGCAAGGTAGACTGGACAACTGGGACAACACTATGCAGTTTTGAGATCCAAGACACTACTATGGGATGGGGTTCTGGGAGGACACCTCTGCGTAGTTTTTGTATGCAAGGTAGACTCAGAAACTAAGGGACAATAGTGCGCAGTTTCTAGAGACTGTGGGCTCTCGCTGAGGGAAGAACACTAGAGGAAATCACTATGCAGGCAAGGGGAAAATCTTGAGGGTTGCAGAAGTGAAGTGTGCAGTTCTAGAAAGCTGGATGAGGCTAAGTTGGTAGGGAACTCCAAAATTTAGCTAAGTGTGGGATCAATGGAGCTAATGTGAACAATGATAAAACTTGACTATGATCACACCCTTGAACACTTAGGGATACAACATAGACCATACAGAATGTATAAAACATACTCTTCTTGATGGAACAACCTTCGTGACAAGACTGCGTGAAGTGAGTGTGAAACATGTCTATGTAATGAGAAGAACCCATACGCATAAAGATTTCCCCTTGAAGTAGAACAAACTTCCCTTTGCGTGACAAATGATAATCCCCATGCCCAAAGATGACACATGCTGCATAAATATGAAACACTCTTAAGATCAAGAACGAGGGCTTGAGATCACCAACTCACCAATAAGTGACCAAGAAACGATTGATCACAGGATCCATGGTAGGCTCCCAAATTTGCATGTGAGCCAAAATTTTGGAGGGTGGTTGTAGCTGCTACAACATTGGTAACACACTGGTAGAACTCTAGCTCTCTGTATGGACCTTGTCTCATGAAAAGTGAGTCTAACACTTTTGGAAGTATTGTTTGATTCTTTGATCGACATGGCTTCCTCGCTAGCTTGAGTGAAAGATGTAGTCCCTACCATCCTCTTGGTCGATCAGCACACATACCAAGCCAAGTCAACCGAGTTGTTTCGATTGGGGATGAGGGGTATATTGGTGCACAAGTAATATAACTATCAGAGTATTAGTTTCATCTCTGGTGTTTCTCCACTGCGAGTAGGCCTGGACGGTACCCTAGCTGAGTCATGCAGAAACACAAGCATCGCTCTCATGTCAGCGATCTTGGTCAGTACCTAGACATAGTTACTTGCATCACCTCTCTACATAGGAAGCCTTTCTCTTCTTTCACCTTTTTTTTTGTAATTTTAATATTTTCAAAGAATTATTTATTTTTCATGATGCGGAAGAGGGATCCTAACTTATTGAGAGAAGAAGAGGTTTTCCCTTTAGAGAAGTATGTTATGTATACCTCTGACATACTTGTTAAGGTTTTCCCCCTCAAATTACTCTACTTGACTAAGTTGACAAGGGTTAACCGAATAATAGAATAACCGATTAGAGTATGTGGTACTAGTTAAAGTGCAAGCGTTGTGCGTAACCAAACCTCACTCTGAACAGAACATATTTTCCATAAGGGTATCATCGAGTGAAGAACACAAGATCATCATAAAGAGAGGGAATAGACAGATAACCAAATTTTCATAGTTGTACAAGTCCTCTTATCTTTTGCCTAGCTTGTCTCAAGAGCCAAACACGGTTTCATGTGAAGCTAAACCTAGGGGTGCATAGAAAGCAAACAAAACAAGCAACCAAAGGAAAAAAGTAAAAGAAAGGAAAACATGAAAGCAAAGAAAAACATGCAATCAAAGCAAGTAAGAAAGCAAAGAAAACAAGAAAGAAAACACTACTCCTACTCCTATGCTAAATAGTGCATGGGCCTACTCATGTAAAGTGATATTTCCAATGCAGCCACCAACACATTGGTTGGCCCATGTTGATGAAGGCATAGTTAACAAGAAAGATAAGCATGTAAACCAGCAAACAAATAATATAAGACAATGAAGATCAACACGCTCTGAGTTTAAATGCATACATAGTAAACAAAAGAGTAAATGCGCATGACAAACATTTTTTGGATGTGCCATGGTGTCACAACACACTGTGCATAGATGATAAGCATGTACACTCTTTCGACCATGACAAACGAGCAAACATAAAAAATGAAGACAACTAGCATTTCGTAAGAGTGCTCGTTGTGTATGATTCCTCAAATGCATGAGAAATAGGGTCGTGTGATACAAGTGGAGGATGTGAAATATGTAAACTAGATTAATCTTCAATGCAAACAGGAGAGTGATAAGGAGCGTGGGTTGTTTCAATACATTCCTCGTCGAAAGTGGAATTGACCTCAACACAACGAGGACCTGACGTAACCATCAGCGCGGGCTGAAGTGCCTCGATATCTTGAGGGGTTTCCACTTCATAAGCAGGTACATCATCAAAGACTCGTGGCTTAGAAATATCAATAGTGAATGAATCAACATCGTGATCAAATGAAGGAGTAAAGGGATCACGACAGCCATGATCAGAAAATTTGATATGTTCATCAACATCCTCATGATATGACGAATCATACAAAGGGGTTGATGATAAACAAGAATGTGCAGCCTGTGCACCCACCATTAGGATTTTTGATATTAAACTATTATTCATAATCATATTATTTATTTCGATCTTTTATAATTAATTATCAATTTGCATTTACCTGTTATTTCAAGCATGGGATGGAAATTAGAAACTAGCTTCCCTTGGAGTTTGGGGACAACTTTTAATAATCAAGTTGAAACATATGGGGTCTTTAAAGGTCATTCTCTAGCCCAGGAAAGCAACATTGAAAGGTTTCTTATAGTTTGGAACTCCAAAATCATTATAGGACACCTTTGAAATGGATCAAACGCTAAGGACCCTCTTCTCAATTCTTCATGCTTCAAATCCAAGAGGTGATGTCTATGCATCAAGTCAAAAGGTAGGAGTGGGAGTTTTTTGCAACCCAAGAGATTTTTCATTTGCATAATTCCTTCTGTAAGCTATCATATTAACTTGTTAGTAAAATTCCACTCCAAGTTATCATGGCTTTGATTTATGGCATCTATATGTCCTTGAATTTATGGTTTCACAATTTATGTGGGTTTTGTTTCACAAGGATGGCAATTATCTCTTGGTGGGGCCTCCACGAGGGAATTGTGGTGTCTAGTTTTTCTATAGAATTTGATTTATGGCATCTGTATATCCTTGAATTTATGGTTTCATAATTTATGTGGGTTTTTTTATGCAAGGATGGCAATTATCTCTTGGCGAGGCCTCCATGAGGGAATTGTAGTTTCTAGTTTTTCTATGGACTCTATGTATCCTTTTCCACCTAGAGATTATCTAATTTGGGATTTTTGGTTTTAATTAGGAAGAAGAATGTATTATGTGGGTTTTGGTAACATTTGGTAGCATTTCGGGATTGACATGAATCCCCTTTGCAATGTACCATTATTTTTTCCTTGAATGTTGGCTTCCTAATGCTCATTTTTCTATTTTGATGTGGATTTAATATCCCACCTTGTTCTTTAGGATGCGATTTGAACATTCACATTTTCTTATGCCTCCTTTTAATATCCATTATCTTCTAGTTTCTCTCCTCCCCTAAGTCTATGTGGTGGTGTGATTCTGAGCTTCCATTGGTTCTTTCCTTATGTTGGGAGTTCGATAGTTTTGATGAGGGAAAAGGGGTTTTCCTCTATTTCAGTGTTGTGAGACTTGCATTCTTTTTACTTGGGAAAAGATTAGGTATCTTTCATGAAGTGGTTTTGATTGGACTCTCGTAAGGTGTTGTCATTGGATGCATGGGGAAACGAGTCCCAGGGAAATCTCGTCCATTGAAGTGGACCAAGGTCATAACACAATTGCAACAAGACATTTCCAACTTTAGCACAACTAAATTGTTTCAACTTTCACTATTTCCATGCTATTATTGGTGGAACATAAAGTGAAAATGCATAGGCTTGAGGATGAGTTGGTAGCACTTCGATAACAATTGTTATAATTTCAACTATTTGTAGGCCAACACACTCAAGATGGAACCTCTCACCATCTAGATTTGAATGCTTCTTGTTGATGAATATGAGGAGTTTGACGAGGGAACTGATGCTTCCCCCCTTCTCCTACTTAGTTTGTCTGCAATTAAATGTATTAAGATATTAGGAGTGTTTTGGAGATTTTATGTATCAAAGATAATTAGTTTTGGATTGGATGCAACCAGAAAATTTTAGATGTTGATCTTAGAAAGGCCTATCTATAAGACTCTTTAGCCAAAAAACATTACTTTTGTAATTTTGATTTAAGGACCTTGTCTTAGAATTAATTTTAATATTGATATAAATATTCCTAACTCCATTTTTGTAATTTTGATGTAAAAGCATGTCTCCCACCATGGATTTTAATATTAATATAAATATTTTGAGCTCTTATGTAGTAAAATATATATACTCTACCATCCTTCAATTAAAAAACACATACCTTTAATTATTAAACTCACTCAAATTATAGCTTTAGGTAAATATTTTTTCATAATTATTTAAACACAATTTCATTAACCTTTCTTAAACCTTAACACAACTTTATCTAAATATATTTTCTTTAAAAATTTATTAAACACTTGGAAATTTAATTGATTTTTCTCCTAAATATTGATTAAATAAAAAATAAGATAATATTAAATTAATAACGCTTGTCGTATTTATTATTTTTTAACTTATTTTTCAGATTGAAAGTTCAAGAACCCTAAAAATAAGCCGAACTACTTTGCATTGCTACGGACCTGTCGTGCAACTTATACTTTCTGCCATGCTCACCATTACGCCTCTTGCACATTTTTTTCGGTATCGTCACGTTTACTAAACAAACCAAATCCAGCGTATGCCTTCGTAAACATTCAACGGTTGAGTTAAAAATACATTGGAAAATCAAGATTAGCCCGAGCACAACACCTTAACCCTTACGAGCGTGTCAAGTCTGAGTGGCCATAAACCAAATCTGTTAACATAATTCTTACAAAGAATCTAAACGAGAGTGATCCCATGATATTCAACCTTAACCTCAAAACGCTATAACATATTTCGGTTTTGGCTCCTCAAGTACCTAGAGCGACATATAACATATAGAGGGTTTTTATTAGAACCCGGAAGAATCGTAGGGAAGAAAACAAAAACTGGTCATTCGAAGCCTAACCCTCGCTCGCAAGATTTGAAAGCCAACCTGCATTTTTCCAAAACAAGAATCCTGTTACAAAAGCTCATGTAAAAAAAATAACTCTAGAAGAAAGAAGGTTTAGGGTTTATAGGCTTTCCCCTGTAATTTTTATCTGGCAAGGCCATTGTAACACTTGCCACCCTACATTAAACAAGTAAATTTAAAAATCATTGGAGAACTGTGAACATGGAACCAAAAGGGAAGTCGACCAACTTAGTTCCATAGAAAAACAAATTACCAGTCAAATCCAGACCATGGCAGACTGTTTTCATTATGGAGGGGGATCGGGGTAAGGTTCTTTTCCCCGAATGGCAACTCCTAAAGAGATATACATGGAACGACCCATTGCATAAAACAACTGATGAAATATGACCTGCAAAACAGACCATTATTGTGCTTAGATAACGGAAAAGAGGTTACACAACCAACTCTATACTTGAAAACAAGACTTTGAGAAAAGATTTGTGGGTTCAAAACTTACCAGTGTCCAACTGAGATGGACCAGTGTCATGGGAAGGGAGGGGGTTACTCTGATAACCACAATGCCTCATTCACACCATAGATAACCACAACACCTCATCGACAGCATAGATCAGAACCCTAGACACGAAGACTATCGATCGGGTTCTGTATCTGTTCCGAAGGTGGAATCACTCCCAAGGTCATAGTTGTAAACAGCTGGCAAGTCTAGAGTATTTGAAAGAGGTTTGTCAACATCGCTGTGTTGATGTGATCAACGTGAATGGAGCCCTTGGTTATCCGATCCAATGGATAATATGTGAAGAAAAATATTAATATATGAAACCAAAAACATTAAACGCCTTGGGCATCGATGCTAGGCACTAATGATCTAAGAGGGGATTATTTAAAACATTACCAAAGACAACCATAAGTTCACATTGAGGGAGGAACCCGACATGTATCTACAAGTGAGTAGGAATATAATGAAAACAAGTCATGTAAATGCATAAGGACCCCATCAATAATGAAACAAACAAGGGACTTAATGAGAACTTACAATAAGCACGATAAATAATAATAATCTATAATGTTATCTTTGCACTAAGTAAAAATAGTGAAACAATGAAGATATCACTTAACTTGGTAATAATTATGAATTTACCTTTATAATTAAGAAGTTATAAGTTTATTAAGGTTAAAAGAAAAAATTGGAGAAATATGTTACAATCTCTCTTAGCAATTAATAGATTAAGGTTTAATCAATTATTGTTAAATTAGATATATTTTATTTGAATTACTTTATTTATATGTAAAATTGATTAATGTAAATTTAAGGTAGAAATTAAAGTATATTATTTTTCCACATAAATATATACATTTTTTATGATTTTTTGTGAGATGTTTTTTCTTAATTTAAAATTTAAAATTTAGATATCAAATACAACTTTTTAAAATTTAATTATTAAATAAATTTCTATATATAAAATTTTTATATATCTATAATCATTAATTTAACATTTTATTTAATTTTATATATAATTTATGTAATTATGATTTAATTAATGATTGTGACTCTTACAACCTATTACGTGTGTTTTTGTTTCACTATAGATTTGTTGTGTTTTTAATACCACATAGAGATCTCTAATAAACATTGATCAAAAGACTCGCTTTGGCGCATATATATATATATATATATATATATATATATATATATATATATATATATATATATATATATATATATATATATATATATATCTTGAGAGTAAAAGTAAAAATAAAAAGCATATCACCCTTAGTTTATAAGTGAAGATAAAATATCACTAATCATCCATCTATAAACATTAATCAAAAGACTTTCACTTTAGCATGCATATATATATTGGCACAATATCTAAATTGATTGAATCTATCTTGAAATATCCTGATTGTAATGAGTAGGATATGATATTAAACCCTATAAATTACATTACTTTGATTTTGCTTTGACTTGGATAGTAAATTGAATATTATATTTTATCCTCACTTATAAGCTAATAGTGATAAGCTATCATATATATATATATATATATATATATATATATATTTATATATATTTCGATTGAATCTATCTTGAAATATCCTGATTGTAATGAGTTGGATATAATATTAAACACTATAAATTACATTACTTTGATTTTGCTTTGACTTGGATAGTAAATTGAATATTATATTTTATCCTCACTTATAAGCTCATAGTTATCTATATATATATATATATATATATATATATATATATATATAAAAGCTTAAAAGTGAGGATAAAATAATATAATATTCAGTTTACTATCCAAGTCAAAGCAAAATCAAAGTAATGTAATTTATAGGGTTTAATATCATATCCAACTCATTACAATCAGGATATTTCAAGATAGATTCAATCAATTTAGATATTGTGCCAGTAATATAATTAAACTAGTTAAATTCATTAAGACATGTCCACAAGCCATTTTATTTAATTCAAGTAGTTCTATAGCAACTTATAACATGAAAATCAGAATTCTTTCAACTATATACAACAAGAATTCAAATTTTGATGTTATAAGTTACTATATATTCACAAGAATTCCAATTTTGAGATTATAAATTGCAACAATAAAATAAAAAATGATACAGTAAGCGAAATAAAACAAGTAATGTGCATGTAATGTATTTAAGGAGCTTAAATATGGTAGTGGTAACCTGATGTTCGACATTTCTGATGTTCACATTTCTATTGTACTCTAGAGGCTTTTTTCATGTTACTGACCTTTTTCACATTAATGACCATCTTAGCAGGCTTTCTTCAGGTTACTAGCCTTTTTCACATTAATGGCCATCTTAGCATTCAATGAAATTTAATAATAATTTTATTAGTCACTGTGTTAGGGTTATAACTAAATGGCTTTGTATAATTGTATTTTTATTTTTTCTAAATTTTAGTTCTTGAGATATAATCCCCTTTGTTGGGCTTTGTTAAATTCAACAATTTTGATAAAGAAAATAATATATTTTTACAATTCGAACGCTCATTGAAGTGCTATACCCTCGCTCTCTAGCTTTCAATTAAGATACATAGCCATGGGTTGGATGAATTTTTTCTTTTCTTGAAGAGCTTCACTATTATGTGAATTATAAAATGTTTTGGTAAATTGTTCTTCCCATTCCCATGAAACGTAAACCTGTATCATTTTCCGAGTAAATTGTTTTTCCTATATGTATGTTACTGTAGATTTTATAACCCTCTTAGTGCTATTACAATTGTGGTTTTAATGGTATGTATTATTTATGCATGGTATTGCAGTAGAGACGCAATACGCTCAGCATGATGTGGATGGCACCACAATAATTATATAAAAGGTTGCCATGAAGTTGAACACAAAAATCAATAACATGCATAGAGTAGGCTGGTTAAAGTGGGTAGATATGGGAGGTGGGGTGTTATAGAGGGAAAGGAGGAGGATAGAATGAGAGTCAAGAAATAGAATACGGGAAGGGGCAAATAATTATAACCATGTGAGGAGATGAAAGACAAGGGGGAGAAGGATGCAAAGAAGAGAGGGGAAACTAGAAGGTCCACTAGAGAAACATGAGAGGGGACCAGAGATGGGGTGGGAGAGGAAAGAAATGAGAGTGACAAAGAGAGAATACTAAGGCATAAACAAACCCCTCAAGAGGATTAAACCCAATGTTGGGAGAAAAAAATAAAAGCCTATAAAACTTGCGAATGAATGAAAACCATTGACAAGAGATTTTAAGATTGAAACATAATTCCAAGGGGCAAGAACAAGAAATGGGGAAAAAAGCAAAAGCCTATAAAACTTGAGAATGAATGAAAACCGTTGATAAGATATTTTAAGATTGAAACATAACTCCAAGGGGCAAGAGCAATAAACCAAAACTGCATGTATTGGTTTCTTTGTGGGAGGGCATTTGAGAAGGATAGAAGAGTCTGAAACAATCACTGCTTAGGATTATGATCAGACCACCTAGCCTCAATTGTTCCTTGGATTAACTCCAATAATCCGAGAGATCCACTTTTGTTTACCTCCCGCTATGGTTGGCTACTTTAAATCATGTAAAGGCCCTCTCTCCTTACGAGTTGATCTCCTTCTCACCACCTTTCGACATTATTTTCCTCTGCGAGCCCATGACCTCCCATAATGAGCAACCACCTTCCTTCTCTATACAAAATCCACCGTGAGTGTACCTTCCCTAAACTCTACATGAACCAACTTTGTTTTTCTAAGGGGCTTCATTCAGGGAGAAATACCATACCAAATGGGTTCATATTGGGGGATATATATTGAGAAGAAAATGACATAATATATTGGGGGATATATAAGGGGTAAAGGGTTTTTATATTGGTAGGTATAAAAATGGAGCTAAAAGTTAATGAAAAAATATAAAGGGGTATAAAAAATGTTAATGGAAAAATGGATACCTACAATATCTAGTGGAAGCAGGGACTTTTTAAATTGGGAATGTTTATTGGGTTCGATTTGTAGGGGGTTAAATAATGTGATTTTAGGAGTATTTTCCAATATGTAGTCAATTTATGGGGTATTTTTTAATATGCCACAAATACACGTGACAGGTTAGAGGTTCATTGAGTGAATCCCTCGTGATTACCACATACTTGTCTCTTAATGTGATGGCTTGGTCTCCTTGTATGCTACCTAGTGAAAGGCAACAGGTCTTCCCTTGTTTTTGTGGCTACTCATATCTTAAGACAGGATAATATGCCCCATATGTGCACCCACCATTAGTATTTTTAATATTAAAATATTATTCATAATCATATTATTCATTTTGATCTTTTAAAATTAATTAAAAATTTGCATTTACATGTTATTTTAAGCATGGGTGGGAATTTAAAAACTAGCTTCCCTCAAACTTTGGGGACAACTTTTAATAATCAAGTTGAAGTGTATGGAGTCTTTAAAGGTCATTCTCTAGCTTGGGAAACCAACATTAAAAGGTTTATTATAGTTGGGAACTCAAAAATCATTATAGGCCACCTTTGAAATGGATAAAACGCTAAGGACCAGCTTCTCAATTCCATCTTTAGTTTTATAGACCTTGATCTCTCTTGATTCTTTGATGATCAATAATTTCATGCTTTTAGCCCTAATAATTTCAAGGGGATGAAATGGAAAATCAAGTAATTAGATTAACAAAGGGATAGTTATTGATCAATGATCAAATCACTTACTCTCTTATCTTGTGACTTCACCCTAGTTTTCTAAGGGTCAAATTGGGAGCTAGTTTGTGCTACTGCTAACTTCAAAAGGTCAATTATCAATACCATCTTCTTCCCAATGCAAGTTATTATTTCTCAGAACATCCTGGGATTCATATATGTGTGTGTGTGCAAGAGTGGGTCATGGTTCATTGCAGGGAGGAAGGAGGTTTTAATGTTGCATTCATTAAAATGGGGAGGGAGTTTGGTTTTCCCTAGTAAATAATGAACCTATAGTACTTCACTATCCATTGGCACAAATGGGCCAAGCACCAATCAAGAATTTCCATGCTTCAAATCCAGGAGGTGATAGGCATCAAGTCAAAAGGTAGGATTCAGAGGTTTTTGCAACCCAAGAGATTTTTTATTTGCAGAATTCCTTCTGTGAGCTATCATATCAATTTGTTAGTAAAATTCCACTCCAAGTTATCATGGATTTGATTTATGGCATCTATATGTCCTTGAATTTATGGTTTCACAATTTATGTGGGTTTTATTTCACAAGGATGGCAATGATCTCTCGGTGGGGCCTCCACTAGGGAAGTATGGTGTCTAGTATTTCTATAGAATTTGATTTATGGCATCTATATATCCTTGAATTTATGTTTTCACAATTTATGTGGGTTTTGTTACGCAAGAATGGAAATTATCACTCAGTGAGGCCTCTAATTTTTCTATAAACTCTCTGTATCCTTTGCCACCTATAGATTGTCTAATTTGGGACTTTTGGTTTTAATTGGGAAGAAGAATGTATTATGTGGGTTTTGGTAGGATTTTGGGGTTGACATGAATCCCCTTTGCAATGTACCATTGTTTTTTCCTTCAATTTTGGCCTCCTAAGGCTAATTTTTCTATTTCGATGTGGATTATGTTGATTCAAGTTTTGTCAATTTCCCACCTTGTTCTTTAGGATGCGATTTAGACATTTGGGGTTTTTTATGCCTCCTTTTAATATCCATTATCTTCTAGTTTCTCTCCTCCCCTAAGTCTAGGTGATGGTGTGACTCTGGGATCCCAATGTTTCTTTCCTTATGTTGGGAGTTTGATAGTTTCAATGAGAGAAAAGGGGTTTTCCTCTATTTTAGTGTGGCGTGGCATTGTGTTCTTTTTACTTGGGAGAATATCAGGTCTCTTTCATGAAGTGCTTTTGATTGGACTCTTGCAAGGTGTTGTTATTGGATGCATGAGGAAACCAGTCCCACGTAGATCCCCTCTATCAAAGTGGACCAACGTCATAACACAATTGCAGCAAGACATTTCCAACTTTAGCAGATCTAAACTATGTCAAATTTGACTATTGCCATGGAATTATTGGTGGAAAAAGAGTGAAAATGCACTATCTTGAGGATGAGTTGGCAGCACTTCGATAACAATTGCTATAATTTCAACTATTTGTAGGACAAAACACTCAAGATGGGACCTCTTTGGTTCACTCACCCTTTGCATCCATGGGATGCCATCTAGATGTGAATGCTTCTTGTTGATGAATATGAGGAGTTTTATGAGGGAACCGATGCTTCCCCCCTTTGCCTACTTAGTTTGTATGCAGTTTAAA
Organism: Pinus tabuliformis; assembly: GCA_031772625.1. Classification (NCBI taxonomy): domain Eukaryota; kingdom Viridiplantae; phylum Streptophyta; class Pinopsida; order Pinales; family Pinaceae; genus Pinus; species Pinus tabuliformis. The sequence continues at coordinate 1,816,319,721 of CM062816.1, read as the reverse complement.
TGTATTAAGATATTAAGAGTGTTTTGGAGATTTATGTATCAAACATAATTAATTTTGGATTGGATGAAACCAAAAAAATTTGGGTGTTGATTTTAGAAATGCCTATATATAAGACTCGTGAGCCAAAATCTCTACTTTTGTAATTTTGTTTAAGGACCTTGTCTTAAAATGAATTTTAATATTGATATAAATACTCCCAACTCCTTTTTCGTAATTTTGATGTAAGGGCATGGCTCGAAGCATGAATTTTAAGCTTCTTTTAGTCTGTACACATGCTTAATTTTCAAAACAATACTGGTTTTTCTTAATTTAGTTAGTTTTACAAAATAATAGATGAGTCTAGTAGGGAGGTTTGAATGGATGCTTGCTACTCATGTTGCTCCAATGCATGGATTTGTAACTACGTCAACTGTATCCACTCCTACTCGTGTTGATGGTTCGACGCTAAGTCACTGGTTCTAGTGTTGGTGGATTTGAAACCAGAAGGTATGCTATATCTGGAAAGGTGCGCTCTAAGCTAGGATTCTCCTTCCTCTACTCGTACTGCGGGATAAAATAGGTAGTAAATTGGTTCTCTTGCTTCATGTACCATAGCCCTTGTTGTTGGTGGTTCTTAAACAATCATGGTGCTTTCTTTACCTTTGGTATGGGTAGTTATATGTAAAAAAAAGAAATGGCTTCACAGAAACTAAATCTGTCATAGCCTCTACTCAAGGCACAAACTAGATGCCATGCAGCCTCCCTTGTTTAGGCATGGTATTGCAGTAGACATGCAATACACTCAGGACGATGTGGATGGCACCAAAATAATCATATAAAAGGCCTCCAAGAAGTTGAACACAAAAATATCATGAAACAAATGCATAAAATCAAGAAAGAAGTTGATTATAGAAGGAAAAAAAGACATTCCCAAAAATAAACGGTTGAAGTCGAGTCTTCGAGCCAAAACAACATACTCTTGTTAAGTCTCCAAACGGATAAAGTCAAGTCTACTTCATGAACAATGTAGCATCTCGGTTTTGAAAAACCTCAAAAACACTTTAGATTTATAAGTTATATAATTACAATTTAAGATTTCAAGAAATCTTTACTTGGGTGGCCCTGAAAAAATGTTGAAAAAATTGAAAACCTTCAATCAAATTCTAAAATAAAATGATTTTAAAATTGATTTGTTTGAAAGTTTAATCAATTTTTAAAATAAAATGATTGCACCCAGAGGTGATCTATAACCCAGTATGGTGGTAGATCTCACATAAAACGATAAACGTAAATGTAAACGTAAATGTATATGCAAATGTAAATGTAAATGTAAATGTAAACGTAAATATGTATAGTGGTATATCTCACATAAAAAAGTAAATGTAAACATAAACATAAACATAAACATGTGATGTTTATGGGGATAGATCTCACATAAAATTGTAAACGTAAACATGTAATGTTTAACATTTAACATATTTATCATTTACTAAAAATTTAATCTAATTTAAACTAATGTCATCCATAATGAAAAATCATGTATGTCTATCTATATAAATTTAACACTAAAAACAAAGTGTGGAATTCTATTTGTGAGGAAGCATTTCTGCCGAGTGTGAAGTGTGAGATAATATTTCTGAGGAAGGATTATTGTAATTGGTTTTTCCTATTTCTTTGGCTTCCTTTCCTGACTTATCGAGAGGTTTTCTACAACCCAGTATGGGGTAATATCTCACGTAAAACCTAAAACGTAAATGTAAATGTAAACGTAAATGTAAACATAAACATAAAATGTAAACGTAAACATCTAAAGTGTATGGGGATAGATCTCACGTAAAAATGTAAATGTAAACATAAACATTTAATGTTTAACGTTTATATATTTAACATTAACTAAAATTTTAATGAAAAATCACGTCTCTCTATCTATATAAATTCAACACCAAAATTAAAGTGTGGAATCCTATTTGTGAGGAAGCATTTCCGGGAAGTGTGAAGTAATAATTCTGAGGAAGGATTACTGCGATTGGTTTCTCCTCCTTTTATGGATTCCTTTATTGATTTACTGAGAGGCGCTCTACAACCCAGTATGGTGTAGATTTCACGTAAAAACCGAAACGTAAACGTAAAAATAAACGTAAATTTAAATATAAAGATAAACACAAACATATATGGGGTGGATCTCACATAAAAACGTATATGTAAATGTAAACGTAAATGTACACAAAAACATATATGCAAAAGTAAACATATTATGTTTAAGTTAGATCTCACATAAAATTGTAAACATAAACATAAACGTAAATGTAAACATATAGAATCTAACATTTAACATATTTAGAATTTACTAAAAATTTAATATAATCTAAAATAATGCCGGCCCTAATGAAAAATGACTTCTCTCTATCTATATAAACTTAACACCAAAAACGAAGTGTGGAATTCTATTTGTGTCGAAGCATTTAGGCATAGTGCGAAGTGTGAAATAGTATTTATGAGGAATGATCACTGCTATTGGTTTCTAAGTTTGATTTCGATTGATTTCTAGATTTGATTTCAATTTCTCTTACTCTTGGTGTGCATTTTATGTTTTCTTTTGTATTTTTTTGTTTTCAAATTTTTGTGCTAGACGGGTAGATTATCTAGTACTATTATTAATCTGCATGATCTACTAAAAACATGCAATTATTAATATGATCGGAAAGTGGGTTTTAGTTTTTTTCCCATCTGCATAGTATATATATTTGCCTAAGGCATGCGATTATTCATATTCTATTTGGAATTTAAATGATATATATCTTTTGTAAGGCATGCCATCTTTCGTATGATACAACTTTTTTTTTCCTAAATTAGTAGTCTTGCAGTAAATTAAATCTTTTAATTTACAGTTTGGATTTTGATTATTTCTAAGAACGAAAATTTAAATTGTATATATTTTTATATGGAATAATATCTTTTACTATTTTACCATGAGAAAATCGGTTTTCTCCCCCTTTTTTTAATGGCTTCCTTTACTGATTTACCATCGGGAAATCAGAAGTAAATCGGTTTTCCTCATTAGAGTTTTTTTTCCCTCATTAGAGTTTTTTTCCCTGGATTAGAAAGCCCTGTAACCACCATCTCCTTTTTCTTTAATTAATCTATTAAGTGGCTCTATTCAAGTTGCATCTCCCTACATGACCAATAACATAGTGGATTTCGTAGTGGTGTGGTGCCAAGTCGATTTAATATCGGAAAAGAAAAATTTAAACCTTACTCTTCTTCCATATAAAAGCAATACCTTTTACCAATTCATGGTTCTTCCATATAAAAGAAATACCTTTTACAAATTCACCATGAGGTTATGAGTTTCTTCTTTCCTCATTAATCGCCTCTTTTTTCTTTAATTAATCTATTAAATGCATCCATTCAAGCTACATCTCCCTAGATAAGTAATGGCATATTGGCTTTGGCACTAATGGGAGGAAAATCACTACCTACCACACCTTTATTCTTTACTTATTCTACTAAATTCATTTACTCGAACTACACCTAACATCATTTACTCGAACTACACCTAACATATTGGCTTTGGCTTTGTATGGAAAATATAATTTTCTTTAGAGAGGTTTTGTTATAAGATGGTTTTAAAAGTGTTAATTAAATTGTGTATGATAAATTATTTTGTTAAAAGAAATGTATTAGGATTGTTAATGCTCAAAAAGAGAGGTATGGTAAATATCACAGCACAAATTATTCTCAAAGATAATAATACATATTTTTTTTTATACTTACTCCAGAGGTATGGTAATTAAATAAAAATATAAATAAACTAGAGGTATGGAAAATAAATGAAAACTCTTTTTATATTTAATACATAAACCTCTTCTTTATATTTACGAAAACTCAAAAAAGAGGTTTTGATTTAGGTGAATCTCATGGGCCAAATACCATTTTAATACCATAGGAAAAATCCCATATTTATAAAATATGTATGGTAAATAAATGAATATAAAAGAGGTATAAAGAGGTTTGGTAAATAAATAAAAATATATCAAATAGGATTAGGAATCAACATCTAATTATATACAAAGTCTATGGGTCAAATACCATGGTATATAAAAGAGGTATGGTAAATAAATAAAAATATATGTCAGACCAGGAGGTAACTCCTCAAATGTAATTGTATTATTCATTCAAGTTGTTCATTATTATATACAAGAGGGAGTGATTGTTCAGTTCATCCCCCGATGACTCTTCATTTTCTTTATTATTTATTTACACTAATTACAGTTGTTCACCCAATTCCTATGATTAGGTGTCAACATTTCCCCCCTTAATTTGAAGGGATGTTGGTGAGTCCAAGCATCGTTCTGAATCTTTCAAGCTTTTCTCTTCCAAGCGCTTTGGTGAAGATGTCTGCAATCTGCTTATTAGCTGAACAATGGCGAAGATGGATTGTTTTGGCCTCAACATGATGTCGAATGAGATGATATTTTGTATTGATGTGCTTCGTTTGATCATGGAACTTTGGGTTATTGGCCAACTTTATTGTTGAGGTATTCTCAATCATGAGTGGAGTTGATTGTACTTGTTTTACATGCAAATCTTTAAGAATTTTCCTGGGCCACACAATTTCTTTTGTTGCCTCAGCTGCTGCCACATATTCTTCCTCTGTTGTGGAATCTGTTGGAATTGATTGTTTGCAAGATCTCCAGGAGACATCTCCTGATCCAAGACACATAGAATAACCCGAAGTAGATACCCTGGTTTCTTTGTCTCCACTGAAGTTTGAATCAGAGTATCCAATGAAGCTGAAGTCGCCCACCTATGTATACTTGATTCCAAAGTCTTGAGTTCCCTTCAAGTACTTTAGAACTCTTTTTGCAGCAAACCAATGTCCCTCACAAGGATTTTGCATAAACCTAGAGAGGATTCCAACAACAAGCGAAATGTATGGTTTGGTAGTAGTTAGGTAGTTGAGACTTCCTACACGCTGTCTATACTTTGTTACATCCTCAAATTCTTTTCCTTCAATGGATGTGAGCTTTAAGTTTTGTTCCATTGGAGTAGTCAGATGATTGCATTCAGTCATGCCAAACCTATTTAGATCTCCAATTTATTTCCTTTGATAAAGGAATATGGACTTCGGATGTTGAGTTACTTCAATACCAAGATAGTAATGAACATAACCCAAATCAGTCATTTCAAAACCTTTTCTCAATTCCTTCTTTATGGATGCAATGTAGCTTTCATTGTTCCTTGTCATCAAAAGATCATCTACATATACCACAAGGTATACCACTGTTTTGCCAACCTTCTTGAGAAACAAAGTTGCATCATTAAGATCGTAATATTTGAAATTCAGTTTCAAAGTATGCTCAGTTAGCTTTTCATACCAGGCTTGCGATGCTTGTTTAAGGCCATACGAGGATTTCACAAGTTTGCATACTTTATGTTCATGTAATTTTATAGCAAATCCTTTAGGTTGGGACATAAAAACATTCTCTTTTATATCTCCATTCAAGAAATCAGTTTTTACATCCATTTGATGGACTTTCCAACCGTTCTGAGCTGCTAGGGCAAAGAGTGTCCAGATGGTAGCCCATTTTGTTGTGGTTGCAAAAGTCTCTTCATCGACCCCTTTCTTATGTGCAAAACCTTTTGCCACAAGCCTGGCTTTGTACTTGTCAAGTGAGCCATCAACTTTATACTTGTTCTTGTAGACCCACTTGCAACCAATTGGTTTGGTTCCCAATGGAGGATCAACCAGTTTCCAAGTGCCATTCTTTATCAACGCATCATACTCCTTTAGCATTTCTTATTTCCATTCATAATGAGAAGCAACTTTTCTAAAGGAAGTTGGTTCAAAATCTGTAGACAAATTCAATTCACAATAATAAGAAACATCCATATCAACAGGTGAATTAGAGTCATCTACATCACGTCCATTTTGTCGGGTTGAATTTCTAGTTCTTGTCTTTCCAACCTCGTCAGGATGAACACTTTCAAGTGTCTTTCTCAGGGACTTTGGGTGACCTTTTTGGGATGGTCCAAGCTACTCCATTGATTGAGCTGGAACTGAATCAAGATTGAGTCTCCCATTTCTGTCAATCACATCACTCAAAGTATCATCCGTTTTTGGAGTTTCATGTGGGGGAGAGAGTGTTTCAGAAGAAGATTCCACAGGTTGATCTAATATAGGAATCCCCCCTTCAAGATGTGGAATCTGATTATCAAGTTCTTGAAATGATTTTGCATTTGTGAATCTATCCAACCGATCAAGTTGCCGCTCAACAATATTGTCAGTTTTGGATGATTCAAGAAAGATTACATCTCTAGATACAACAAACTTTTTATTGACTTCATCATAGACACGGCATGCTTTGGAGGTGTTTGAATACCCTAGGAAGATATACTTACGACTTCTTGCACCAAGTTTGTTTCTATGTACCTTTGGTATCAAGTCATAACATGTGGAACCAAAGACTCTGAGATGTTTTACCGAGGGAATGTGCCCATACCACATTTCATAAGGAGTATTGTATATAATAGCATTAGATGGAAATCTATTCTTTATATATACAACACATAGAACTACATCAGCCCAAAACATCATAGAGTGCACCATATTTAACATTGTCCTATTCATTCTTTGAGCTACTCCATTCTGTTGGGAATTATAAGGAACAATTGTTTGATGTTTGATACCATGTTCGCAAAGATAGTTTTCAAATTCACTTGAAGTGTATTCTTTTCCATTACCAATGCGAATAGAGCCAATATGAGATTGTGCATCATTTTCCATCCATGTATGAAAGTTATTGAATGTTTGAAAAGCATCAGATTCGTTCTTCAATAAATAAACCCAACACATTCTGGTGTAGTCATCAATAAATGTCATCATATATTTATTTCCATTTGCAGAAGGAACAGGCATTGGACCACATAAATCTGAATGAATGAGTTCAACTTTTCTATGTGCTCTGGAATGTGAATCATAGAAAGACTGTTTGCTATGCTTTCCAAGAATGCAACCATCACATTGCTTAATTTTCCTAAGAATTGTAGGCAAACCAGTAACACCATTTTTCTTCAACAAGCTGAGGCTGTCATAGTTCAAGTGTCCAAATCTAGCATGACATAATAAACTTGATGGAAATGTAGGTTCTTCATAATGAGAATTGTATAAGAAATTTTGTGCATGAGCGTAGGTACCCGCAGCTTGAGAAGCCTTTCTTCTTCTATCCCCGTCATGACAAGTGAGTGATCTGATGCTTTTCTCAGCTCAAGCTTGTCATCAAACATATGAATGGAATGTCCTTGCTAGCAGATGTGGACCAAGGACAACAAGTTTATCCTTAGTCGTGGGAGAGATCAAACATGATTCAGAAGAAAGTCTGGGTGACCAGGAAATTTAAGCCTGATTGTACCAAGCCCTATTGGCTTGAGTTTTGATTTGTCTGCAAAGTACACTCCTCCATCAACGTTGTTAGAAAATTCTTCAAAAGATCTCTTCTAAAAGTCATGTGGCAAGTTGCTCCTGAATCAGGCAACCAATCATTTTTCCAAGAAGCAAGTGAAGCATTAAATACGTCTTCATTTACTCCAATATTACAGTGTGCCACAACATAGTGAGCGGATTCAAGTGCTTTACCTTTCTCTTTGTCATTAGTTTTACCTTTGGGTTGGTTTCTTTCATGCTCAATTCTATCCCAAGGAAACTTGCATGTGGATGCATCATGTGATCCATCTCTTTTATAGCGTATGCAGTGCAAATCTGACTTTTCTCCTTGAGGGTGTCTTATAGCATATGTAGTGTGGAACAACTCACCAGGACCCAACTCAACAGAGGTTTCCACATATCAAGGAGGAGCTCAACGCAATGGGAACCATTGCTTCTTAAGGGGGCAGGACTGATCGAGGAGGATGTTGGTCACCAAACACCTATCCCACTTGGACCCCCATAGCTATCTCTTTCAGTTTTTCAGTTTCCGTAATTGTAGCATAATTTACTATTTTTAGCACTTTTTTGGGTCCTGAACTTCTGGAACCGTTTTGAGGCCTTAAATGACGTTTTTTGGGAAAATCGGGAGAAACATGGGTTGTTAACTATTTTTGGTCTTCCCAAAGTTATATTCCTCAGATAGATCTTTCTAACGAGCTATTGTGCGTGTTAAACAAAGATCGTATGCCGAAGTTACAACCACAGGAGGTTGATGCACCAATTTACCCAAACAGGGCTCACAGTTTGGCGCTTCATCTCCTAGGGTTAGGTTTTTTGATGTTTAGGGTTTTCCATTATTTCTCAACAATAAATAGGCCTTCGAGCCTCATTGTAACACAGTTCAAAGGCATGTAGCTGCCACATGTCTCCTTAGAGATAAAGCTACCATCGCCCTAACTCGTTTATTCCATTTCTGTTTCTAAGCATATTTCAGTATTTTACAGTAATGAAATGAAGTATTATTTCTGTTAGATCTTTGTGTTTATGGTTATTTTTATATTTTTTTACGTTCCTGTTTAAATCTGGATCAGTGGTTTAAGAGCGGTCTGCTTTTTCTCTGTTTTTCTTTGCATGTCCTCAACGAGGTCGAAATATAAAGAGTTAGGGCATGAACTGGTCAAACCTTTGCAAGACTAGCCTCGCAAATCCCGATGGCCTCCCATGGCAGATGAGAAGAAAGATGAGGGGGCAGGAGATCTTATCAAAATCTTGCTCGAAGAAGCCCTCAAGCGACAAAATATGCAAGATTTTGGATCTGCGAATCTGAAGCAAGGGAAAGGCTTCCCCAAATCGCAAAACCAAGGACAAAGCGAAGACGGGGCAACCCAAGCCAACCCGTCAAAGCTGCAAGAAAAGAAAAACACCACATAGTTGGAGAAGGACACAGGAAATTGCTGTGTGTTCCACAAGAGCCCCACTCACAACACAAGTGAGTGTTGGACCAAGTAGTCGTTGGTGGCCGAGTTGAAGGCTTCAGAATCAGATCCATGTTCTGACGCTGAGTCAGAATCTGACAAGGGGAATGGCAAAGGGAAGCAGATCAGTGATGCGGAGCCCAGCACCATGGTCATGATCACCAAGATCTAGAAGAATGAGGATGAAGATCTAGAGGAGGGGGAGCGACTTTTCCACTCACAAATGTGGGTGAAGGGTTCACTGCTACAATACATTGTCGACAGTGGCAACCAAAAGAACCTCATTTTAGTAGAGGTCGTGAAGCGGTTGGGCTTATCAACTACACCACACCCACAACCATACAGTATCGGGTGGCTTCACCCAGGACGAGATCTCCAAGTCCGCCAACAATACCGCCTTCCCTATAGCATCAAGCCCTTCACAGATGAGGTATTGTGTGATGTTGCACCTCTGGATGTTTATGATGTACTATTAGGCCAACCATACTTGTGGAGGTGACATGCTGTGTATGAGTCAGGCCTCGCACTATTATTATTTCTTTGGGTAATTCATTAGACAGGATACCGAAGGTAGCCTCACCTACCGCCACCTCTTTGATCACTACTAAGAAAGGCAGCAAGCTCATCTCCCAGACTAGGAAATTCATTTCCTATGTGGTTGACTCCCAAAGTAAGGGGAAGATCGTCGCAACATCCGTGACCCCCTTGAAGGGTTCCTCCATGTAACAGCAGTAGCAGATGGATATGGTCATGAAAGAACATAGGAACAACTTCTCCTCACCCAGAGGGGTACCACACAAGTTTCAAGTGGGCAACAAATTCTGGTTGCATCTACTGAAAGAACGCCTTGCAAGAGCCCATCATAAGCTCGGACCACTCCAATATAGTCCTTACACCAGTACCAAGGGTGTGGGAAACAATTCTTTGGAGCACACCATTCCCCCATTCCTTCACGTGCACTGATTGTTCAGTTTGGACCACCCTCGACCAAGCTTCCCACCCTTACTGGATAGATCAGAGGTTGCAGAATAGCTCACCAGGGACCCAACTCAGTGGAAGTTTCCTCATCTCAGGGAAGCAGATAATTGATGCAGAGCCCAACACCACGGTTGCCACCACCAAGATCCAGAAAAATGAGCCTGAAGATCCAGAGGATGGTGAGAGCCTTTTCCACACACAAATGTGGGTGAAGGGTTCACAGCTACAATTCATTGTCGACAGTGGTAGCCAAAAGAACCTCATTTCAGCAAAGGTCGTGAAGCGGTTGGGCCTACCGACTACACCACACCTGCAGCCGTACAGTATCAAGTGGCTTCACCTAGGACGAGATCTCCGAGTCCGCCAGTGGTCCCACCTTCCCTACAACATAAAGCCCTTCATATATGAGGTATTGTGTGATGTTGCACCACTGGATGTTTGTGATGTACTATTAAGCTAGCCATACTTGTGGAGGCGACATGTTGTGTATGATTCAAGGCCTCGTATTGTTATTATTTCTTTGGTTAATTCATTAGATTGGATACCAGATGTAGCCCCACCTACCACCACCTTTTTTATCACTACTAAGAAAGGCAACAAGCTCATCTCCCAGATTAGGGAATTCATTTTCTGTCTAGTTCACTCCCAAAGTAAGGGGAAGATCGTCGCCACATCCATGACCCCTGTGAAGGGTTCCTCCATACAGCAGCAGCAGCAGATGGATACAATCATGAATGAACACAGGAATACCTTCTCCTCACCCACAAGGGTACTAGACAAGTTTCAAGTGAGCGACACAGTTTGGTTGCATCTGCAGAAAGAATGCCTTAGAAGAGCCCATCAGAAGCTCAAACCACTCTGATATGGTCCTTACACCAGTACCAAGGCTGTGGGAAACAATGCTTTGGAGCACAACATTCCCCCATTCCTTCACTTGCACTGAGTGTTTAGTTCGGACTGCCCTTGACCAAGCTTCCCACCATTACTAGACACATCAGAGATTGCAGAACAGCTCACGAGGGACCTAACTCAGCGGAAGTTTCCTCATCTCAGGGAGGAACTCAATGCAATGGATACCATTGCTTCCTAAGGGGGGAGGAATGATCCAGGTGGATGTTATTCGCCATCCACCTATCCTACTTGGACCCCCACAACTGTCTCTTTCAGTTTTTTAGTTTTCGTAATTGTAGCACAATTTACTATTTTTAGTAGTTTTTCGAGCCGTGAACTTCCAGAGTGGTTTTGAGACACTAAACGACGTTTTTTTTGGGAAAATCGAGAGTAGTGTCAGTGGTGGATCAATTTTTCTCATCCCAAATTTATATTCCTCGAATAGATCTTTCTAACGAGCTATTGTGCGCATCAAACATAGATCGTATGCCAAAATTACAACCCTGGGAAATTGATGTACGAATTTACCCAAATGGGGCCCACAGTTTGGCGCTCCATCTCCTAAGGTTAGGTTTTTGGATGTTTAGGGTTTTCCTTTGTTTCTCAACAACAAATAGGCCTTCGAGCCTCATTGTTACATAGTTCAAAGGCATGTAGCCGCCACATCTCTTCTCATAGATAAAGCTACCACCGCCCTAGCTCGTTTATTTACATCTATGGTTGTAAGCATATTTCAGTATTTTAGAGTAATGAAGTGAAGTATTATTTCTGTTGCATCTCTTTGTTTATGGTTATTTCTATATTTTGTTGTGTTCCTGTTTAAATCCGGATCAATTCCTTCTATGAGCTATCAGATCAACTTATTAGTAAAATTCCACTCCAATTTATCATGTCTTTGATTTATGGCATCTATATGTCCTATAATTTATGGTTTCTAAATTTATGTGGGTTTTGTTTCACAAGGACGGAAATTATCTCTCGAGGGAATTATCATGTCCAGTTTTGTTATAGAATTTGATTTATGGCATCTGTATATCCTTGAATTTATGGTTTCACAATTTATGTGTGTTTTTTAATGCAAGGATGGAAATTATCTCTTGGTGAGGCCTCCATGAGGGAATTGTAGTTTCTAGTTTTTCTATGGATGCTATGTATCCATTGCCACCTAGAGATTGTCTAATTTGCGAATTTTGGTTTTAATTGGAAAGAAAAATGTATTGTGCGGGTTTTGGTAGCATTTTGCGATTGACATGAATCCCCTTTGCAATGCACCATTGTGTTTTCCTTCGATGTTGACCTACTAAGGCTCATTTTCTATTTCGATGTGGATTGTGTTGATTGTAGACAATTTCACACCCTATTCTTTAGGAAGTGATTTGGATATTTGAGTTTTCTTATGCCTCCTTTTAATATCCATTATCTTCTAGTTTCTCTCCTCGTGTAAGTCTAGGTGGTGGTGTGACTCTGGGCTCCTAGTGTTTCTCTCCTCGTGTAAGTCTAGGTGGTGGTATGTCTAGTTTTTTGATAGAATTTGATTTATGACATCTGGATATCCTTGAATTTATGGTTTCACAATTTATGTGGGTTTTTTTATGCAAGGATGGAAATTATCTCTTGGTGAGGCCTCCATGAGGGAATTGTAGTTTCTAGTTTTTCGATGGACGCTATGTATCCATTGCCACCTAGAGATTGTCTAATTTGCGAAATTTGGTTTTAATTGGAAAGAAAAAAGTATTGTGCGGGTTTTGGTAGCATTTTGCGATTGACATGAATCCCCTTTGCAATGTACCATTGTGTTTTCCTTCAATGTTGACCACCTAAGGCTGATTTTCTATTTTGATGTGGATTGTGTTGATTCTAGACAATTTCACACCCTATTCTTTAGGATGTGATTTGGATATTTGAGTTTTCTTATGCCTCCTTTTAATATTCATTATCTTCTAGTTTCTCTCCTCGTGTAAGTCTAGGTGGTGGTGTGACTCTGGGCTCTTAGTGTTTCTTTCCTTTTGTTGGGAATTATTGGCGGAACAAAGAGTGAAAATTCATCTTGAGGATGAGTTGGTAGCACTTTGATAACAATTTTTATAATTTCAACTATTTGTAGGTCAACACACTCAAGATGGGACCATTGTGGCTCAGTCATCCTTTGAAACCATGGGATACCATCTAGATTTGAATGCTTCTTGTTGATGAATATGACGAGTTTGACCAGAAAACTGATGCTTTCCTGTTCTCCTACTTAATTTGTTTGCACTTTAAACGTATCAAAATATTAGAAATGTTTTGGAGATTTTATGTATCAAAAATAGTTAGTTTTAGGTTTGATGCAACAAAAAGACTTTGGGTGTTCATCTTAGAAAGGCATATCCATAAGACTCGTGAGCCAAAATATAATATTAATATAACTATTTTGTACTCTTAGATAGTGAAATATATATTCTCTACCATCCTTGTATTAAAAAACACATACATTAACTATTAAAATCACTCAAATTATACACTAACAAAAATATTTTTTCTTAATTATTTCAAGACAATTTCATTAACCCAACTTTATTTAAATATATATATTTTTAAAATTTATTAAACACTTTGTAATTTAATTGATATTTCTCTTAAATATTTATTAAATAAAAATAAGATAATATTAAATGAATAACGCTCATCACATTTACTATTTTTTACCTTATTTTTCAGATTCAATGTTCAAGAACCCTAAAACAAGCCGAACCACTTCGCATTGCTACGGAAGTGTGGTGCAAGTTTGATACTTTCTGTCACGCTCCCCATTACGGTTCGTGTACAATTTTTTTTTCGTATCGTTACGTTTACTAAACAAACCAAATTCGCTGTTATTTTTATGTGGATAATTATGAAGGGAGTTGTTTTTAGTGTGATTTTTTGGATTTTTTGGTGTTGGAATAGGTCAGAAAAATTTGAGTTCAAATCTTGATTTGTGTTATTTAAACTTGTTTTTTGATTGTATATATGAATTCAACACCCTCAAAAACTTTTAGGGCACTTTTATTGTGCAAGACTTAACCATCAAAGTTGTGATTTCAATCCATTTCTGCATGATTTTAAAAAAATTATAAATATCAGTATTCATATCCAGTGATAAAGTCATCTCGGTTAACGGTGCCAAACAACTGGATTATGAATGTCCGATTATTCATATCGAGTAATAAGGTCATCTTTGTTAACAGTGCCAAACCCATGACACACATTGCAGCGCCTCCTACTAACCCAGGCACCTTCTTGGAATTTAATTCCAATTGCAACAATGAACAGCTGGATTTGCAGTAAATACTCCAGCCTGTTCGATGCCTTAAAGTCAAGCCCGATATTTTTGCACATTAATATGCATTAAAGTTTCAATTGAATTCCCCTACAGACAGCCGACTTGTTTTTTGATAGAAGCATCACCGCCTTGCTACATTAAATTCGGTGATAGGCATTAGAAGATATTCTGTAATATTTTACTGTTTAAATCAGATATGTTTTAGCATATAAATACCACACAGCAGTTCTGTTTTGAGGTTAGCAGCAGATTGATAGAGAGCAGAGGAGAGCACGTAGCAGCGTGAAGATAATACTTGCCAGATAGTGAAACGCATAGCAGTGCACAACAGGAGTAGATGCAACAGCGCAACAGAGAGCAGAAAGGGAAAAATGCACAACAGTGAAGATATTTGAATGAAATTTGTTTAACAGATGTTTATTTGTGTGGAACAGAAGTATTCCTTGGTGAATCTGTTTTGTAATAGATGTTGTGAAATTCCCTCAGTATGAGGAAGACAAATCTGTAACAATTAGTTTATTTTTAATAAACGCAAGTTAATTCTTCCTGTTGCTGTTACATCGTAACTCAAAAAATACTTGACGTAAAAAACTGAAGTTACAGCAACTGAAAAAAAACTGTGTTGCTGAAACACCGTTTCCAGCAAGCGATTTTCTGTTTTTCTGTGCAAAAACAGAGTGCAAAAACAGAGCAATTTTTGTCTGTCTATTATGGAATTTATCAGAAAATTCCAATATGGTATCAGAGCTGGTCTACGCACTCAGTGAGTCAAAAACAGATTTTTTTTTTCACTGTAGGAGCTGTAAGAAGTTTGTTGAGCAGTTTTTTTTTTTCTTTTTTTCCAGCAGAGAAAGTTTCTGCTTGTTTTCAAAATATAGTCAGTATCTTTTCTTTACCAATACAGGTTAAGATGGCAGATGCTGGAACAGGTTTGTCAAATCCCCAACTGCCACAGTTTAATGGGAAAAAATATAGTTATTGGTCCATAACAATGAAAGCATTGTTTGCTTCTCAAGGAATATGGGAGCTGGTTGAAACTGGCTATGCTGAACATGCAGATGCAACAGCACTGGCTACTTTGACAGTAGCAGAAAGAAACCAGTTGAAGGGCGACAGAAAGAAGGATGCCAAAGCCCTCTTTTTCCTCTTTCAATCAGTACATGAAAGTGTTTTTCCGCGGATTGCAGCAGCAACAAAATCTAAGGAGGCATGGGATATTCTCAAAACTGCCTATCAAGGCATGGAGAAGGTGAAGACTGCAAAGTTGCAGATGTTTAGGAGAGACTTTGAAAATCTTAGCATGAAGGAATATGATACAATAGATTCATTGTTCACTCAGGTTATTTGCTTGATAACCCAGATAAGATCTCATGGTGAGATTCTTGAAGATAGAAGGATTGTAGAGAAAATTTTGAGATGTTTACCTTCAAGGTTTGAATCTATTGTGGTAGCAATAGAAGAAACAAAAGATCTCTCACAGTTCACGGTAGATGAGCTGAGTGCTTCTCTTTTGTCTCATGAACACAGACTGAGTAGAGGAACAGATTCCTATTTTGAGCAAGCATTCAAGACTCAGATGTCTTTTGGCCAAAGAAGAGAGGTAGAGGCAGAGCAAATAACAGAGGTCGTGGAAGAAGCCAAAACAAAGGCAGAAATTACCCTGCTAGCACAAGCGGAAGGAGCTGCAATCAGAACCAAGCTGAAGGAACAACAAGCTCATGGACAAAGGTATGACAAATCCCAAGTCCAATGTCATTATTGTAAAAAATTTGGGCACTACGCCAATGAATGCAAGAAAAAACAAAATGACATGAATAATAAGCAGAATGCTAATTTTGCAAATGAAGAAGATAAGAACCCAAAGAACGTGCTGTTAACATGTAACATAGCACAAGACAAACAAGAAGATTTTTGGTTCTTAGACTCAGGTTGTAGTAATCACATGACTGGAAATATTGCAATGTTTGCCAATCTGGATGAAAATGTGAAATCTGAGGTAACAACAGGGACTGATGATAAGATAATTGTCAAGGGTAAGGGCAGAGTCAGTATTCAAGCAAAAAATGGAGAACAGATGATTGTGCCAGAGGTATACTATGTACCTGGTCTGAAATGTAATCTTTTGAGCATTTGACAGCTCATAAACAAATGTTACAATGTGTTCTTCAAAGATTATTTGCGTACTATCAGAGACATACCTCCAAGTAAGAAGATCATTGCACAGGTGCAGATGCCCAACAATAGAATGTTTCCTCTCAAACTCAGGGCAGATTTGAAGGAAGGCAGAACTATTGTGGCTGTAACACAAGAAGTCTTTCAGAAACAAGTGAAAGATGTGAATTGGTTGTGGCATTTGAGATTTGGACATCTCAATTTAGGAGGCCTGAATCTGTTGCACAGAAAGGGAATGGTAAAGGGATTGCCGTTGATTGAGAAACTGGACAGCCTTTGTGAAGGCTGCATCTTGGGCAAGCAACACAAAGAAAGCTTTCCAACAGGAAAGAGTATAAGGGCAAAAGCACCCTTGGAAATTGTTCACTCTGATGTGTGCAGACCGATGCAAATACCATCATTTGCTGGAAATAAATATGTTTTAACCTTCATTGATGATTACACCAGAAAGACATGGGTGTATATGTTGAAACAGAAGAGTGAAGTGTTTGAGAAATTCCGCCACTTCAAAACTCTTGTTGAGAAGCAGTGTGGGCATTATATCAAAGTGCTCAGAACAGATAGAGGAGGAGAGTACATCTCCCAAGAGTTTCTGCGTTTTTGAAGAGAGAATGGCATACAAAAGCAGCTCACCGCAAGGTATACACCTTAGCAAAACGGTGTTGCTGAAAGAAAGAATAGGACCATTCTTGACATGGTCAGAAGTATGTTGAAGGAAAAACATTTGCCGCATGAGTATTGTGTAGAAGCTATTACTTGCGCAGTTTACATCTTGAATAGATGCCCAACTAAAGCTGTCATGAACAGAATACCAGAAGAGGCATGGAGTGGTCAAAAACAAACTGCCACTCACATGAGAGTATTCGGTTGTGTAGCATATGCACATGTACCGGATCAGCTAAGGAAAAAGCTTGATAGTAAGGGGGAGAAGTGTGTCTTTATTGGCTATTGTGATGAGTCAAAAGCATACAAACTCTATAATCCATCCACCAAGAAGTTAATAGAAAGTAGAGACGTGCAGTTCATTGAAGATGAAGCTTGGGATGGAAGCTTAGAAAAAACAGTGAATGTGAAGACAATTGTGTCTCTTGAAGAACAAGAGGAAGCCACAGCAACAAATAATCCTTCCTTGGTGGCTCCTCCTACACCACAGTAAGTACAACAAACCACACCACAAGCTGGAATTCGAACAGCCTTGAGAAGTCAAGGAAGAACAGTTGTTGTTACACCACAAACAGCTGTTGTTGAAACACCACAGGGATCAGATATACCCTCAAGTTTGGATGGAACTCCAAGCACACCAAGAAGACCAAGATTCAGAAATCTGAATGAGATTTATGAACAAGGAGAGGTAAGTAACAATACCGGTCTGAATTCATTATTTGCTTTGTATTGTCATATTGATGACCCAATCCATTTTGAAGATGCTGTAAATGAAGATAAATGGATTGAAGCAATGAATGAAGAAATTGGTGCAATTGAGAAGAGTAAAACATGGGAGTTATTGGACCTCCCTGAAGGCAAGGATGTCATTGGAGTTAAGTGGGTCTATAAGGCCAAAAGCAATGCTGAAGGTAAGATTGACAGGCACAAAGCAAGGCTTGTTGTGAAAGGCTACAAGCAGCAGCAAGGCAAAGACTATGATGAAACCTTTGCACCAGTAGCAAGGATGGAAATAGTGAGAACAGTGTTCTCTATTGCAGCACAACACAAATGGAAGATTTATCAGATGGATGTTAAATCTGCATTCCTGAATGGAGTGTTAAAATAAGAGGTTTATGTTGATCAACCTCCGGGCTATGAAGCTGAAGGCCAAGAGCATAAAGTTTGTAAACTAAAGAAGGCTCTTTATGGGCTGAAACAAGCTCCAAGAGCATGGTACAGTAGAATAGATGCTTATCTGATTGAGAATGGGTTTGATAAGTGTGATGGTAAACCCACACTCTACATAAAGCAGAATGACAGTAGGATTATTATTGCTGTTTTATATGTAGATGATCTGATTTTTACTAGCAATGATGCTTCTCTCATTGTTGATTTTAAAGCAGTCATGAAGAGTGAATTTGAAATGACTGACTTGGGCTTCTTAAGATATTTTCTTGGAATTGAAGTAGACCAAAGTGAAAATGGTGTTTTCATTTCTCAAGATAAATATGTAGAAGCTGTGTTGAAGAGATTTAACATGCAGAACAGCAAGGCTGCTGTGACTCCAATAGTAGTGGGGCTGAAATTGACCAAAGAAGACAGCAGCAAATATTTTGATCCAAAACTGTACAAGAGCATAGTTGGCAGCCTTATGTACTTGATTGCAACTAGGCCGGACATTATGCACGTTGTGAGTTTAATCTCCAGATTTATGGAAAGACCGAAAGAGACTCATTGGCAGGCAGCCAAGAGGATTCTAAGGTATGTGAATGGAACGAAGGAGTTTGGTATTTTATACTCCTCTTCTGAAAGTTTCATGTTGATAGGTTACACTGACAGTGATTGGGCTGGAAGTGTTGATGATAGGAAAAGCACATCGGGATATGTGTTTCATATGGGATCGGGAGCCATCTCATGGGCTTCCAAGAAGCAACCAGTTGTGGCTTTGTCAACAGCAGAGGCAGAGTATGTGGCAGCAACAGCAGCAGCATGCCAAGCAGTATGGCTGAGAAGAGTTCTCAAAGATTTGTGTCATGAACAAGAAAAGGGCACAACCATTTACTGTGACAATAGCTCAGCAATAGCATTGTCTAAAAACTCTGTTTTTCATAAAAGAACAAAGCACATAGACACCAAATTTCACTTCATACGTGAATTGGTTAACAATGGTGAGATTGTTTTGCAGCACTGCAGAATAGAGGATCAGCTTGCTGACATCTTGACAAAACCATTAGCAAAGAAAGGTTTTGATCATTTCAGGAAATGTCTGGGTATGCAGCAGTTGAAATTAAGGGGGAGTGTTGGAATTTAATTCCAACTGCAACAATGAACAGCTGGATTTGCAGTAAATACTCCAGCCTGTTCGATGCCTTAAAGTCAAGCCCGATATTTTTGCACATTAATATGCATTAAAGTTTCAATTGAATTCCCCTGCAGATAGCCGACTTGTTTTTTGATAGAAGCATCACCGCCTTGCTGCATTAAATTCGATGATAGGCATTAGAAGATATTATGTAATATTTTACTGTTTAAATCAGATATGTTTTAGCATATAAATACCACACAGCAGTTCTATTTTGAGGTTAGGAGCAGATTGATAGAGAGCATTGGAGAGCACGCAGCAGCGTGAAGATAATACTTGCCAGATATTGAAACGCACAGCAGTGCACAGCACGAGTAGATGCAACAGCGCAGCAGAGAGCAGAAAGGGAAAAATGCACAGCAGTGCAGATATTTGAATGAAATTTTTTTAACAGATGTTTATTTGTGTGGAACAGAAGCGTTCCTTGGTGAATCTGTTTTGTAATAGAAGTTGTGAAATTCCCTCAGTATGAGGAAGACAAATCTATAACAATTAGTTTATTTTTAATAAACGCAAGTTAATTTTTCCTGTTGCTGTTACACCGTAACTCAAAAATACTTGACGTAAAAAAATTTACGTTGCTGCAACACCACGAACGGCGTTGCTGCAACACAAGTTACAGCAACTGAAAAAAAACTGCAAGCGATTTTCTGTTTTTCTGTGCAAAAACAGAGTGCAAAAACAGAGCAATTTTTGTCTGTCTGTTATGGAATTTATCAGAAAATTCTAACACACCTTACATGGCCACATTTGAAAAGTGGCAAAGGCAGCCTTTACTGGGTGGCGCTTCCTCATGTCTCTGGTTTCTTGCAAGTGTGCCTTGCTTGCTTTTACTGGAGCAACATGAGAGTACAGAAAGGTTGTCGCACGGTTGGCATTAAGCATTGTACAGAAATGTCTTGCTTAAGAGAAGCATGCCCATACTATGAGCGCATCCGACTTCTCCTTTTCTGGATGATCATCCATCTCGCTGTCGTCTTCGATAGTCATCCAAACGAAGCCCATTATATACCCGTCCATTCCCCACACCACCTAATAACCTTATATTGATTGCATGGAATGTCCTAATACATTCAAATTCGAAGTTTGAGCTTGTAAACCCACGCCGCCCATGCTTCATTGAAGACATCAAACACACTTCGGGAGTTTCAGAGGTCGGTGTGTAAAGGGCAAAGTTGTTGGTGTTGAAATTGGAGCTGATGGAGCAGGTTGAAGTGCAGGTGTGCACCCTCGTGGAGTAACAGCAGGTGGTGGAGGAGAAAATAGTGGTTTATAGGGGAAGGAGAGGCGGAGCTAGTGGTGGAGGCGGTGTAGGTGGGGGATATGGCAGTGATATTGGCGGAGGAGCAGGTGGCAATGGTGGCCTCGCTAGTAGAGCAAGTGGCGTCAATGTGGAGGTGTGGGTAGAGGAATTGGGGATGGAGCTAGAGAAAGTGCTCACGGTGGATCAGTTGCAGGTGTTAGTGAAGGATATGCCTGTGGGGCTGGAGGATTGAGTTGCATAACGAATGAAAAGGTTTGTTCCGAGAATTCTGGCATGTCCAAAAACCATCGTTTCTCGTCAGAAGTGAACCTTCTCTGCTGATTCCTACGATAATTCAACCTTCTCTACCGATTCCCACAAATAGTTTGGGATATGTTTAAGTGTGTGACTCCACTAAAAGCAAACACTTTAATTGTCATATCAAAGGATGTTATGCCAAGGGTTCTTTCACCATTCTCATAAGCTGTAGAAGCGTCATTGCAGAGGTCTGTTTTACGTAAATTCTTGTATTGCATATCCAGACTATTTTGGGGTGTATTAATTCAAGGCCATGAAAATACTTGTGACTTTGCATATCCAGACTATTTTGGGGTTAATTAATTCAAATTCATGAAAATATTTATGACTTTGCAGGGTAAGCCAAAGTGGGTGAGATTTGATCAAATTAAAACTTGGAGCAGATGAGTTTAATGTGGTAGTGCAACCTCGTTATGAAAAAGCCTTTGTGAAACGATTGATTATCATTCTAGGTCAAATGATTCCATGTGATTGATTTGATGTCGTCGATTTCATGGCACTCCGGAATGGGAACAAGTAGAGCTAATATATTTCAGTTTCTCCTCCTTTTTTGGTATTGAAATTTGCCAAATTCAACCTAAGAGGAATGTGTTCAAGATTTCCGGCTCTCGATATTGGAATTTTCGAATTCCACTAACGCAGTACTAAAGAAGAGAATCCCACCGTTTCCGTAAGAAAACCATGGTTGAATAGCATGTGACACATGGCTCCTGGTGACTTACTTTACCCTTACTTTAGACAGGGGCACCGTTAGACTCCAGTAAACATAACCGTACCACCAAAACAACATTATAACTTTAAATTTAGAGGAACTAATACGGAAATTGAGGTTTTATTAAAAATTATAATCCCGACTAGATGTATTATCTGCATCTTCTATTTAGGTAGAACGAGCACAAAGGAGCAACGGCCCATGCCAATTCTACTACTCAGATATCTAACGCACAATGATTTTTACATTTGAGTTTTTTTTATGCATCAGAATGTAGATACGTACAATGATTTTTTGTTATGACATTTTTATAAATTATAATTCTCAAGTTTTAGAGGTAATTTGCTATCAAAATAAAAATAATAAACAAAACTGTAAATTGAGATTTTTTATGATGGTATTTTTAACTTCCTCAACAAAACTGTAAATTCAGTTTTTTTATGATGATATTTTTAACTTTTCCTAAATTTACTAATAATTTATTTTTTAATAAAAAAAAATTGCTGAATTTTCAATTTAAATTTTGAAAAACGATTTGTTTTTTAATATTAAATATAATTTTGTCTATTTGTTTCAAGTTTTGCATGAGATGAAATAAATTGTAATTTTTAAATATTTAAATTGCATTTTGAATACAAAAATAGATTTGATGCAATAAAAATTAATTTGGACACTCAAATTTATATAGAAGATATATTTAAAAAGATCAAAACTTACAACAATTACAATATGCTATTGAATATGGAACAATCTATCTACTCTATGTTTTAGCCATTCATAATTAGTGATAACAACATTTTTTTATTTAAATTTAGTTTTTAAATACATAAATGAATTTACTTCCCTTAATTAAATGGATTGTGAAAACTATACATCATACTTAAAATTCTGGAATTTTTTTTTAGGAAAACCTAAAATTCCAACAAATCCTTATAAAAATAATTAACTTACCTTATTATTCTAAGTGTTTCAAGTTTTGGTTTTTTCTCTTAATCCTACCATACAATTTTTAGTGAAATAAAATTAATATTATAAAGAACTTATTTTAATAAAAAAATATAGAATAATTAATTATAAATTGAGTTAATAGAAAAACTAATTAAATGTATTTTTAGTTATCTTAGCTATGATTTGTTTATAATTAAATGATTTATTCATTATTTAAAATTTCCAAAAAAAATATTTAAATATATGACATAATATAATGATTTTCAACCAACTATTATATTAAGTTTTATTTAATATTAACACATATTGAGTTCTTATTATTAGACACTAAAATTTTGTATTGACCTATATTTATAAATAATAAATAAATTAAATTAAATATTTTTTAATAACTAAATTTTAAAAATAATATTATTGGATACATTAAAATAGTGATGTTATTAAATAGCAAATCAAATGTGTGATCTTGTAGTAGTTAGGTAGTTAAGACTTCCTACAAGTTGTTTGCATCCTCAAATTATTTTCTTTCAGTGGATGTGAGCTTGATGTTCTGTTCCATTGGAGTAGTCAAAGGATCGCACTGAGCCATGCCAAACTTGTTTAACAAATCTCCAATGTACTTCTTCTTCTTAGAGAGGAATATAAACTACAGATGTTGAGTTACTTCAATTCCAAGGTAGTATTGAACATACCTCAAGTCGGTCATTTCAAAACCTTTCCTCAATTCCTTCTTTATGGATGCAATATAACTCTCATTATTCCCTGTCATCAAAAGACCATCTACATACACCACAAGATATACAAGTGTTTTGCCAACTTTCTTGACAAACAAAGTTGCATCATCAACATCATAATGTTTGAAGTTGAGTTTCAGAAGATGCTCAGTTAACTTCTTGTACCAGGCTCATGGTGCTTGCTTGAGTCCATAAAAGGATTTTACAAGCTTGCATACTTTATGTTATTGACCCTTCGCAACAAATCCTTTTGATTGGGACATAAAAACATTCTCTTTCAAATATCCATTGAAGAAAGTAGTTTTTACATACATTTGATGGACTTTCCAACCGTTCTTAGTTGCCAAGGCAAAGAGTGTCCGGATGGTAGCCATTTTGTTGTGGGGGCAAAATTCTCTTCATAGTCGACCCCTTCCTTCTGTACAAAACCTTTTGCCACAAGCCTCACTTTGTGCTTGTCAAGTGAGCCACCATCTTTATACTTGTTCTTGTAGACCCACTTGCAGCCTATTGGTTTAGTTCCCAATGGAGGATCAACCAACTTCCAAGTGTCATTCTTTATCAAGGCATTATACTCTTTTTGCATCACTTCTTTCCATTCATCATGAGAAGCGGCTTATTTGAAGGAATTTGGTTCATGAGAAGCAGCTTATTTGAAGGAATTTGGTTCAAAATCTTAAGACAAATTCAGTTCACAATCATAAGAAATATCCATATCAATAGGTGAATCAAAATCGTCTACAACACCTGCATTTTTCCTGGTTGAATTTCTTGTTCTTGTCTTTCCAACCTCATTAGGATGAACAATTTCAAGTGTCTTTGTCAGCCATTTTAAAGGACCTTTCTGAGATGGCCTAGGCTGCTTAGTTGACTGAGTTTGGGATGAATCAAGATTGAGTCTCCAAATTATGTCAATCACATCACTCAAAGTGTCAATAGTGGTTGGAGATTCATGTTGGGGAGAGAGTGCTTCAGAAGAAGATTCCACAGATTGATCCAATATAGGAATCCCCCCTTCAGGATGTGGAATCTCATTATCAAATTATTGAAAGGACTTGGCATGTGCGAATCTATCCAAGCGATCAAGCTGCTGATCAACAACATTGTCAACCTTGGAAGATTCAAGAAATATCACATCTCTATACACTACAATTTTCTTATTAACTTCAACATAGAGACGATATGCTTTAGAGGTATTTGAACACCCCAAGAAGACAAAAGTACGACTACTTGCACCAAGTTTGCTTCTTTGGTGCTTGGGTATCAAGGCATAATAGGTGGAACTAAAGACCTTGAGATGCTTTACTGAAGGAATGTGGCCATACCACATTTCATAAGGAGTCTTTTTGCTAATAGCATTGGATGGACACCTATTCTTTATATACACAACACATAGAACTGCACCAACCCAAAATATACATTTTACCTTCTTGAAAAGCATCATGGAATGTGCCATATTTAAGATTTTCTTGTTCATTCTTTTAGCTACTCCATTTTGTTGGGGATTTAAGGCACAATTGTTTGATTTTTGATCGCATGCTGGCAAAGATAGTTTTCACATTCATTTGAAGTGTATTATTTTCCAATATTACTATGAATAGATCAAATATGAGTCTATGCATCATTTTCAATCTATGCATGAAAGTTCTTTAATGTTTGAAAAGCATCAGATTTGTTCTTCAATAAATAAGCCCAACACATTTTGGTGTAGTCATCAATAAATGTCATCATATATTTATTTCCATTTGTAGAAGGGACAAGCATTGGGCCACATAATTTTGAATGAATAATTTCAAGTTTTCTATGTGCTCCGAAATGTGAATCATGAAAAGATTGTTTGTTGTGTTTTCATAAGATACAAACATCACATTGCTTAAGTTTCCTAGGAATTGTAGGCAAACCAATAACACCACTTTTCTTCAACATACGAAGGTTTTCATAATTCAAGTGTCCAAATCTAGCATTCCATAAAAGACTTGATGGAAATGTTCCTTCTTCATAATGAGAATTGTATGAGAAGTTTTGTGGACAAGACGAGATACCTTACAGCTTCAGAAGTCTTTCTTCTTCTATCCCCATCATGACAAGTGAGCGATATGATTCTTTTTTGACCTCGACCTTGCCATCAAACATACGAATGGAGTTTCCTTGCTAGCAAATGTTTACCAAACACTACAACACAAAGGGGGGTTTTAAGACAATTTTTGGGTAAATTGTCCTAACTTGAGACAAAAGATAACTTGTGTATTGTCTCAAATATTGTCTTTAAGCGGGTGTCTCAAATTAAATTGTCTTAAAATTAAATTGTCTTAAAATATTGTCTCTATAAAGACAATATATAACACAAGCATTTTTTTCTCTCTAGAGACAATTTCATTTGTCTCTCCAAAGACAATTTCATTTTTGTCTCTCTAGAGACAACAGTTGGGATTAAAGACATATTCTCTTTAAAGAGACAATGTCTCTAATCCTAACTATTGTCTCTCTACAGACAATAGAAAATTAGATAATACAACATCATGTTTGTCTCTTTAGAGACAATATAAAATAATAAATCTAGAAAATAGCTCACCATTGAAATAAATCAATATTAAAAGTATTTAATTAAAAATAAGCTACAATATCATTGACTAATTCATATTAGGACACAGTGGAATCAAACCACCAACCTCTTGCTTATAAAGCAGGCACTCTTCATTGAGCTAGCACGCTTTAAAGATTCACAATAAAAATTGCAATAAAAATAATAGCTATTAAAAACAATTTGGTTAAAAAATAATAAAACAATTAAAATGAAAATAAAATATGAATAACTTACAATTTTGATTAATTTTATTTCATTTATAATTACAATACATTTTTGAGTTAAATAGTTAAAATAAAAATATATCCAAATTAAAATCACAACTGAAATTATATCAAAATCTCTAAAAATAAATTTAATAAAAGCACTTTACAAAGTCGTCACAAATCTCACAGTAAATTGAAAAGGATACTTTTGAATGGAATGGTTGAAAATGCACTAGCAAGATTTTATCTTTTTTTAGATAATATGTATGTATGTATGTATATATATATATATATATATGTATGTATGTATGTATGTATGTATGTATGTATGTATGTATGTATGTATATATATATATATATATATATATATATATATATATATATATATATATATATATATATATATACTAAATTCACCCCAGAAGAAATGAACTCACCCACACCTATAGATGAAATATCCTCAAGATGAATTATTTGTGTCTTCAACCCTCACAAATAGGTTTTTAGATATGAATGTGAATAATAATAAATTTAAATTTAAATATATGAACTAACCAAGAATTAAAATAATCAAATCAATACATACCAATCACATTTAACAAACATAGTGCCAAAGATTTTTTCCTCTCCAAACATCTTAGTGGAATATATAAAAAGTAATTGAAATTAAGGAAAAATGGTGATGAATGGGTTCGTGGGTAAACAACAAAAGTTCAAGGCCATGTTACACCACTCTCAAAACTGCTATCTATATTATTGTAACATGATATGAAAATAATATTAATCCCCACATTCAAATGGTGTTCATAGATAGATATTCATCCAAGTAGATGGCAACCCTAGATTTCTAGGTTTGTATACCTGCTTTTTTAGTAGTTCATCCATTTTTCCCTGTTTTTTTAGACAAAAAGATCCATTAATAAGTAGAACATATATTTTATGACAATAAAACAACCATTGCCTACAAAAAGCAGTACATTATGTGGATCTTTATATCAATTATAGGTTTGTCCACAATACCTTCTTTTTTTTCGCAATTCTGTGTTCTCTTCTTTGAGTTATGTTACTTCAGCTTCCAACTCAACAGTATATGGCTGCAAACAAGGAACAATATATTCCTAGGTAAAAATCTAGCAGCAAATACCAAGTTTTTCAAACTAAGGGTTATGTTAAAATGTTTGTCCGAACATAGTTGGGTCGTTAAAATAGATACAAGCATCACAAAATTGATATCAATTAGCAAAACACAATAGTTATAAAAAATCCTTTCATCATATTTCTCCAACAATAGTTTATCGATCAGAAATGACATTATTACAAAATAAGACAAACATATTTTTATGCTCAGTTAATAGATCAAGGATAGTTTACTTATCTTAAGTTTAGAAGGGTAGACCTTTGAGGACAAGCTGACAAAACTTATTCAAAACCAAGCACGTGAGGTATCTTACCTTCATTACAAGGTTTGGCACAATGTTACCCTTTAGCTCAGTTAAGACCTTTCAGACAAGCACATAGCGAGAACCATCTTTCCTTCAGCATTGTTGCTTCCTTCTGGAGTGTCCAGGTGGCCAAGAATACCATTATGAGGGTTGGGATAATCTTATCTTATACCTCAGGTAAGACATAGATGATTGGGCAGGTAGACCCCTCTCTCCTACAACTTTGTTGCATCCTTTTTGGAGCACCCAAGGTCACGAGGAAAATTATGAGAAAAATCAAAGGAAGACAAACCATGATATCAAATATTTGTAAGCCACAAGCAAGGACCTCCCAACCCATAGTAAAAAGATGAGGACCTAACAAATAGATAGTGAACCATTAGTTTCGCAATCTCAAAATCCAGCCAAAAATAGGCAGGTCACTTGTGCATGGAGTCCATTAGAAATGGCTTATACTTTACTCTTCAATCCTAATATCTTCCCTACAATGTAGGTAGGTACCTTAAGCCATAGAATGGATCTTAACATAGACTTATATGTAGTTAAAATTACATTGTATAAACTATAATGTTGGAGGCTTTTGATCGATCCAGCAAATAAATATCTAAAACATTAAGGACATAATTACTCTTTCACGTTCCTAAGATTAAAAAAATGATACTTACTCTTTGATGAACCTAATATTAAAACAAATGACACAAACGCTATTTTTACCTCTAATTTAGGTAAAGCACAAAATAGCATGTTTTAGTAGAAAATTAAAAAATTCTACGAAGAAAGACAGTTCATATTTCTATAGGATTTGGACAATCTGTCGAGGGGAGGCGGGAACAGGGAGCAGGGAAGAATGATCTCAGATCAGCGCGCGCAGAGGTTTTTGGAACGCCTATGAAGGGCGGACGAGGAGGGGGCTCCACTCCCTCCTACAAGGAGGCCCTGGCTAGCAGGGAGAAAAAGCCTCAAGAAGATGTTAGGGAATCGGGGGTGGAAGGAGAGAAAAACACAGTAGCAGGAATAGAGGAGCCCACAGAAAAGGTTCAATATAGCACAAAATACAAGGAGGTAGAGGACAAACAACAGGCAACTAAAGACAAGAAACACAAGGGACCATGCAAGCCCAAAGCAGACATAACTCCCAGGGTGATATTAAATAATCCAGAGCTGCAGGCGTACAGGGAACATATGGGGACATATGCCATCATCTACAAGTTCATGGGACTATGGCCCACTGAAAAAGCTCTACAATCATGGATCAGATACCACTGGAAACCTAAAGGAAGCATAGATCTTCACCTTGGGTCTAAGGGTTTCTTTACGGTGGTGTTCACAAACATTGAAGATAAGGACAGAATATTTGAAGGAGGGCCCTACTTCTATGCTGCTACAGGACTCTACATGAGACCTTGGATTATGAACTTTGTGCCAGAAAAGGAGACTTTTACTTCAGTCCCGGTTTGGGTAAGACTCTACTCTCTACCTCTTGACTACTGGCAAAATGAATCATTACAGGCCATAGGCAATAAATTAGGACGCTTTGTTAAAGCCTCTGAAGCTACTAGAAGGAGAAAATACACTTCCTTTGCTAGAATTTGTGTGGAAATGGACCTATCAGGAGCTCTACCGGAGGAGATAATCTTGGAAGTTTTTGATGAAGAATGGGCACAAACAGTAGATTATGAGCACATTCCATTCAGATGTCGCAAATGCCATGAACATGGACATCTTTTTAGGGACTGTCCACTCAACAAGGAAATAAACAAAAGCAGAAGCACTACAGTGAAAGATGCAGACAGCTTTTAGAAAGTAGTTAACCGAAGCAAAGGAAGTAAGAGAGGTCCGAGAAATCAGCAGCAAGGAGAACAACAGTTCAGGCAAAACAGTTTCCAAGGGCTTTAGGAAGAGGAAGAGAATACTAAAGTAGAACAAACAATGGAAGGAAGTTCTGCAGAAAAGGAGGAAGGGAACAACCCAGTACAAACATGAAATGAGGAGTACCAGAAAGAGGCCACCATGAATGATGTTGAACAAGAAATGGATCAGGAAATAACCCAGAGCGACATGGAGATGGAGGATCACGAACTACAAGAAATTTTGGAGGAAGAGCATCTAGATCTAGAAGGCTTGTTCGAACAAGGAACCAAAGAGGGAGTGGATTCATTACCTCAAAAGGAGTTCCACAGAGTATAATATCTATTCATCTGGAAATCTTAGAATAAAGGATCCAAAAAGCTAAGGAAGAATGGAAAACAAGGCAACGAAGGAGTGAAAGCTTTGAAAGGCACACCAGGATTAGCACCAAGAATCCCAGGAAAGGAAAGAGGCTGAAAAAGACAAAACAAGCTGTGGATGGAATGTGGGAAGTTAATGATAGATTCAGGTAAGATGAAAGACCTATCCAGCTACTCCTTTTTTAATCTTTGATAATGAAGTTTACGTCTTGGAATATAAGAGGTCTAGGCAGTAAAAGAAAACAAAGATTATTAAGTAACAGAATGAAACAAGTAGCCCCGGATATGATCTTCATTTAGGAAACTAAATGTTCCATTCAAAAGGTAAGAGAGATACATGGAAAATGGCTCAATAGATTTGAGTTTTTGGAGGTCAAAGTAAAGAATACAGCTGGAGGTATTCTCACACTTTGGAACCCCCAAAAGATTGACATGATAGATGCTGAAGCATCCAGAAATTATCTTTCAGTGATCATTCGGCCAGTGGGAGATAAGGAAAGGTACTTGGTTACGAATGTGTATGGCCCCGAAAGGTTGGAGGACAAACTCTTGTTTCTTGATTCATTGAATAAGCTCAGAGAACGTCATGCAAGAATCCCCTGGATCTTAGGGGCGATTTCAATCTGATAAAGACGTTGTAGGAAAAAAAGGAGGAACCATAATTCTATCCAAAGATTCTTGTGCATTTCAGACCTTCATAGACAATATGAAGCTCGTGGATATTGCCATGAATAATGGGGCCTTTACTTGGAACAATAAAAGAGGAGGAGAGTCTCAAGTGGCATCCAAACTGGACAGGTTTATAATCTCAGAAGATCTTATGATCAAGGACAAGAACATAGTTGTGAGTGTTCTTCCCTTTGGAGGCTCGGATCACTGGCCAGTACAACTAGACATTCAGGGTATTGGCAAACACAACAGACCTTTTAGATGTGAAAATATCTGTCTCTCCCACCCAGACTTCTATAACAACATTGCTATCTGGTCAGCGGAGTTTGGAGATTCAAGGCACAAGAATGTTCTTTCTTCAAAAAAGGCCCAAACATATTAAACTCCAACTCAAGGAGTGGAACAAGAAGGGATATGGCAACATTTTTGAAGAGAAAGAAATTGTGGAAGGAAAATTGCAGAGACTCAACCAAACCCTGATTACTGAGGGTTTTGATAAGGAATGGAATGAACTGGCAACTAAATATCATCAAGATTGGGACAACTTATGTAAGCAAGAGGAAATTTTTTGGAGGTAGAAATCCAGAGTGCAATGGCTAAAAGAAGGAGATCGCAACACCGGATTCTTCCACAAAGCCACTATGGTGAACAGAGCTCACAATAGGATTTCTACTATTAAGGACAAGAAAGGTAACATGCTTAGCACGCATGAAGAAATAGAAGCAGAACTTGTTCAACACTTTCAGGACATTGCTTAGGAAACATGCACTAACAGAAATCAATCTATCAAGGAGATCACCAAGCATATACCTAAGCTAGTCTCCAAAGAAGACAATTTCAAACTCAACAGACTAGTGTCAGAAGAGGAGGTTCTTAAAGAGATGCAAAATGGCAAGGCACCAGGTCCGGATGGGTTCAATGTAGACTTCTTCAAAGCCTGGTGGAATTTAGTTAAACAGGACATTTTGAGCATGGTGGAGGATTCAAGGAGGGATAAAACTATCCTGAAGGTGCTTAACACCACCTTTATCGCCCTGATCCCTAAACAGGATGTAGCCCTAACTCCTGATAGGTTCAGACCCATTGCCTTGTGCAATGTTGTCTACAAAATTATCTCCAAAGTGGTGGCCAATAGACTCAAACCCCTTCTTCCTACCCTGGTGACAGTGGAACAGTCAGGATACATGGAAGGCAAACAAATCCTCGACAACATCATTCAAGCTCATAAGGTGGTTCACTCTTTGACTAACAATAAGAGAGCTGGTATGATCATGCAACTGGACATAGCCAAAGCCTATGACAAGCTAAACTGGACATATATCAAAAAAGTTCTTGCTACTTTTGGGTTTGATCATAACTGGATCAGATGGGTAATGGCCCTAGTCACTTCACCCAGCTTTTCAATTCTAGTTAATGGTTCACCCTCGGAGACTTTCACTCCTTCAGGAGGCTTAAGGCAGGGAGATCCACTCTCTCCTTTTCTTTTCATAATCATGATGGAAGGGCTGGGAAGGATGATCAGACAGGCCAAGGTAGTGGGTTCAGTCAAAGGTCTCCAACTATCTAAAGAGGGGCGTGCTCTAACACATCAACAATTTGTGGATGATACTATGCTTCAAGGGATTCCCATGGTCAAGGAAGCTCTTGCATACAAGCAAATCCTGAAAAAATTTGTCATGGCTTCAGCTTTGGAGGTAAATCTCTCTAAATCTAAATTTTTTTTCCTTAATACTCACATTGCTATTCAAAGAAATATTGCCAGAATTATGGGCTTCCAAAGGGAGATCCTCCCCTCGGAGTATTTAGGAGTTCCTCTCACAACCAAACCTTTACACAAGAGCATATGGGAACCAGTCATTAAAAAATTGCAACACAAGGTCAAGAAATGGACCTACATATCCCTAAATTTGGCTAGCAGGTTAGTGCTAACCAAAGCTATCCTGCAATCCATCCCTACCTTTATGTTATTTGTTCTACCAGCTCCTCAAAGTGTACTACATCATCTCAGATCCATCCAAAGAGACTTCCTCTGGGGCAAGGGGGGAGGAACATAAGAAGTGGGCCCTAGTAGCTTGGGATAAGATATCCAAACCTAAGAGATGTGGGGGGCTAGGCTTGGATGAGACTGACTTACTTCGCAACGTTCTAGGTGCCAAATTATGGTGGCGTTGGGTTAAAGAGCCAAAGACTCAATGGGCAACCATTTGGAGAGAAAAATATGCTAGCTCTTGGCATATCCATGATCTAATAATAATGTCAGGTCACAGAAAGGGCTCAGGTCATAGAAAGGGCTCGCACATTTGGAACAAAGCTTGGGATAACTGGGGTTTGGTCCAAGGAAACAGCTTATGGGAAATTAGAGAAGGAAATCTCAACATGTTCTGGGAGGACAAATGGAAAAAAGAACCTATACTATTAAATGAAGACGTAAGGGATCTCAAGGAATTCACGAATAGCAAGAGACCTTCTAAGGTGAAAGACTTTTGGGAGCAAACCAATAACAATGATAAATGGAGAATCTGGAGGAATTTTGACTTTAGGGATAACAGTACCCTGAAGGCTAAAGCAGAAACTCTTAAGGAAGAGTTAGATTAGAGGAGGATTCTCAAAGCTGAAGGCCACGATCAACTGAGATGGGGTAACAATAATGAGGGGGGTTTTAACCTCAAGGAAGCAAAGCTCATTCTCGTTGAGCTTAATTCTCAACCTCTAGACAAAACCTGGCTTAACCTTTGGGGACACCAGAGTTGGATGAAGATTAAACTTTTCATGTGGCTCGTTCAGCACAAGAAAATTCTAACCTGGGACAATATTAGGAAGAGGGGCATTCTGGGACCTTCCAGATGCTAGCTTTGTGAGAGGCATGAGGAAACCATGGAGCACCTTCTCAACAACTGTATGTTCTCCTCTAGTCTGTGGGACTCTTTTGCCTGTTTTTTCCATCAGACAGATAGGGACAAACATAGCATCTACAACACCCTAACCAACTGGAGAAAATATTTTTTAGACAATGAAGTTCTAGCCATAGCTTGGGCCCTCTTTCCAAGCTTCATTGTTTGGAATGTTTGGAAAGAGCGGAACAACTGAATCTTTAAAGGTAAAGAGAACTTCCCAAAGCATTTTGGAGCTGATCTTAAAACAGCTCAAGGAAACGGTTAGCACCATTGTGCGAAACCTCCCCAAGAACCAACCTTCGGCTACCGACCTGAGAATTCTCTGTGATCTAGGCCTACAAGGCATCTCTCCTCAGGGTCTGGATAGAAATCTAACCTCCTTGAGGGACGCACAAGATTTCTGGCATCCTCCTCCAAAGGGTTATCTGAAATACAACATAGATGGAGCTTCAATAGGCAACCTAGGTATAGCTGGTTATGGAGGGGTTCTCCGCGATGAGAATGGTATTGTCCTCTTCATATTCCACTATCATCTGGGACAGGCTACTAATAACTTGGCAGAATTGATGGCTATGGAGCAATGTTTAGAGTTCCTGAGTCAGGAAAACATGCAAAATGTGATAGTGGAAGCTGATTCTGAACTTATTATCAATTCAATCAAGAAAATCAGCGGAGGTTCTAAGCCAGAAAAAGTCTCAAAAAAATGGAGACTTATTCAGGGATTCCAATGGATTCAACACCACCTTCAAAGCCTCCGTACTGTTGGCTTTAAGCATGTTCGCAGGTTGGTGAACAAATTTGCAGATTTGCTTGCTAACCAGGGTGTTAGTAGCACAGAGATTAGAATGGCATCAAATTGGCATGAGCTTCCGCAGAGCAGGTTAAAGATGGTTGTACAGGAACAAACAGAAAATGATAAGTTGGAGTATAAAGACAGAGCCTGGAACCAGGGATCAAATTGACTCAACCTTTGCTTTCAACATTGGCTTGTGTCATCAGTTTCGTATAGGTGGTTTTGTGGCATGGCAGATACCTAATCTGGTCGCTCGCATCCCCAAGGTAATCTAGAGGAAGATCTCTATTTATAGTGGAGAACGATTTGCATCCCTCATCTATTCAGCGTTCCAACATCAGGCAAGGGAGATCCTTAAGTGCAGAGAGAAACCTGCTTCTTCCGGCGACCGATCCTTTAAAATTTTGGAGTCTCAACATGGTTTATAGCCCCCAGGCGGTTTTACGACTGATCGCACTGCTTTTTGTTGGGAAGCGGTTTTGTTCATTTGGCAGTGATGCCACTCACCCTCTGACATGTGGCAGTGAGAGGGGTCCAAAAACCACTCTTCCCCGCTCACTAAAGTCGTCCCTTCTTATCCCACACAATATCAACATCATCCGTTGGATTTAGTCAACGGTAATCTACAGCTGCATCAGTCGAGCATCTTGGGTTATACTTTGGTCTTTTTGACAGAGCGTTATCACCCTCGACTGTCAGTCTTAATGGGTTTTTGGACAGCTCAGATGAACAGAGCTTTTCCTAAAGTGAGGGTGTCAGTTTGTTCATGGGCTCTCTGGAAGCCAGGTGGCATTTTTGTTGATTTTCCGTGGGTTCGGGTTTCTTTGTAAAACCTTTTGGTTCTGTCTTGGGGGTCTTGTCCTTCTTTCTTGTAATTTGTACACTATTTTTTTGGTTTTTTGAAATAGAAGGATCCATACTTGCCTTAGCAAAAAAAAGACAGTTCATATTTCTATAGAAGATTCAGTGTCTCAAATTCAAAATTTGACAGATGAAAACTATGCTTCTCATTTTTTACCAAAATAGATACTTAATTGCAACAAATCAGAGCATAGCCTACAGTGTACACACAGCTCTTTAGTACCTGTCTTGCAAGAAAAATTGTAAAATACATCACAGGAGACCTTGCACATAGACACAATTTCAAAAAATATAAACAATCACCTAGAACAAGTGCAAGATAGTTTTTTCATGAACCAAAAAAATTTCAGTACTAGGATTCTGGAAACTCCTCCAACATAACAAATAATATAAAACAAGACAATAAATATAATTGTTAACTTATATTTTAGGAAATAATAAGGTTTGTAATTGAGTTTGAGTTAGGTTTGTAATATAATGCACCGACAAAATCCAAGAGCGAGTTTGAAGGGCGGGTTATGGTACAAGAGCCAACAATTTGGGCCAAGTGAGATCAGTTTCAGGATCAAAAGTTGAATGTAGGCCTCATGTAGATCAGACCCATACTCTCTAACTTTTATAGTAAGGTGAAATCACTGGTACAGAAAAGGCTAGTTTTATATTAGTACTTTTGGATTACATGATTTGATCTCATGTCAAGAAGTATGCAAAAGGTCTCAGACAATGGAAACATGATCTTAACAGTGTACTCTTGAGCATGCATCCAAAGTAATGTTTATTTAGGTAAATGGGGCAGGTTTAAGATGAAACTGGAAAGAATGTTGCTATGCAATACTTCATGCTAAAGCATTGTACAGAGACATGTCCACTCATTCATTTTACAATCCATACATATCATAAACATATAATGATCAAAATTTTTTATTGATCATTTGACCTAGAGACACAGTAGAAAGTAAAGCACTAGCTAAATGTCATAGAGGACACCTTGTATACAATACTTGCCTACCTTCAACACAAAGGTTCAACGCAACAAAGAAAAAATCCCTAATATAAACATGATGATCCTTTATTTTTGGTGTCTCCTTTTGCACTAATGGTGAAGCAAAACATCATCAACATCTAAAACCTAACTCAAGGTGGAAGAGAATAATACCTACTCTTGCTACTAGGTATTTGGCATCACCAAGCTCATGTTATACTACTTAGTCTCACTTTGTTAAACTACACAATGATTGTCAGGTTGGTGCCATATGATGAGAAGCCCCATATTGACATACCACACATTCCTAATAATTGTGTTAATATAAAGGCAAGATACCATCGTGAAATCCTTCTCAAACTTGGAAACAAACTTATCCAACTAAGTTTCTATAGATGTTACTACCTACTTTTGTTGTTGCTTCCACTTACCCTTCTTCTAATCTAGATTCTAGACATTGTAATGCATAATGACCATGCTTATGAGGAATGAAGCAGTTATTTTTACTCAAGTCCTTTCCTAACTATGAGGTTGACTCCTCACTGTTTTCCATTACCCTTGCTAGGTCCTTTACCTTTGCCCTTATTAGGTCATCTCTATGGATCTAATATTGTTTCACAATATAACCTTCCTATTTATGTTCTCACTCTACTAGAGGCCCACTAGGGCATAAAACATATCCTTTATTGTTTTCTTATCATATATAGAGGGATCAAATGATCCTTTACAATGCCCATGATCATCCACTTGGACTGAACTTTTGTCCTCGTCTACACTGCCAACCACTTCAGATCTATTGGTGAAGGCACGATATCCTAGATATCAATCTTTTAATAAGAGCATAACCCTTAGTTTCTATAACAAAAAAATGATGCACCATAAAGTCTATCCTCGAATCTGAAGCTAGCTAACACCATCTTTGAGATCCAATATGCAAACACATAGATCTAAAAATTAGTCCTTCAAACAAATATGTAAACCATCTAACTATTGGTCCATCATTTTGACAATTTCTTTACCACTATAAATGCTGGAGAATTTCAATTAGAACAAGGAGGTTTGTTGGGCAACAAGTCCCTTCCTTGAGTGAAAAACATATAAGGAAAGCATATGTTCAGCTGAACCTGGCTAAGCTTGATGACATTATGTATGCGGGTGATAGATGCAGCGTTTTAGGTTTCTGTTGTTTGGGTTTCATTTTGTGGTAGATTTTTACCCTCCACCTCGAGGAAGGCTTGTTATCTAAGAACATCATCCTAAACTCCTGCCTAGAAATAATGCAATTGAAGAATGAGTCATGGACAAGGATAACTCTCTTCTGGTCTAGGATCTTATCACTTTTCCATCTCTATGGATATGAAACAACAAGACTTGCAAATTGTGATATGCCCACATCCTCCACAACCAAAGTCCATAGAGGGATTGACCTTAAATATAAAACTCAAGGAAAATGAAATTCTGGTCCCTTCACAAGCTAGTTATCCAAAGAATTTTCACAGAGAAAGGGTATTTCAGTAGTCACTAGTAAGAGTTTCTAAATCTTATCAAAGCCATGGAAAATAATACTCAATATGTATTACTGAAAACATTTTCTAAGCTAGAATTAGTTATTTTTTCCTTAGGTATTAGTATTACAACAAAAAGAAATCAGTTAGGAACTTGACAATATCTTTCACTTCAAGAATGGATCTCTTTAAAAGGATTTAGGTTTATTCTTTTAGACTCCTTTTAGCTTTATCATGGGGAAAAAATGAAAAGGGAAAATGCTAAGAAATTCTTGTGCATATCATGATGTACAACTCCTAATCTGACTATGAACCCACATATTTTCCATTTTGACCTGACCAATATATTCACAGTTAAAGATAGGCAGCTGAACAAAACAAATAAAACAAAATGCATTTACTTAGATAAAAATAATAAAGGTAACTTAAACCATTTTAAGTAGCAACCAAACCCCTTAAACCCTATAGGCCTAGTAAGAAGCAAGTAGAGAAGCATTATAAACTCAAAATTTGATGTCTTTGCCTTTTATGTCCAAATAGAGATGTGGAAAGTGTGGATCATGTTTGCAGACAATATAGGCCACATCCATCAATAAAAAATTGCTAAAGACACACAAAAATCGTGGATGGGTAACTCAAGCATTGATTTCTTTGTTTTCTTTTGTTTTTAACGTCGAACCAAACCTTTGGTTTATCAGGCCATACAAAAAGGAAAGGGAGAGTTAGTCTGCTTCTAGATGCTCAACCCTGTGGTCTACCACTTCTGTTATGAATTTTCCTTGACAATTAGTATTTTTCTTGTTAAGACTAAAGAGGTGAAAATTTTTACAATATTTGGTAAAATAGTTTGACAGTTTAGTAGAGGACAAAAATTGCTTGCCACAACTGAGCCCTGGCCCTTGACAAGATAAGAGGTAAAGCTACCAACCATGCAATAAGACATGATACTTTGAGCTCTAGTGAGAGAGAGATCCAAACCGTACATGACTGATTATATGTGCCACAGTATGACCTTTTGCAATCATTTATGGGAAAGTGGGGCATTTGCACAGAAATGAAATTCACGATGAGGTTGGAAGAACAATCTACTGGTCTCTGAATGGACCAACTTTGCATAGCTTAAGAATTCCATCATACATTCACTCTTAGTCATCTTATTTATTACTCTGCATATAGAGCTGCTATGACCAAGTTGGATAGGTTCCTTCTTCCTTTTGATCTAGTGCTTGGAAAATATAATTTGAAGCATATGTAAGCAATTACATATGATTCTAAAAATATTCAAAGTCTGACCATACTTAAATTTTAAAAAAGAAAAGAGGCCCTACAAAGATTTCACTAATAAAATGCCTTAGTGAAAGAAAAAAATCAGATCTCTTAGATTTGGATGGCTTCCATGAAGAAAAGAGGCAGACATAAAACGTTTCCATGATACTTAATATTGAGAAAAAAAGTGGGACTAGGAAAGAGGCAGACATGAAACATTTCCAAAAATAAACTGATACTTAATATTGAGAAAATAATGAGACTCAAACTACAACCAGGATTTTCCTTACCATTTAGATAGTTTTTTTTAGTATGATACTTCAGATTCATCACATAACGTTTTCGTGTCTATGTTTCCAAATATAAAAAACTAGGACTCAAACTACACCCAGGATTTACCTTACCACCTAGATAGTTTTTTTTAATATTATACTCTGAATTCATCACATAATGTTTTTGAGTCTATGTTTCGAGCTAACAACTATAGCTCATCATCAAAACACTTGAACCACACTTGTTGGCTCTAAAACGTCAACTCAAAAACATTATGTGATGGATTCAGAAGTATCATGTAAAATTGTTCAGTATAAATATTATCTTCAACGTGTGAATAGTGATGGATTCATAATATTTACACGCGTGAATAAAATTGTCTTTCAAACAGGCTTTGCTCCGGCTCTCGTTTTGGGATGCGTTCTTGAACTCTCACTGAATGATCTGGAATAAGACCTACATGTATTTGTAATAAGTTTCGGGTTCACTTTTCTTAAATATACAATTCTTAATAAAATTTCAATGACTTTGATATTGTAACAGAGTTCTTAAAAAATTCCCTCACCACTTAGTTCAGTTTTTCTCAGTTGACCTCTTTAAACTAAAAATTTTATGAGTCCTTTTGTTCGTTGAAACTATTCAATTTCTTTTAATTTTTAGAATAAAATATTTTTTATTATTTTATTTTTTAATTACATAAAAAATTATAAAAATGTATAACTTTTGAAAAATGGAATATTATTATTATTATTATATCAAGTATAACTATTTAACAATCCCAATAATAAATACATCTTCTGTAAAGATCAAGTGGAAAGTAAGTATGTAGGCTATCTTAAACCAAAATTCCAAACATAGCTAAATCCTAAAGCTCATAAAATAAGCCCATTTTCCAGGTATTTTACTTCCCTCCCTACTTGGATGCGGAACTAGATTTTGCCAACAGATATTGTAACAATATTTTTATCATCCGATTTGCATGTTTCAGAAGAGTTCAATTTGCTTTGGAATCGTCAATATTTCAATCTTTCTTACATCACTCTGGGTTACTTCTTTAGTGAACATAAGTTTTGTCTATATTGCCACTATTGTAACATGCATTTTTGTTGCCTGTAGTATTCATTTTTCATACAAGAACTTGAAAATATTTCAAAAATAGATAAAAGCAAGAGGAAGGAGTAATAATGGTATATCGGGTATGTTTTCTTTGTAAAGGAACAAGTAAAAATAAAAGAATCGGCCCCGGTATGGCCAAGGATTAAGCCAATGGTTATATGAATGTATACGTATATATATATCGCAAAGCACATTGTGTATTGAAATCGCAAAAGAAACAAGTGATAAAGTGTTAAAGATCTGGACTTGAAATATATATATTATATTTAAAAGCCTGATGGGTCCGCGAAGCACCGAATGCATATATATGGGTTCTGCCGATTGCGATTTGCGATGACGGACCCGAAAAACTATATATTTTTATAGTTCCGGAAGGTCCACGAGGCGTACGAAGGGTGGATTTAAAATTACAAGTGAGATTTCGGGTGGAGTAAAAATGGTAAGAAGTTTTTAGTGGATCTCACCCGATTCCACTTATAGTTCGACACGTAGTAGCTGGGTGGAGAGAGAAAACCACTCATTTCGGGCGGGTATTCTCCGTGCTTATGTCCCACCCAAAATCTTTGTAGACTGTCTGATCCACTAAGCATAGATCTATGGTGGGGATCTAACGGGAAAGTTGTGCTGGTTTGGAGAAGACACCAGCCATTGATCTGCTGGCGGAAGATCAACAACGGTGATTTAAATATCGCATTACAAACGTTGAAGTGCTATATCGGTGGAAAAGGTATGCCTCGATAGTTGTGTGGAACCTGTGTTAAAAGTGGAAAAGCATGTTTTATGGAATATTTCTATTATAAAAGGTACATAATAGTAATAGCAAAAATATGAAAGATTTATGTGTAAGTCCAACATTACCATAGTTATGCGGCTTAAGGGTGCATAAAGTTAAGTTTTTTGGTGATCTATCATGTGAAAGGGCCGATTGCGATATGTGGTGGCCAGACCCGATAGTTTATATATGATGTGCTTTATAAGTCCAGCAGGTCCGCAATATCGCTAGGTTTGAGTTCAAGCACCAATTGAAAGCGCCGATTGCGATTTGCGACGGCGATTCAGACCTGATATTATATATGCCATGTTTTATACTTTGGGCAAGTCCGCCATATCATAGATTGTTAAGGTTTGGGTTAATACATCAATTGAAAGTGTCGATTGCGATTGCGATAGGTTTCGGACCCGATGAATTATTAAATACAG
This sequence comes from Pinus tabuliformis, assembly GCA_031772625.1. Taxonomy (NCBI): domain Eukaryota; kingdom Viridiplantae; phylum Streptophyta; class Pinopsida; order Pinales; family Pinaceae; genus Pinus; species Pinus tabuliformis. The sequence goes on along the minus strand of CM062816.1, from coordinate 1,816,278,518 downwards.
ATTTATGTCTAATCGAGTTCGTAAGGGAGTTAGAAGACTGTTGAAAAGGCGTAGCCAATGGGTTTATGCAACAGATTTAATTATTTTTGAGTTCCGTAATAAACCAAAGGTTTGCGTTAATTTCGTTGTATAAAGGGAAGAATCTGTATTAGAGCCGAATTCGAAGAGGAAGGCAATTGGTGCTGTTTCTTTTGTATTTTGGCCAATCAAAACGCCTGATACATACGTAAGCCCATATTTATGCACGACTAACATAGTTTATCATGACTAAAATGGATTAATCATTATTTAAGCATATACAGAAGAACTCAGCGGCCAATCAACAGAGCAAGCCAATAGTTATCGTTATCTTCTAAATTCAGTTATTTTCCTATTATTTTATGTTCTTTGAGGTGTCTTTTACCCTCTGTGTAATATTTTCTAATAGGTTTTACTTCAAATAGTTAGGGAAATAGTTTAGTAGTTTGACAGTTTGAGAGATCAGCCACTGTTTCACAAATGTATAAAAGGGGAAAATTTACAAAGAAGGGGTTGGAATTTTGGAGAACCCGGAGACTAGGCCACTGTATTCCTGATATAACTATTGATTAATGAAAGAATTATAAGTTTCCATGAATTGTTGGGTATAATTTTGTCACCTTCTCTGTCATGTGTCATCTTATGTTTTCTTATTTCAAGTATAGTAATGAAGCTACAAATATTTATTTTCTTATGTAGATAAAGTTAAAATTTCTTAAAAGGGCACTCCTATACTTGAAGTTTTCACCTTCCTTTCTAAGTTATAGATAATAGTTTATGTGTAAGGCAGCATATTCTCTTTAACTTCTCTAAGGGTCACATATAGTAGTTTCTATGCAAAGCAGCATATTGTCTATGATTCAGTTCTCATTTTCATAATTCTTCTAAGTGACGGATAGTAGGTTTTGTGTTAAGCTACATTTTATCTTTAACTTCTCCTTCAAGCTTTCTTCATTCATCATTTATATCTAGAAACAAATGGCATTCTAAGATGTTCTAGTCATACATGTATTAAGGGCTAAATACCAAGTTTTCCAGGTCCTTCATTTGAGAATACAACAAACAATAAAGTGACAAATAAGTGAAAACAAGCAATAATCATTAATGTCTTAAGCACAATTTCTCCACAGCCAGGAAATTGATTTCTTAAGGTACAACATCCACCATGGTCATTACCATTATTGGACTGGTCCTGCCTTGCATTAGCACCTAATTAATCCCCTGAAGCCCTAAACCTACTCATATCCAGTATCTCCTCATTGCTCCTCGTTGCTATACATGTAAGTTTGGGATTTTGGTTAGCAACGAGGAGATACTAGATATGAGCAGGTTTAGTGCTTCAAGGGATCAATTAGGTGCTAATGCAAGGCAGCACTAGTCCAATAATGGTAATGACCATGGTGGTGATACAGAAAAAACTTTTGTTCACTAAAGAAGTAACCCAGAGTGATGTAAGCAAGATTGAAAGATTGACAATTCCAAAGCAAATTGAACTCTTCTGAAACATGCAAATCAAATGATAAAAATATTGTTACAATATCTGCTGGCAAAATCTAGTTCTGCATCCAAGGAGGAAGGGAAGGAAAATACCTGGAAAATGGGCTTATTTTATGAGCTTTAGGATTTAGCTGTGTTTGGCATTTTGGTTTAAGATAGCTTACATACTCTTTCCACTTGATCTTTATAGAAGATGTATTTATGATTGGGATTGTTAAATAACTATATTTGATATAATAATAATAATAATATTCTACCTTTCAAAAGTTATACATTTTTATAATTTCTTATGTAATTAAAAAATAAAATAATAAAAAATATTTTATTCTAAAAACTAAAAGAAATTGAATAGTTTCAACGAAAAAAAGACTCACAAAAATTTCAGTTTAAAGAGGTCAACTGAGAAAATCTGAACTAAGTGGCGAGGGAATTTTTTACGAACTCTGTTACACTATCAAAATTATGAGATTTTTATTAAGAATTGTATATTTAAGAAAAGAGAACCTGAAACTTATTACAAATACATGTACATCTTATTCCATATCATTGAGTGAGAGTTCAAGAATGAAACCTGAAACGAGATCCGAAGCAAATCCTATTTGAAAGGAAGCTTTATTCACGCGTGTAAATATTATCAATCCATCACTATTCATAATGTTGAAGATAAGCGTGTTTGAAAGGAATATTTATTCACGCGTGTAAATATTATGAATCCATCATTATTCATAATGCAGGACACTAGCATACTTCTTGACACAGTCAAGGCAAGAAGTCAAAAATTGGTAAAAACGATCAAGATGATAAATTCAAATAAGGTCAATCATCAATGAGAAGAGGGCTACGAGCAGGATTTTGTGCAGCTGGTAGAGAGGGCTCCCATCCATGGGACAAAGCCCTAATTACCTCAAGGAAAGAAGTCAAAAATTACCTCGGTAGCTCACTTGGAGCATCGAGAGGTCTAGTGTGGAATCTTGAAGAAGCTTGTGTGGTTTGTGCATTATGTATATTCTGTGCATCCCTTGAAGGTTCAATTTAGTGTTTCTATGCATATTTGTGTTGCTGGAATGTGTTTTCCTAAAGACTTGGTTTATATCATTGCATACTCAGTCAGATTACTTACAATGGAAAATTGAAATGTAAATATGCAATACATAGAAGATATGGTAGTAGTAGTGCCTAAGTCCCTTGAAATGAAAAAAAAATTAGATTTCGAATTAGTAGTTAGTTCAATCTTGAGTCCCAATAGTTGCAATTCCAACAACTAACTAACAACTATGCCTTAACATTAGTGCATAATAAATAGAAGGTTCTATCTAGGATTTCATTTCAATCTAATATTGATTCTCTCTCTATAATGACTATATAAGACTAGCTCTAATGTTGGAGTTTGGGGAATGGGTGCTAACACTTCATGTTGGGCGCTACACCTCACCTCCCTCCTGGCCACTCCTTCTGGCCAGCAGCATATGCAATTATCAATCATTTTCAAATCCCACAAAATAGAATCTTATTTCGTCTGGTGGGCAATGCCTTCCCCTACCCAAATAGACATATCTATCGGGAAAGCTAATTCAGCCTGCTAAGTAAATGGATTAGTGCCCTTATGAATATGAATGAGAGTCTAGTTCAAGCTCAATACACTTAGTTCAATCATGCCCTATTTCTTTACCACTATCAGATAGATTATTTACATTAGTTTTTATAATCGATGATCTTCACAACCCACAACTTGTATTCACAAGCTTGTACATAATAAAAGAAAGTTGCCTTGACAATATGGATAAGCTATATTAGGCAATCACACCATCTATTAGTATAAGCTAAGGATATGAGTGTTATAGGACTAACATGTCGTATATATATGTCAATTCTATTGGTTATTTTAGAATTAGATTTCCCTCCCTATAAGAATTCCACCAAAGAAAAGTACTCACAAAAATTCCAACTGGCTCTAAGCAATGAAACCTATCAATGATAATACCCCTTCACTTTAACATTGAATTAGAAGAAGTTTTCGTATTGTTTGGTGAATCACGGTTGTGTATATAGTAAACTGATAGCAGACCCATTGTCTATTAGTAGCCATAATGACACCTATCACGTCTTAGTATGGCATTACTAGATGGAGAATACTACGAGCCCATTGATTAGTCAAATCCCGACTCTGACCCGATCAAAACAAGTTGTGATTATACCAAAAGGGGGAATTAGATATAATTGTTGAATTATGTAATATACTTAGTGAAATAAATGAAGGCCTAACCTTATTATATATTTATCCCATTTGATTTGTTGAAAAAGAATACTAACACTAATTCTAGCTATAAGTTCCATTATTTGAAACTGAACAAGCACTTGAGAAGTGTGGTTCCTAGAAGAGCGATTCTTTATAGCTAGACGACCCTAAATGGGAGTGACAAGTGCCCTAAATGGCCGTATAATGAAAATGAATGCCTGGTTTCCTTCGGAGCCCCGACCCTTATTATTATGTATATCAAACACTATTGTCAAATGCTGAAATATATATAAGATGCCCAACCTTCCTTCCACCCACCATTCCTCCTCACTTCCTCTCTAATTGACCATTAGTTAGAAGGAAAGTACTTACCGACAGATGAGAAGGAAGGGAAAGAAGTCCTAAGTATTTATTGGGTGGGGGGTAGAACAGATTGAAGTGCACCATCACATGATATCTGAGAATCGACCCTACCCTCTTCCTTTATACGCCACCCTTTCACTCGTGAACTTACCATCTGGATAATAAGTGCTCTAGGTACTTGATCAGGCCACCTTCGCACTCTCAAATTTCCCATTCGTTTGCTAAGTGAAATGTTCAATGAAGCATCCATTCTCATCTCCAATGGGGGTAGGCCTAATAGGTCCTATGGTGCTTATCCTTCATAGGCCATGTTTCACTAGTGAATTTACCCGTTTATTGGGTCAATACCTTTAAGTGAACACGCCACCTTTTCTTATTGAATTTCACACTTCAAGGTCCGATCTTGCCCTTCATACCCTTCATAGGCCACTTTTGATTACTGAATTTACCCAAGTGATACAGCTAGTCTTGCTAGTATGGTTATATGGGAAACACCACCTTTCTTTAGGGAATTGACCATCTCTATAGGCTAGGTTCATTAGCACTCTCTATTATATCCCAACGCCACCTTATCACTATGGAATTTACACGAACCTCCCACAAGTTATAGTTGGGTAGATAAATTTCCTTCAATGGTTGTGTGCATGACTTCGAGCAAAAGATAGGCTGAACTTGATCGAAATTTCATTTCTCTTATTACTTTGAAACAAAATTGACAGAGGAACACATCCCCAGAATATTTTCAGAAAAATACACAGTGGTTGGATAGACTGAACTTGATCTAATTTTCCTTTTTTTTATTACTTCGAAACAAGATCGACAGAGGAACTCATCCCCTGAATATTTTCAAAAGAATACATAGTGGTTGGATAGGCATACGGTTTCATTTACCTTGTTTACTGGGTTGTTGTTGAAGTGGGTTAATCCCCCGACAGTAAGTTGGAGCGGGACAAAAAGGAGTGCCTCAGAGGTTTCACACCCCTTTGAAGAGACAAGGTTCACAACCATGGTGGCTCTGCATTCGGGCATTAAATTAGAAAGGGGTTCTGAACAATGTAAACTTTGAAACGGGAACTGATACTGTTACCTGTATTGTAGAGATAGCAAAAAAGTGAACCGATTTTGAAAAGGGGTGATGCGGAACACACATGTCTTTTTTAGAGTGTAGTTTTAGGCACTTTAATTTTTTTTATGTACATTACGTTTTAGAATGGTAGTGATTTTCATGCTGATTCAAAAAAGTGGTAATTCTGCATTAGGCCATTTTTTTAAAAGACCTATTTTTTGACCTTAAATTTTCTAATGTATGAAATGTAAATAATTATTTTCTAAATTTAATAATTTTTGAAGTGGTCTTCTTATTCATATTTTTCTGTTTTTATTTTAACTTTTTTTTTTTGTAGTGAGGTTTTTATTGTTTTGCATATTTAAAGAAGAAGGTCGATATTTTGAATTTTCGATATTCTACATATTTATACATCGTTAATTAATATTTCAATCCAAATGAAGTAATTGTCTCTAAAAAACAATAATTGCTAACAATTGACAAAAAAATAACCATTTTTAACGTAAATATAACTAAAAAACTACATGTTTTGATAATCTCTCGTAATTTTTTGCTGGAGATGACATGTCAAAATCGCAATTTTTATAGGAAAATTTTAACTAAAAATGGTTAAATAATAGTTCTTTTTATGAATTTCATGTAAAAAAATAATAATAATCACTCTTGTTTTTTAAAAATAATGATTAACATAAAAATGAATGCGAAAATCACATAATACAAATATTGAACACATAACAACTCTAATTGAGTGCTTATTCTTCTCATAAAATTTCAAAGTTAAAACATTACAAGTATAACTAATTAATGGTTTCCAAAAATGAGCTTGATTTCCAAGCATAACTTCAATTTAATAAACAATGTCACGTAATCCAAACTCTTCGTCCTCTGGAGTTTCATCATTGTCTACTTCCACAATATTTTCTGCTTCATTTTCCTCATTTTCCTCTAATGGATCTTTGATTTCTGTGAATCTCCCATTGTATGCCTTTCCAATAATTTTTTGTAATGGCGGTTGGGGTTCCTTTGCCTTTTTTGCCACACGTGATTCACTAAAGTCCCCTTTCTTCAACCCAATTTCTTTCATTGCATTTGGAAGAAATTGAAGAGCATTAATTCTTTGCTAAATAAAATTGCACTTTATTGGATCTTTTTCAATGGCAATGCAATTTCTTCCTTTTTGAAGGAAACATGCTAGTGTTGTGCCTAACTATCAAGCACAAAAGAAATAATGAAGTAAATTAGTACAATTACATATAAATTAATAAATAACATATCAAAATTCAATTCCATATAATAAAACTTACTTGAGCCAGAAAATAAATCCAAAACCCAATCTCCTTTATTTGACTGCCGCAAAGACATGGTTAAATCAAGCTCCTAAATAACATTGAGTTACATTGGTTAAGTGCTCAAATGGCTCGATCGAGTGCTTAAAAAGGGCTCAATCAAGCAATCATTTTTCCACCCAAACGTGCCATCCCTTGCCAAAAAGTGTAACTCGGCTCCATGCTTTCACCCTTATAGATTATGAATTTCTAACAATATATATCTTAATTATTATTATTATCCAATTTTAAGGTCATAGCCAAGCCACACACCAAATTGTTGTATGAGACCCCCTTGTTTGTGGGACAAGAGACTCATTTCCACACAATGATTTGATTATTATGTCTACGAAGGCATACAGACTATAACCCCTTCTGGTTTTTGAACCTGTGACCTCTTACTATGAAACACATGCTCTTAACCATTAGGCCTATTCATGCTCTAAGAAAGTGGATTTGATTAGCTAAAGATAGTAATCTATAAACTCACAATTATAACTCACGAACACAATATATAACACACATGTAACACACCTATAAGATTACAAATTATGATAATACGTTTGAGAATACAAGAATAACTATTTCCTTTTGTGCATCTCCAATGGGAATGTAATTATGAACTAGAACATTTATGCATGTTTTTTTTCCATTAAGACATTCATGCAAGTTAGTAAATTGGCGGCAACAAAAAAGTTGGATAAAGGACTTTGGTTAACTATTATGTAGTCAAAGAAATCATTTTTGGTTAAATCATGATCATTCATTATTTAAAATATAATCTTTAACTATATATAGATTCAACACTTAAAAAAATCCCTAAAACTTTTTAACTAAAAATTTAAAACCTTTTAACTAAAAACTCACAATTGAAATTTGTGATTTTAACAAATTCCTACCAACTTATAAATAAATTCAACCAACAAAATATACTTAAAAAACTCTAAACCATATAACACTAACACAACACATGAGATAACATGGATACAAGTTTCTGCAGTGATGTGACCAGCGGTGTGTACTATGTAACTGTCACTTGGAAGTTACAAACTTATAAACCATAAACCCAAATAAATTTATGAAGGTTTAACTACTCCAAAGAAATATCTGCGGGTCGAGTGGAGGTAAGTGCAATGAAGAAATTTTGACTAAATCGAATTAAATAAATATAAATTTACATTGAAGTAGTTTTAAAGAGTGATTTATTGTACTTAAATTTAAATTTAAATTTAGGTTGTTTAAACTAGTTTTTGATAATATGATTTACTATTATTCTAGATAATTGTGAAAAATTCAAAATCTTACTACATTCTAAACAAATTAAATTTGAAAAAAAAAATACTTTTTAGAAAATCACACTTAACAACTCAACTCAGAAAAAAAAATTAATATCACACCATAATTATTATTATAACTACTATGCGGTAGCGGCTAATAATTCCACTTCCCACGTCATTTTTACACTGTAAGATCTGTGGATGCTTCACCCGTTGGAACCTTCACAATCTTTTCCCAATATTCACCGTTTTTAATTGCAGTTTCACACTCTTCAAGGAAGCATTTTACAACACACTCAGCGTATAAATAGGCTTCTGCAACATTCTTAGGGAGTTCATTTGGATAGCTATCCAAAGTGTGATCTCTATTCAATTGAGCTTCCAGTTGCACCAATTAAATCTGAAAATCATGTAAAGACGTGTTCCGACAGCTCATCTAATCTTGCAGCACCAAATCCAAATACCCAAAAAATAAATAAATTACCTTATGACCTGGCACAATTCAATCATAAAACTTTTTCATTATTCTACAAATATAGACAATAAATAAATACCTGGGCAGTTTGTTCATGCGCTGTCACGAAGTTGTAAAATGCCTTCGAAAGTGCTGGCCCAAGCTTTTCTCTTTGTCAAAAACTCTGATTTCAAATTAAAGATTTTCTTAACAGTTGCAGGGATGGACGAGTGCTCAAATTCAGAGGAAGGATATGGGCCATTTGGTCCATGTACCACTGCAAAATTTATTACTCGAATTCATCAATAAATGAAAGCTTTCTTGATCATCGGATTATTATTATCATAGGTTGTTCTTTAAATATTCTTCGATTGCTGTCAAGCTACACAGACACAAGAAAGGATGTGGAAGAAAGGATAATTAGAGTACTTGTTCCTCTATTGATCCAAGGGGAAATCATGAAAGTGGGCACACAGATGCCCATTCTGTTGAATTTGAAGTAATAGGGCTTCGGTCCAACGATACCATCTGGAGAGGGAACATTTGTCATTGGCATGGGCACATGGGGCGATTATGAGAATCGCCCCACCAGCGTATAAACAGACTTATTATTGTTTAAAGAATCAAACAAGAATGAAAAATACCCAACTGTAAAGAATGGGACCGGTGATGCTTGAAGATGGGCCATTGATTTTAGGTTATAAGGCCAGACAAAATGTAAACCCTGCGTTAAAATATTGCGCAAGACACTCCGATGATGCGATAAAGTCAATGGACTTTATTGTTGTTTATTTCTCATCTCAATAATTCCACCGTGTATTAGTCTCATAACCTACTTGCTTATAGTGGAAGATGGGACAATGAAATATACAACAACTGCATTAAACCCCTGCACTGTAAAGAAAAGCTGAAAGCAGAAAAATGAATTATGATTTCGCAATTCAAACGGGGTAAATTATGATTTCGTATCTAATACAAGGTTAGAGATCGTGTACCTACGTGGAATTGAAATTGGAATTGGAGCAGAAACAACATCGTGTACCTACCTGGAATTGGAGTAGAAACAACAGCCACCAAATATTTAAAATTGACTTCCTCTGCTACCTCCTCAACTGCTCTCTACATTCCGGATCAATAAAAAAAAATATGATTGGATGTTCAGTTTTTCATTCTGAAATTGTAAAATGTTGAATTCGTCAAAGAAAAATTTGACAGATTTATGAATTAAAAAAACAAAAACAAAAACAGAGAATACCCAACAAAACGAAAGGATTCTAAGGCCATTGATTTGAGATTCATAGGTGGAGAGTGTAAGAAGTTTGCATTAAAATATTCTGGAGAGTGTAAGAAGTGGGCACATGGGGCAATTCTGAGAATAGCTCTAGCCCCGCCACCCTGCAAAAGCATGCAAGTTATGTGATTAATCTGAGGCCGTGTTATCAGTTCGATGACTTGAAATTACAATAGAACCTATTCTCTTGGTCACATTAATCACATAATGTTTCCTCCTAAGATTAATGCGACCCAGAGAATAGGTTCTATTGTAATTCCAAGTCATCGCACTGATAACATGGCCTCAGATTAATCACATAACTTGCATGCTTTTGCGGGGTGGCAGGGCGAGGGCGATTCTCAGAATTGTCCCATGTGCCCACTTCTTGCACTCTCCAGAATACCTATGTTAGAGCTCGGTGGGTATATTAAATTATTTGACTTAGAGGACAACTAGAATTGGCTCAGCATAGTGACCATGAGCATGGAGTAAATTAGGCTCATTAAATGAAATATGACTTAGGAACATTTAGGCTCCTTTGAACTATGGATTGGTAATAAGGAGGATTAGTACAAGTGAAAAGCCATAAAGGCGCAGCTAGCTATTATGTTGGAGTAATAGAATTGGCTCAGCATAGTGATCATGAGCATGGAGTAAATTAGGCTCATTAAATGAAATATGACTTAAGAACATTTAGGCTCCTTTGAACTATGGATTGGTAATAAGGATTAGTACAAGTGAAAAACTATAAAGGCGCAGCTAGCTATTATGTTGGAGTAATGTATATGTGTGCCAAACCAAACCATGTACGTGTAACATGGTAAATTATTCCCATTGTGACTTTAAAAACTTTAGACCACTGCAATTTTAAATATATATATAGTGGGAAACCAAAAAAAATAAAAATTCAAGAGTGCATTATGTATTGATTTTCACGTTAATGAAATCTAAAATTCAAATACGTAACGAAGGAAAGAGAGGTGCGACAAAAACCCCTTCTCTTATAAAACGTTTCGCTTTAATATATTTAAAAGAATGTCGTGGTCATTTTGAACCTACTACAAGTGGCAACATATAATTTGTTCCCATGCTACTAGAGAAATGAATGAAGGGTTTCCATATTTAACTCTTCCTGTGATAAAAAAGATTTGAATATATTTGATTAAACAAATAGAAAAAAATTTGGGAGAAAACAACACACTCAAATTTCGATTCGACAGCGTGGCAATATCCGCTCAAATTTACAGATCTAGTTAACTATAAACCGAACGGATCTTGGCTATTTTGCTTCTGTTAACCAACCGCATCTCCAAGCTGTTTGGAAACTAGCTCGTGCCAAATATTTTATTTTCCTAAATGTAAATTAGATACCAATTTTAAGAATTGAGTCAGACAAATATATTCATGAAACTTTTGATTCATTCAGTTGCTTCAGCTAAGAATATACGACTAAAATTATTGATTAAAATCCTTTATAAATCATCTAGAATGATCTATCTATCACTAGACCAATCAAGCTCTTCTAAAAATTTTCATAATTAGATTAAGAAAATTCCTATAAAAAATTTTCACAATAGAAAGAATAATTATCATTTTCCACCTCAATATGTTTTCTATATTTATCGCTCACCATTGGTTGAGAGATTCTAACTTCATTGAGATGCAACAACCGTTTGATGATAGTTAAAAACCACATATTGTCGTCTGTACGTCCCTCTTTATTATTATTAATGTACAAACATGTTAGATTGAACATTGGAATCTGATATATTTTGTATCTGTTTATTATTAAAGTAGGAAAATGTGAGATTCAACACTAGAATCTTATTTCATATGTGATGGATCGATACATACCTCATTCATCGATTTTGATTTCTGAAATTAACGTATCGCTGTTCATTAATTTGTTTCATCGCAACCTAATTCATCAGTGCAAATTTGAAAGTCATGAAGACACATAAAAGCGGAAGAATCCTTTCTTTAATTCAAAGGCCTGATCCTACTCCTCTACGTTATCAATACCTGAAAGCTATTTGCATGACCATGTGCAGAAAGGATTTTAATTGATGAAACAACTAATTTTTCTTATGATTCTAGAGGATCTAGTAGAGAAAAAACACATTTTTTTATATATTATAATTCGCTCTCAACTTGCATTGCATCCTACATATCGCTGCAAATCTTTACAATTATAAATAGTCTATTACTATTTCAAACAGACACCGTATGATTTCTCCACGTCATAAATTCCATAAATCTATAATCTAGAGAAACAAGCAATCAATTTAGATATTGTTGGCTAGCAAACAGGTTCTAAACCCTTGGGTCAGGGGGATTATTGTGGTGTATCCCCAGGTTTCCATCACTGTAATGCCCTTCTAATTCATTGCTGGTACAATTTTATTCACTGAGTTATTGCGATGCGATGAAAAGATTTGAGTTCCATTGTCATTGCTCGCCAGCGTTTTAGCGTCCTCGATTTTGTGGGAGTTCTAATGACCAGGGCTGTATTGTATGGACACATTGAACTGGCTAGCAATGGGTTTATTCTTTGATGACACGAATGAGTACCGTGAAGTTTGAAGCCCATAAGCCAAGCTTTCACAGTGGAAGATGACAAAACACATGATAGCATGAAAGCGACCCATATTGAGAATAATGTTACCTCCTAAGAATAATGCGACCCAAAGAATAGGTTCTATTGTAATTTCAAGTCATCACACTGATAACGCGGCCTTACATTAATCACATAACTTGCATTCTATTGCATGCTATTGCAGGGTGGTGGGCCGAGGGCGATTCTAAGAATTGCCTATTTGCACACTTCTTACACTCTCCAGAATATTTTAATGTAAACTTCTTACACTCTCCGCCTCTAAATCTCAAATCAATAGCCTTAGGATCCTTTCGTTTTGTTGTGTATTTTCCGTTTTCGTTTTTATTTTTTTAATTCATAAATCTGTCAAATTTTTCTTCGATGAATTCAACATTTTACAGTTTCAGAATGAAAAACTGAACATCCAATCATATCTTTTCTAATTGATCCCGAATGTAGAGAGCAGTTGAGGAGGCAGCCGAGGAAGTCAATTTTAAATATTTGGTGGCTGTTGTTTCTGCTCTAATTCCAAGTAGGTACACGATGTTGTTTCTGGTCCAATTCCAGGTAGGTACATGATCTCCAACCCTGTATGAAATGCAAAATCATAATTTACCCCGTTTGAATTACGAAATCATAAATTATTTTTCTGCTTTCAGCTTTTCTTTACAGTGCAGGGGTTTAATGCAGTTGTTGTATATTTCATTGTCCCATCTTCCACTATAAGCATGCAGGTTATGCGACTAATAGACGGTGGCGTTATTGAGATGACTGATAACCAACAATAAAGTCCATTGGCTTTATCGCATCATGGGAGTGTCCTGTGCAATATTTTAACGTGGGGTTTACATTTTGTCTGGACTTATAACCTCAAATCAATGGCCCCTCTTCAAGCATCACCGGTTCCATTCTTTACATTTGGGTATTTTTCATTTTGTTTAATTCTTTAAACAATAATAATAAGTCTATTTATACGCTGGCGGGCCGCTTCTCAGAATCACCCCATGTGCCCACGCCAGTGATAGATGTTCCCTCATGATATCGTTGGACCGAAGTCCTATTACTTCAAATTCGACAGATTGAGGGTCCATGTGCCCACTTTCACAATTTCCCCTTAGATCAACAGAGGAACAGGTACTCTAATTATCCTTTCTTCCACATCCTTTCTTGAGTTTGTGCAGCTTGACAACAATCGAAGAATATTTAAAGAACAACCTACAATAATAATAATCAGATGATCAAGAAAGCTTTCATTTATTGATGAATTTGAGTAATAAATTTTGCAGTGGTACATGGACCAAATGGCCCATATCCTTCCTCCGAATTTGAGCACTCGTCCATCCCTGCAACTGTTAAGAAAATCTTTAATTTGAAATCAGAGTTTCTGACAAAGAGAGACGCTTGGGCCGGCACTTTCGAAGGCATTTTACAACTTTGTGACAGCCCACGAACAGACTGCCCAGGTATTTATTTATTGTCTATATTTGTAGAATAATGAAAAAGTTTTATGATTGAATTGTGCCAGGTCATAAGGTAATTTATTTATTTTTTGGGTATTTGGATTTGATGTTGCGAGATTAGATGAGCTGCCAGAACCAACGAAGCTGAGACCAATGGAGGCGAAGGAAGACACGGCTTTACATGATTTTCAGATGGAATTGGTGCAACTGGCAGCTCAATTGAACGAAGATCACACTTTGGATAGCTATCCAGATGAACTCCCTAAGAATGTTGCAGAAGCCTGTTTATATGCTGAGAGTGTTGTAAAACGCTTCCTTGAAGAGTGTGAAACTGCCATTAAAAATGGTGAAGATTGGGAAAATATTGTGAAGGTTCCAACGGGTGAAGCGTCCACTTCTCGTTCGCATTCGCCAATTTGGGCGTTTCTAGATAGTATGTTTTCCTGTGTGCTTTGCACGAGATAGTAGGTATTGCACACATCGTTTCTGGGTTTCCATGAATAACCTTTCGTAATAAACTTATTTGTTGAATAATTTTTAACATTTTGTTAGAATATTTTTTCATTAGTTTTGGAATAAAACCATAAACATGTTGAATAAAAGACTTGGCAACAGATCTTACAGTGTAAAAATTATTGATTGAGGTCTTGGCAACAGATCTTAATCGACTCTAAAGACTATTGATTGAGGTCTTTTAATCTATTAATATTATTGTGTTCTTTATAGTTAGGATATAAAATGACAGATTTCTAGAAAAAAATTATACCATTTCCTTCATCTCTTTGCATCAATGCATGTGTTTTTCCAATAGTTCTAAACAATGGACAAAGTTTTGCTAAATTTGAAGCATATATAATTTTACATAAAATAATATTATCTAAACATTGTTAAAATAATCCTTTTGTGTTCTTGGTGCTCATTTTTTAACATGTCGCAACCTCCCATGCCACCCCCGTGACCCACCCGCCTGTGGGGTAGCGGGCCGCCGTGGTGGCCCACGGGGGTTTGTTGCAACCCCCCCCTCCCCATGCCGTGGGGTAGCGGGCCGCCGTGGTGGCACAAAGGGGGGTTGTCGCAGACCTGCCCCCCTCCCCATGCCACTCCTGTGGCCCACCCACCTGCGGGGTGGCGGGCCGCCAAGGTGTTGCAAGGGGGAGCTGTTGCAGCCCCCCTCGTGCCACCCCGGTGGCCCGCCCGCCCTCACAAACATCTTAAAATTGGAGGATGTTGACATACTTGTTTATGACTTCAATTTCACAAAGAGAGGAACTCTTCACTTCAAGACGATAGAGATTCTTAAAAGGTTTTTACCAGAAGGAATAATGTTGAGATGGGAGTCTGTTGAAACCAGTCGTAGATCTAGAAGAATTTTGAATCGTGAAATGGTGGGCATGCATGTGGACTCAGAGGGGCATTAGTTGATGAAAGAGAAGAATATGGAACATCTTCGTCTGCATCCAGTCATTCATCTAAAGATGTGAATTCTGATGGTGTGCAAGAAAATATGAGTGATTTTGAATAGTTGTCTAAGACAGTTTATATAAGTGATGTTTGCATCGTATCTTGAAATAAAATTTTTGATTTCCATATGGTGTTAAATGAGAAGTTTTGAGTCATTTTCATGTTGTTTGATTATATGTCTTAATTATGATAATTTTTATTTTTTAGAACATCTACAATGCAACATTAAATTAGAGATATAATGTATGTTTCATTCAATATACAAATAATGACATTTTGATTCATTTAGTCATGTAATTTGTTCATAATGTCATGGTTTTTTAATTTTATCGTTGAAAAACTTCCAATTTCTTTTGTATCTAGCATGTTATGGTTGAAAAAATATTGAATTTATACTTAGGAAAGAAAAATGTTATTCTACCAAAAACATTAGTGAGTTTTTTTCCTTATAAACAACTGTTTTTTTGCACATAAAAATTCGGTTTTACTAGAATTTTTTCAAAATTTTGAAAATTGACCCTAAAAAACAAATCGTCGTTCTAGTATCAATACTTTTTCATTTTTAAGGTTTTTTTTCACGAAAATTTTGTTTTCACTGCCATTTTTAAAACATGTTCAAAATTGACCCTAAAAAAAAAAACCATCATTCCAGTATACACACTTTTCGTTTTTAGCATTGTTTTTGATGTTTTTTCAAGTTTTTTGGGTGAGAGTTCCCGTTTTGAGTTTATAGTTTCAGTTTCAAAGTTTACATTGTTTTTGGCTTTTGGCTTGCATCAACTACACGATCTCAAATTCCATAGCTTCTACACCATAGCGTGTTATTTCTCTACAGAGTATCCCACAGTAAACCCACTATTATTTTTCAAATTTAATGAAAGATATTATTATGTATTTTCTAGAAAAGACACAAAGATCTTCCACAAAATATTTTTACATCCAACCTAATTTAAATTGAAGCTCTTCCCTTGACACGCCTGGTCGTAGATAAAAACAACACCGAGAGGCCCTTTCATGAGCTACAAAGTGGTGACAACCTTGGGGTCCATTCTAAACTTTCCCTTATAGTCGCATTATACTAGCCTTAGGGGCCTGGCTGGGTGAGTTGGAGCCATGACTATGGGAGTCAAAGGACTTTTCGGAGAGAGATCGAATTCGTTCTGCTTAACCGACCCCATCAGAGTTCGAAACCCTAACATCTGCATCATCTTTGATGGATATAACACAGAGGAAAAGGCACACCCACTCCACTCCGCTTTTTTAGACTCAAACGCAATACCGGTTGAGAATGGTATGAATACAAAAGGTTCAGTGGGAATTCGCATGTTTCAATTGCTAACATTAGATGAAATCGATTGCATCAATTGGAGTTTTCATAGAGTGAAGGGCGCAGGCAACAAATTAATTACAGAAGCTAAGGGTTTCCATGGAGGGGATCGGAGGGAAACGATGTTGACTGTCATGACTTTGGCACCCAGAGGAAGAAAAAGATAAATAGACGCTTTTTTCATGCCAGTGGGTATATAAATTTTAAGAGGTTTGGACGTTTTCTGGATTGGAGTTTTATTTTTATTTTTTATACATTAAAAATATAATGTTTATTAATTTATTATAATATTTTTAATAGTAAAGAATATATATATATATATATATATATATATATATATATATTTTATTAAAAATAAAATTAGAAATAATGAAGTTTTTAATATTTTCAGGAGATATTGTATTATTATTAAAGAGAAAAAAAAGAGTTGTAATAAAAAAGAGTATTTGTTTAAATATTTAAATGGAAAAGTTGTATATTTAATTTATATTTATTTTAAAGTTAAATTTATTAGACATTTAAAGTGATATTTGTAAATGTATAAATTATTTTTTGAGTGTAAAATTTGAGAAAATGTTTCATATATCTAGGATGAAAATGGATCTAAGCTAATTTCTAAACCAACACAGATCCATTTTAATTATAAATAAACCAAGTACCAAAAGAAATCAAATCACTAAAGATGTAAACCTCTTCTTGAGTATATAACTTGAGAAAAGTTACACATTTATAAATTTGACCCCTCAATACTTCGTGGATTTGGAATTAAAATAGATATATGATAAATCTTTTTAATATTATTTATATTACATATAAAGTTAACATCTCAGTATATATATATATATATATATATATGTATATATATATATATATATATGGACTTTTTATTTTATTAAAACATTTATAATACATATGGTTATATAGATATAATATAAATGATATTTTCTTTGATATATTTTATAATTTGTTTTAATTTATTTTTTTAATGTGATATGCATATCACAAAATTATATATACAAACTATATGGTGTATATACATCCACGGCCTTTTGTATTGACGTGGAGGAACTGCAAGGTTGGTATCAAACACATTGCAACAAGGTTGGACCAATTTTTAGTTTATCCAAATCTCCTCGACATGATGGGGTATATGCGCTCCTGCGTCTCTCTGACAACTCAATTTGACCACTCTCTGATCATTTTGCAATGGAAGGGAAATAGGATGTGGAAAGGATTGATCTTCAAGTTCAACAAAACTTGGGTGGCCGACGAGGATTTTTGCAAGACAGTTCGTAAATCATGGTCCCAATTATTTGTAGATGATGGACTATCTTGGATGGAGGAAGTTTCCTTGAAGCTTGACATCCTCAAGAGCATGCTAAAGAGACGGGAGTGAGAAAAATGGGTTGCACATCGTGATGCAAGAGCATTCAACTTAGAAATTTAATTGTATTCTAGTAGACATAGGGGGTCTTGTGTTTTCAAGGAAGTTGGTTTCCTGAATATTAAATTAATGTAATTATTAAGGTTTTGAGTAATTTTAATGAGATATATTAAGAATAGGGATTAATTAAGTATTGTGAGGCATATTTGTAAATGTTCTCGAATGTTAGAGAATATGAGAGATATAGGTTAGTTAAGATTCCATAGAGATTGAGAGATTTAGGGATCAATTGTAAACCTTAGATTAGGAATTAGTTCATGATTTTGTGGATTGGAGAGAATCCTTAGAGATAAAGAAGAGATTTTAAGATTTTGTTAAGAAGGTTATGGATCTAAACCAGGAATTGGTTATAGAATCCTTTTGTATAAATGTAAGCCTAAAAGGCATAGAAGAAGGTTAGCTAGCTAAGAGTTAGTAGTAAGTTAGTTAGAGAGTTTGATTGTAAGCCTACGGAAAGGAAAGGGAAAAGGCCACTGATTATAAAATCAGGTCAGAGAGAGAGAGAGATAGACTCATTATGTAATTATTTATTTATATATACACAGAGACTTCGATTGCTAAGTGTCTGATGTGTGTTGATTGATGGAATTATAGATTGTGTGAGAATTAGAGTAATTCTACATAGTATGTGTATGCAGGTGGAATTAAGCGGAACGTAGAGAAGAAGTGGAGGATGAAGGATCGTGATATGATCATTTGAATCCATTTGAAGGATCAAAGTTGAAGCTCAAGAGTGACAGTGTTTTAGAGTACGCAAAAGTAAGTTCAAGAGGAAGTTGTGTTGCAGAATAACTAAATACCAAAAACCCTGGAGAACACCTAAACCACAGAAGAACAAAGAAGGAGTACAACAATCAGAAGTGATTAAATAATTTCAGAAAGGATAGGTGCATAAATATTCATATAGGTGAGAAGGATGAATAGATTAAAACACTAACAAACCACATAAAGGCGAAGAAAGGAAAGGAGGAAGAAATGAAGTCTTCGATGCAATGTATGGATTGATCAAATGGAGCAAAGTCATTGAACAGTCAAGTCACGCACAAAAGTTAAACGACATAGAAAGAAATAATCAACAAGGAACAGGAGCCGTTGGATTAGTCAGATCATCGGACGAGATTATGTGCGATAGATGGTGGAGATCTTATCGCACAACCTAAAATGAAGAAGCAAAGGGATTAGATTATGCCACATGTTAGCTAAATAGTGGCACGGTCTTCATAGGAGGTAAGTTGTTTCTTGCGCACCCTCAAATCGGAAAATGGTATTTCTACGAATTCATGCGATTAACCTTATGGGTTGACACGTAACACCCGAAGGAAAGAGAAAACCACTTTTCTCGTATGGTCTCAGTCAAATATCGATCGTGCATGTAATCTGTGCGAGATTACGTGATCACCTTTGGATTGAGATAGGAGAGATAAACGATGGAGATTGCCTCGGTAAGTTGATGATCGAGTGACGTGATGACCATCAGATTAAGGAATGAGATCGATGGCAGAGGTTAAACCCACTGAAGGTTGACCGTCGGGAAATGTGTAAAGTCATGTGAATCAACGAAAAGGTAAGGTTTAAGTGTTATATGAAATATTTCAATTATATGGGAATTATAATAGGAATAAGCGGGATTAGTGTATTTCAGGTTAAGTTAAGAAGTAACCAAAGGTTTATGAAGGGTTATAAGGTTCCGCTCAAAGGTTTGTTAAAGTCTAAAAACCATGGTATGGTTAATATGTGTGGGTGATTACCGAAGGGTTAAGTTATGGTGTTTGCAACTTAGGCTAGCATCATGTCGGAAAGAGATGGAGGAGATTGATGCAAAGATGGTTCACATAAATTAATTTATTCGATGTCATATTTCTTTCATGAACACAAGTTGACGATTTATGGGAGTTGGAGGCTCGTAAATAATACATCCTTAGACTACATGAGGAGATATGGTGACTAAAAAACCATGTTATATGGTTAAAGGCAGGGGAGAAAAACACTCGTTTTTTTCTAGAGGTATTGTACGATGTGTAGGGAAAAAACACTATTGGGGAGGTTGTACCAGTTTGGGATGTTATCTACATTTGAAATCCATCAAGCCTCATAACTCTTCATCATCTCAGAGAATAACAAGCATATAGAAGGTGGATGCAGGTTGGTTTGATGAAGGTTCTTCCAGAGATACATTTCACTATGAGGATCCATTCGGGCATGTTTTACATGTAGTTGGAGGAATGGTTACACGTATCACACTCTTTTATCATGTCATTGATGGATATCCTTGTTCTTAGGTTAAAACTAGGGCCTAAGACCATGTGGATGAAGGACCGTGTTCAAATAATAGTGCTACAGTAATATTATTCAACGGAGCAAGTGTTATGTTATATTCAACATAATATCATATGAAATGCCAACATGGTATGAGGAGGTGGGTTCGGGCCTGGCAACACAATATTATATTAACACGCGGTGCATTCGGGTATGTCAAGTCAACGTTATACCTAAAGCTGCATTGTGGTACCACATTGAGCAACGATATTGTGGTATGAGAAAACTGAGAGTATGGACATGTGTAATACAAGAAACCAGTGGTGTGATACACAGTCATGTCAACAACATTGATGGGGAGGATTCGGGACAACGTTTATATAACCGAGCGTTGGGGTAGGACCGATGTGTGGGATTATGAACTCGGGTGCGGACGGAAGGTGAAGGGCTAATATCTTCGTTCCACTGCACAGTGGTATGGAAGAGGAGGCAACCAGTGGTCATATACTAAAAAAACAACCGTGGAGTAGTAGTATGGTGCAACGTTAACAGTGATATAGACACGAGTTTGGAGGTGTTATATACCAGCGATATTATTCAACAGAGGGAGCATATGTCAGGGTTATACAACAGTTTAAAACACAATTATATATTAAAAAAATTGCAGCTATTGAAAAACGTGAGTGGTTGTGGTGGTAACGTGTGAGACTATTCGACTGTGGTGGTCTGGTGGAGCGGAGAGGGATGTATGACAACATGAGGACCGGTGGTATGGGTGAGGCTATTCAATGCAACCATTCATCGAAATATATAACAATGTTAATATAGCACAATGTTCAACAGATATATATCATAGAACTCAATTTCATATCACCATCCAGTAACACATTCGACGCCACAGTTATACAAAATCGACATAGCACATATCAGTACACCATCCGTACGGCATGGAGGAGGCTCACCACACCACAACACTTCTAGGAAACATAGATTCGATCCTCGAGCATCACATATTTTAGTGTAGATTAGCACTTAACATAGAGATGGAGCAATGGAGGAGGTGTTAGTTCTAGAAAATAGGCAGAACATAGGTAGGAGGGAGTTACAAGGGTAGAGATGAAAGCCAAAAATGGAGTTGGCTCCGATACCATGTAACTCCTCGAATGAATTGTGATTTTTCATTAAGACTGATTATAGATATATACATGGCGGGTGAGACTCTTGGGTTTCATCTCCCAATGTCTCTTCATATTCCAACTCTCCTTTTTTCTATTTATGTTGTTTTACACATATTCACCCAATCCCAAGGATTGGGTGTCAACATTTATATATTTTTTAATACATTTTAAATTAAAAAATATAGTAATTCTACCAAAAATTATATCATCTAATTTCATTTTAAAGTACAAAACAAATATAATAATTAGAATTTAAAAAATAACATAACAATGATAAAGATGTATATAAATATTTGAAAAGTATCTAGAGATGCAGATAAATAAGATCCTCTTTTGTCTGGATGTGGGAAGAAGTGAGAAAGAAATCAAATATCGATTAAAGGAAATCAGAAACATGTAACTTTATTACAATTCTTGTATATTCCAAACATTTGATGGACATGGGTGCCATGAATATGCAATTATAATAACCAAATTAAAAAAGAACAAGTCAAAGAACAATGTCTCTCATCCCAAGTTATAAATGTTGCAAGTGTTCATACATACTTTTAGAAAATGTTAGAAATATTGCAAATGGTCATTGATAAAGAATGAAAATGGTAAAATGAAATGATTCAATTAAAATAAATATCCATAGTGAAATGCACCTTATGTGTTGTATTGATTATATTTATAAGAACAACTTATTTTGCGCTGCTTTAAATTCTAGTAATAATAGAAGTTGATTCTAAATGAATTTTGTTCACACTAGTACACATAAAAAACAATATATAGACTTACATACAAAAGAAATTTGGGTCAAAAGGCACTGATTTGTTTTGACTTGATCACTCTTTTGCTAAAAAGAAATTAAAAACCTTTCCCTTTTCAATAAACAATATGTTTAAAGAAAAAAAAACATTATAAATTAAAGTATGATTTATTTTTGCTTTTGAGTTTTTAAACTCATTATTATGGTTGTTTTAAAACTATTTATAAAAAACATTGTTTTATATTAAAAATACTTGTAAATTTTTCGTTTCATTTTTTACTAAATTTGGTTATTCACAATTAAATTTATACATTTACTCTCTCAATACTTAAAATCGTATTCTTCTCACATTCAAAACTAAATCACACTTTGAAGTCATTATTAAACAAAATTTTATATCAAATTTATATATTTAATCTATGGATATGTAAAACCTTATCCAACTCACATTCATACCTATGGCTTCAGAGTGCGCTTTTGTGCTCCTAGCCTCAAAGGGAACTTCATTTTGCAACTGAAATTTGTTCAAATGTGGAAGATAAAACAAGGGGCAGATTTAATGAGTTTAGACATACAATTGTGTGTGATGCATAAAAATCATTAATACACATTAGAAAGGCATAACAAATGATAAATGGACATCAAAATGCCAGTTTACATACAGTCCCAAAGTACAATGAACAAAGTATGTGTGACTACAACCAAAATTGTCGTTTTGCAACAAACGAAGGTGTCATGACCATGAAATGCATTAAATAGGTTCTAATCAATGCGACGACAATTAAGAATGATGAAGAAAACTTGAAACACATAAAATAACTTGACATGACACATGACGAACAAGGTGACACTTGATACAAAAGTTAAGTAGGCTCCAAAACTTGAATGTAGCGAAATTTTGGAGGGTGTTGTAACAACGACAACATGTGCATATACAAGTTGTGTATATAAGGCAGATATGTGCATATATAGAAGATATGCACATATATGTAAGATGTACACATACGGTACATGCACATACGTAAGCTATGCATATACAGAAGATATGCATATCCTTTGTATATCAACAACTTTTGTATATGTGCATATTTTCTGTATATATTCATATCTTTCGTATATGCACATCTTCTGTATATGCAAATATAAAAAAGTTTCACATATAAAAAATCTATGTCCAACTTCCATAATATGCATATACGACAATCTCTAACTTCTGTATATGTGTAGCTTTCGTATATGCACAACTTCTGTATATGTGCATATCCTCTGCATACATGTAACTTCTGTATATGCGCATATATTTTATATATGTGCATCTATTGTATATACACAACTTCCAGATATGTGCATATATGGAAGGTATGCACATATATGAGAGATATGTGCATATGCAGAAGACATGCATATATACGAAAGATGTGCATATACGAAAGTCGCACAATTTATATATAAGAACATATTTTGTATCACATATCTTTTCTATATGTGCAACCTTCATATATGCAAATATCTTTCATATATGCACAACATTCGTATATGTGCATATACGGATGCTGCGCATATACAGAAGATATGCACTTATATGGAAGTTTTGCATATATGGAGGATATGTATATACAGACGTTGAAATTGTGCACAACTTTTGTATATGTGTAGCTTCCATATATGGACATATATGGAAGTTGTACATATACAAAAGTTGTGAATGTATGGAATATGTGCATATACATAATTTATGCATGATTTCACCCGTTGTATATGCGCCATTTCTATATATGCATAATTTTTGTAAATGTGCATATTTGTTTGCACATATATGGAAGATCTGCATATACGAAGTTGTGCCTATACAAAGGATAAAGTTTTGCATAGCTTTTGTATATAGACATATCTTCCTTATATGCGCATATCTTTCGCAATGCACAACTTCTATATGTGCACATATTCTGTATCACATATTTTCGATATATGTGCATATCTTTTGTATATGTGCATCTATTAAAGTTGTGAATATATGGAAGATATGCACATATATGGAAGTTGAGGGTGAAGTTATGCATAAATTCTATATATGCGTAGTTTCCATATATGTGGATATATGGAAGTTGTACATATACGATAGATGCACATATGCAGAAGTTGTGCATATATTGAAGATGCACATATAAATAATTTATGTGCAACTTTAGTCACTATATGTGTGCATCTTCCATATATGTGCAAATCCATTTGTGCATATACGAAAGCTACTCCTATACAGAGGCTTAAATTTTTCATAACTTCTATACATGCGCATATCTTCCATATATATGCAACTTATGTATATGCACATACAGAGAAGTTGCACATATACATAAGCAATACACAACTTCCATAATATTCATATACGATAACCTCCATATATGCGCATATACAAAAGTTGTGCATATATGGAGGTTGTCGTATATGACCTCCATTATAATATTATACACTACCTCATATATCATATGCACATTTATTTACAATGAAGGATCACACACCCTTGGTCTTGTAAAGAATTTGTTGAGCCATCCCAAAAAGATGATGTATTTTGGGACCAATTCTTGTTCGGAATTCTCTCTAATACTCAAACCACCTATTATTTGAGCATAATTTAGTGATCTTCCAAAGACATCAAATGCATCCTTAATGTTACATTGTGTACAATACACATGACCTAGCATATGCCTAAATCAACATAAGAACATATGAAAAACCTTGGTGTTCCTTTATAATTTTTTATTGATGAGGATGGAAGATTTCCAAATTATGTCATGTACCTCTATAAATACATCCCTTTTTGTTCTTTTCTATTTTAACACTAGTCGTAGCGTGAAATAAAATAGATCATTGATATGGATATGTATTTTTAATTATTAATATATATGAATGAGTATTAATGCGTGTTATTGATTATAATATGCGTTGTTTATTCTTAAAACCTATACTAAAACACTTAATCCCAAATCTCATAAAAGTAAGATTAATGGTCTAAAATATTTGTTAAGAAATATATAATAGACTAGAACATTGATGTTGCTTAAGCAATGGAATATAGGCATGACTTTGGTAGAACTAAAATTAGGATATCAATAAAATGGCAATAACATTAGGAAATTCCGTACATTTAGGTAGTAAAATCAACTTATAATTGATGTATATTATACACCAGGAAATGAGATATTGGAATTGTTCACAAGTGCAAGAAGAATTAAGATGTATCATTAGTGTCTTATTTATGTTTGATAATGTAGTCCTTAAAGGCCTATCCATGAGCATTGAAAAGAGGCCATTAGTTATAAAGTACCATACATTCACATAATAAGCCAAATTGGTCTACATAACTTGAAGAAGCAAAGAACACACTGAATATTAAGGCAATACACATGGGAATATAATTAGTCAATTCAAGATAGTAACAGTAAAATTCTTCTATAGTACACATAAGAGGAAGTCAAAGTAGAAACAATCTGTATATACCTTAAGATTGTACACAACTTCCCTTATAAGAATAATAAATCTAAACTACTATTAGCATAAGAAGATAGAAAAGTAAGTATAATAGAGAGAAAAATAACGTTGTAGGTTCCATCCCAATATTAGTAATGATAGTAGTATAAGATGTTCAAGGTGAAGTACTGAATTAATATTCTCCATGAAAAAAATACAACTAACTCTTTTTTTTTGTAAGCTTAGGTAGGTCCTCCTTTTCTATTTATATAAAAACAAACTGAATCCACATACTATCAATAGGTGGCCTCAACTTGCCCAATGGGAAACCAAGTCTATTGGCCACCTATGGATATTATAAGCTATCCAAAATTGGAAAGTTATCAATCTATCTACCCACGCAAGATATACAGAACTATTTAAAAACCAGTCTTTAATCTTAGGTCCCATAAGCATGCATATAAGAGAAAACTAGCCGCTAAAAAAACAGTAACTTGAGATCCATGAGCTTAGTCTATTCCTTGGGTTCTTCCTGTTCTGACTCGACATTCGTTGGGGTCATTTCAATGATGCATGGAACGTGTCTCTGAATTCTATCTAATCTTATATCCTACTTGCATAGCTGGAACTATATGGTTTGCAGGTCTTGTTTATAATCTGGCATGTCTCTGATTGTCAAAGCCATCCCCATGGACACTTGTTCCATCACTTTTCCAACCAGCCTCTTCATGAGCCAGTACAAATGTAATGTCTCTTTAAATTGAGAAAGTTTGCCTCTAGTATTTCCAGGATCGGGAATGAGGTCTCTCCATTCCTCCATTTCTTCCTCTGAGTCCTCTTCTATAATCCTTTCCTCCATTTCCTCAATAATTTTCCTTATCCCTTCATCTGTGCCTTTCTTGTAAGCCTTGGTTGCTTCCTTCACGGTCTCATCCATGGGTCATCTTCCCATCCTGTTTCTTGAGGTTCCCATATCCTATGAATGAGGTCCATTGTTTCCCCGCCCTCTACGACCTTGTCCTCTGGCTGCTTGCACCATGTCTCCAGTCTCTGCTACCTGTTCACAATGGAAACAATTCAGGGTCAGGATAAAACGACCATTACTTGTCCCAATTCCAATTGTTTCATAGGGTTTCCATCTGCCTTTGCTAGATTCCCTATGTCTACACTCCCCTACTCCCAGGTACTCCAAAGAGCTAGGGATGGTCTTCACCTTCTCCCTGCTCTCTCTGTCTTGCTTCTCTTTCAGACCCCTGGTTACTGTCTCTCCTCCTTCTTCACGTCGTCCCTCCTTGGGTTCTCTTGAGGTGACCCCCTCTCTAAGTAGCCCCAAGATAGTGAACATGGGGCACTTCCCACTAAGCTTCTCCTCTCCCTTCTTGCCTTGCTGACTGACACCACTCCCTCTCTTCGTAGCATTACCCCTTTTGCAGGTCACCCCATTCTTTCTTAGTTTCCTGCCCGGCTTCCCCTCACGCGCTCACTTCTCTCTGCTACTCGAGATTACCTTACCTACCCATAATTTATGCCTGAAGAAATTTTCAGGACTCTCAGACCTCCCTGCCACCCTGATACCTTCCTTTTTATCCTTTCCTCCCTTAGCCCTGAGCACAATGCACCCATTCCTATTATATTCTAAGCCCTCCATCCTTTCCAGCCTCGAAGCATAGCTACCGAGCCACTCCCTCTCTCTACTACTACTTTGTTTGCACAACATAACATCTACGCAAGGTCGCTCCGTCCCTCCGTGACCCTAGTTCCTTTCCCCTCCCATCATACTATTTTTTTTTTGCAAATTACAGAGAAAATATAGTAAAAATACCTGAGGTTACTCTTCCTGCTTGCTGGATGCATGTCTAGCTTGCCCGTCGATCTCCTCAGACTTCTCCCTTGCAATCTAACCATCCTTGTTTCCTTACCCCTGCGTTCATACTCTGTCGCACCTGCCTGCTATCCCATCCTCCTTACACTACCGTCCTTACCACCTCTCCTCTTCCCAACGTTACTCATGCCACTTCTCCCATTTGACATCCCTCTTGGTCCTCAGTACCTCTCCACATTCTGTGCTATAATCATGCGAGTTGCGGTAAGTAGTCCTCACGTCTCCTGGCTTTTGACATAGCCATTACTTTTGTTCACCCACTCTGTCACCCTGATCAGGGGATTGTTATGACCATTATCATTTCGTTTATTCATAATCATCATCTTGTGCTAATATTTCTCGTAGCGGATCCATTCTTGTATCCCTTGGTTGAATAGGCCATGTTCGTTCCATGTGTGCTATTTGTTGATTACATCCCTAATTGGCAAGGAAATTGGCTACTTTATTCCCTTCTCATTTTATGTGCTTGATTATCATATAATCAAACCTTTTCATTATTTCTCCTAGCTCTTGGACGAGGCTTGTTGTTCTCTAGCTATGGCTAATCTTATCCCATGTCTTTCCATTGTAAAGTTTCCTCATCATGTTGATTACCATAAGTGAGTCCCCTTGAACTTCCAGTTGTTTGTACCTGAGCCTTACAGCTATTCTCATCCCTTCTCGTACTGCCATGAGTTTTGCTTCATTGTTGCTCATCATGCCTCCATATGCTGAGTACACGAATCTTATCTTGCCATGGTTGTCTCTAAAGATACCACCTATTCCTGCAATACCCGGGATCCCCTTGGAGGCTCCATCAAATTTCAGTTTAATGAAGCCCGTTGCTGGTCTGTTGAAATTCTGGGGCAAAACCCTACTCGTTCGCATTTCTTTCCATGTATTTTCACCCACCATTTCTTTCGCTAGGTTGAGATTTTTTAGGATTCTTACTTCCTGAGGTAGGATCTCCCAGTCTTCTTGGGACCATTCTTCTGCTAAGATGGTTTATTTGATATGCTCTATTACTCCTTCCCATACCTACTCCGACGTTGATTCCTTTCTTTTGAAAATCCTTTAGTTCCATTCCTTCCATATCATCTAGAGATTAAAACCTACGGCTAGCCCCCACGGTCTATATAGAACCAGGCTGGTAAAGTGGCCTCATCCTCCCTGTTGAACAATCTCTTTTATTCTCTATTGATTCCTATCTGTCCTTCTGAAGACCTCATAGATAGATTCCCATTGTCTATGTGTGAACTGGAATGACTTCATTAAGTGTTCTATATTTTCACTGTCCTTATTGCATAGACCACATAGGGATGGTCCCTGCATCCCTCTTTTTTGGAGTTGGTCCCATGTCAAAATTCAGCCTTCACATGTTAACCATAGGAAGTGGGCAACTTTTGGCCACCATTTGTTGTGCCAGATTTGTTTCCATAGATGATCGTGTCCTTCCTGTTCCTGTTCAGTTTTTAGATCATATGCCTCCTTGACCGAGAAAGCTCCTTTCATGGAATGTTCCCATCTCAACATATCAGGTCCTGATCTAATTGGTATCTTTCTCGTTCCCATTTCTTTCACATAGAGCTCCCTCTTTTTTTCTTCTATATTTTGACCCTACTCTTCTGGGTCTTTCCAGACTCTCTAATTCTCCTCATTGTTGTCATCCTTCCAAAACTCATCTACTCGATTTAGTCCCACATCTTTTGAAAACTAAAGAATATTTCTGAGTTCCTGCTTTCCATTTAATTTTTCTATTTGTTGCCAAGCCTCATCCCAGAACTTTGTTGTTTTTCCATTCCGTATTTCCCAGAAGTCATGGTTTGTGATTATATCCCTATTCTTGCTAGCCAAGTTCCATATGGTTGAGCCTCTCGATGTTTCTATATGCCTTAATATATCCTCTACTCTTCCGGGAATGTTATACTTCTTTATCCATATGCGCTTCCAGAGGTCCCCTCCTCCTGCCATCCATCTCTACCACAGCTTCACCCCCATAATTTTGTTGGTGAGGTAAGGATCCCCTAGTCCTAGGCCACCTTCCTCCTTTTTTCTAGTCATCCCCTGCCATGAAATCAAAGCCCATTTCTTCTGCTGTTGAGGCCCTCCCCAAATGAATTTCTTAAATATTTCCACCATTTTGGAGCAAGCCCCTTTCGGTGCTGTCATTCCCAATAGTAGGTAAATTGGTATTGATTGCAGGACTGCTTTTACCAAAACAACTCTTCGTGCTAGGTTTAGGGATCTGAAAGACCAGTTGGTTATCATTCCTTGGATCTTCTATATAGTTTGCTTCCAATTTACCATTTTTAAAAAATTCATTGCCAAAGGTATACCTAGATACTTGGTGGGTAACTCGCCTTCCCTAAATCCCAACATTCTTGCAAGGTAAGATTTCACATTACCAGTTGTGTTGAAGAAGTAGGCACATGATTTCTCTTTGTTAATTTGGGTGCCCAAGGCTTCCATGAAGAGATCCAGTATGTCTTTCATCCTTTTAACTTCCCTAAGGGAGACATCACAGAATAGCATAATATCATCCATGAACTACTGCTGGGTTATCGGGAGCTCATCCCCCCATACCCTTATCCCTTTGATTCTATCTGCCTGCACTTCCTTTTTGATATACCTTCCCAGCCCATCTGTAGCAATAATGAAAAGGAAGGGAGATAGGGGATCTCCCTGCTGGAGCCGTCTAGTGGCATTGAAGGTGTATGACAGGGTTCCATTTAGGAGGATTGAGAAGACAAGGGTAGATAACAACGCTAGAATCCATTCTATCCATTTTCTAAAGAACCCAAAGGCTTCCAGAACTTTCCTTAGGTACTCCCAATTTAATCTATCGTAAGCTTTGGATAGATCTAGTTTAATCATCATTCTAGCCATATTCTTTGACTTTAGTGAATGCACCACTTTTTAGGATACTATCAAACCATCTAGAATTTATCTACCTTCTACAAAAACTGTTTATTTTGGGGATATAATGCTTGGGAAAATCAGTTTCAATCTCTTAACTATCAAAGTAGAGATAATTTTATAAATAACATGTTGGGTCCCTATAATACTAGTGATTACCCCATTACTATTGTAGTTATACCCCTTATTTATATTTTTGTGCCCCCATTGACCCCATATTGTTATTAATGTGCCCATAGAATCCCTCTATTGTTATTTTTGTGGCTTTATATTATTATTGTTGGGTCGGCTGTATTATATTGTGACTCCTTAGACTCCTATATTAGAAAGGAGGTTTTGTCATTTGAATCATCCAAGAATTGTTCATTTATGTAATGTAAAGGAGATTGCCCCCTCGAAGAGGATGAATTCTAAGGTGTTGATCTATCTTTTCTATCTTTTCTTGTGCTGGTTTCATAACATTTGGTATCAGAGCTTTGGATTCTAGGGTTTCGCTGCTTCAAACAAGTCATCGTGGCATTTTCGCTATAAATTTTTTTCTGTGATGTTTCTAAAGTCGCAAAAAACACCCATTTGAGAAGAAATCGTGCTGAACCTTGGGTCCGAATTTCAGAGCATTTAGCGCAACATTTTCAGAGATATAATCTAAGGAAGTTTGTCTTTTTGCAGACTCCTGAATTACATTCAAAATAGGTGACCTAGGGAAAATCTTCATAACTTTCTTTCTGAGCATCGGATTGAAATTTCGTAAGAAGGTACAGAAATAGGACGGACTGTAGTTTTCTTTTATATATTTTTCAGATTCAAAGGTTGAAACAGTGATACGCGACACTTCATACAAGTTCACTCTACTAAACTAGTCTATAATCAGGTCACTGCGGGAGATTGTGCATAACTCTTTCTTGGAGAATCCAATTTGGATCAGACTAGTGGCATTGGAAATAGGACATAGAAGGCTACTGCACATCACAATTTCAGAGCTGTATGATTCGAAATTACAGAGATACATCAGATTCAATATCAGGCTTCTACAAAGTAAAAAAAGGTGTGTAGTTTTTTTTTTTTTTTTTTGCATAAGCTTGGTTTGAAGGAATTCACAGGGCGTAGTAAAGAATTATTATCGGTAACTGATGCCCCAAGGAAAGAAAATGGAAAAACCTAGTAAGGAACCTGAAAGCTCTAACATGACTCATGAAGAAGAGGACGAAACGCTACATGATATATCAAAATTACAAGAACAAGTGCAACAAATGTCACACTCACAAAAGCTAACAGATGCTAAGATAAATGGCGTGGAATCTAAGATAAATGGCATGGAATCTAAGATAAAGGGCATGGAAACTAAGATGGATGATTAGAAGACAGATTTGAGGACAGATTTGAAGACAGACATGGTAGATTTGAAGACATATTTGACAAATTTTCTACAAGAAATACTTACTAATGGTGAAAAGGTTGTAAAGGAAACTCATGATGTGAAAAAAAGAAATTTTAATCATGATTCCATAGACTCTAATGTTGGATCGAAGACCCACCATATTCCAAAAATCGATATGAGGAAGTTTGATGGCAAGGATCCAGCCACATGGATATTACAGATGGAGCAGTTCTTTGATCTCAATAATGTGCAAAAGACACAAAAGGTACTTATGGCAACTTTATATTTGGAACCAAATCAGTTTGTATGGTATCAATGGCTTTGCTCTCGTAAACAATTTATCACTTGGGCAATTTTTACGGAAGAATTGATAGCACATTATGAGGATACAAAAAGCAACACTTTTTTTAGCCCATTGATAAGTCTCAAACAAAAGGGTTCAATAATGGAGCACATTGAGGAGTTCCAAAAATTGAACATAAGGGTAAAAGATATTCCAGAGGAGCATAGGATTGATGTGTTCATAGGGTCTTTAAAGGATAATATCCAACATGATGTTCGCCTTTGGGAACCTGATTCATTAGACAAGGCATTCAGGTTAGCAAGAAAAATGGAAAGCAAAATTATGGCAACCAGGAAGCATACCACTCACAACTATAAAGACGGAAGTGCAGTTGCCCCTAGTCTTCCACAACCTATAAGGTTGACACCACAACAATTGGAAGAAAAAAGAGCAAAAGGGCTTTGTTATAGTTGTGATAGCAAATACACTAAAGGTCATAAGTGTGCTGAGAAGAAATTATTCTACATAGATTGTGAAGAGGAAGAAGAAAATGAGCAAGAAAGGTCAAAAGAACAGGATATGCTCCAGGAACAAAGCCTAGATGAAGAAAAAATAAATCCGACCATATCTTGTAATGCATTGGCGGGAATTACCACTCCTCAAACCATCAAGATAGAAGGACAAATCAAGAAGAAAAAGGTAATAGTGTTTATTGATTCAGGAAGCACCCACAATTTTATTCATTGTAAGGTAGAAAAAGAATTGAATTGCTTCTTATATCTAGCACCAGAGTGTCAAGTGATGATTGCAAATGGAGGAACAATAAATTTCTCTAGAAAGTGCCATAATATCAAGCTATCCATGGGAGAATATGTATTGACTAGCCCAATGCTTTCAATTCCAATGGGAGGTGCTAATGTTGTACTAAGAGTCCAATGGCTACAATCCTTGGGTACAATAGCTTTTAATTTTCAATAACTTTTCATCAAATTTTCTACGGAAGGAAAGGAAGTTGAATTAAGGGGTATTGTAGGGAAACCAGGAAAGATAATCAGCTCTAATGGTATGACAAAGCTTCTAAAAAAGGAGCAAAGGGGTGTAATTGCACAATTATGTTCGCTAGATGTTTCCACATTAGAATCATCTATTTCTCCAGATCTTCAAAAAGTCCTGGACAATCATTCCAAGGTATTTGAGACTCCCAAAGGTCTCCCACCTATGCGTGATCATGATCATGCTATTCATATGATTCCAGGAAGTGTTCCTCCAAACATCAGGCCGTACAGATATCCCTATGTCCAAAAAAGTGAAATTGAACGTATGGTTGCAGAAATGCTAGAGGCTGGTATAATTCAACCGAGTCAAAGTTCTTTCTCTGCTCCAGTAGTATTGGTGCACAAGAAGGATGGATCATGGCGCATGTGTCCGGATTATAGGGAGCTCAACAAGCTCACTATTAAAGATAAGTTCCCCATTCTTGTCATTGATAAATTACTGGACGAATTGTATGGATCAATTTACTTCACGAAGTTGGATCTTCGTTCAGGATATCATCAAATCAGAATGAGGATTGAAGACATTCCAAAAATGGCATTTAGAACTCACGAGGGTCATTATGAATTTTTGGTCATGCCTTTTGGCCTTACCAATGCACCTTCAACATTTCAAGGTTTGATGAATTCAATTTTCAAACCATTCCTTAGAAAATTTGTGTTAGTATTTTTTTATGATATACTTATCTACAGCAAGTCTTGGAAGGATCATGTTTAACATGTTGACAGGGTGCTACAACTATTGGAGGAGAAACAATTATATGCCAAAAGATCCAAATGTTTCTTTGGAGTCCAGGAGGTGGAATATTTGGGTCATATTGTATCTCATGAAGGAGTTAAGGTAGACCCTAGCAAAATTAAAGCCATTAAGGAATGGAAAATCCCCTCATCCATAAAGCATCTGCGTGGATTTCTTGGGTTGACAGGGTATTATCGCAAGTTTGTTAAGAATTATGGGAGAATAGCAGCACCTCTAACGACATTATTGAAGAAAGATGCATTTTCATGGACTTCAGAAGCAACAAAGGCCTTTGAACATCTTAAAGAGGCAATGTGCCAAGCACCGGTCTTAGCTACACCGGACTTCACAAAAACCTTTATTGTGGAATGTGATGCTTCAGGAAATGGAATTGGTGCTGTTCTAATGCAAGATGAAAGACCCATTGCTTTTGAAAGTCGTCCAATCAAGGGAAAGTTTCTAAGCAAAGCTATTTATGAGAAGGAAATGTTGGCAATACTCCATGCACTTAAGAAATGGTGACCCTACCTAATGGGAAGACACTTTGTTTTCGGGAAAAGTGTCCATTCAGAACGACCCTATCCCACAGGGTTGTGACAGTGACCTCAGAAACAAACAAGGAAAACTACTCTTGTATTCTTCTTTATGAACTATAAACGAAGATGATTAAGATGAACCGACCTGTGTCTTGCGCTAGTTGTTCGATCCAATCTATCCTCTCTTTGTCAGCTTCCACCGATCTGCTCCCTCACTTGCCCAGCGTCACCAAGTTCCTGCAAGTTCACAGAAGAGATAAACTACACAAAGACATAGATTTATGTTCATAAAAAGCTTAGGATCAGATTTAAGCTAAACATACAAATATAACACACATCAGATATACAAGCATGTAGGAGAAACTCAAGTAGTTTTATTGATAAAACAAGAAGATCCAGGAGGAGTTACAACCGATGAGTCCTGATCCAGCATCAGCCTCCCAGCATAGAATCCCTTCTTCACCTCCAACAAAGCATAAATCACCCAATACTCTGATGTCAATCACAAAACCAATAGCAATTCTCTGCAATGTACAAAATTCCAGCCTCTGGATCTCTTGGTGAGGGATCCATATATATATGTATGCAAAGAGGATGAGTCATCCCATGAGTTGATTAGTGGCTTCTCTCTGTCAGTTCTTGCTTCCACTTGGAGACTGAGAGCCTCTTACTCATCACTGGTCGAATTCAGTGAGGCAAGTGTCATTGGAGAAGATTCTGGAAGCTTCCGTTGTCTCTCCACCTCATTGAATGACTCTGCCACTTGTCATTTCCCGCTCAACGCACCCTGGTAGTGCATTCAAGTGTGTTGCAACGCACCTAGCCAGTGTATTTGGGTGCTTTGTAACGCAGCCAGCTAGTGGAGCATCTGAATTGATCCTGGTTTGACTAGTTTTGAGCAGTTTCTGGTGGAGAACTTCTGGGAGAAGTTGTAATTTGTTGACCTTGTTTCTTTAGGAGCTGGAACAACATCTTTAGGGACTTAGGATCCCTTGGTTTATTGACATTTCATGCTTATAGCTGTAAGGCACAAAAATGTCTATAACAGTTGCCCCCTAAAGTATGAGGTCGTTTATCGGGTGAAATGCTTTATTAGGAGGATCCGAAGTTCTTCTGATGCTGGGGAGGAGACCTGTAATAAGATACAATACAATACATTATCTTCATACTATTTTCATGATCTAGCTGAGGCGGGCATTCCCATGCTCAGCTTTATAAATTCATTTTTATGTACATAGGACAGACAATCGTCTGATGATAGACTGATGATTCTGATGAAGTCATCATCCTTTTGGTAGGATGATTATCTGTGCTGTAACGCTGTACATTTCAATGTCTTTATTTTTCCTGAATATATATCGCAGCCCGGATGGATGAAACTAGATCAGGGGTCTTCAATCTCGTCCGATCTTCACTCGAAGTACAAGTCGATCCATGTGAGAAATGTTTTCAAGTCGAACATGGAAAGACATCGCTTGATTACCAGTCGATGATGTAAACTGTTAACAAGCGCGAGAGGAATCACCGATAATGATAATGACCCTCAAGGTACTGCAGTACAATTCACGTGGTGTGAATAAAGGACTTGGCGTCGAACACCACGTAAAATCTTTCGGTCGAAGGTCATTGATGTATACCTGTCGCCGGAAGTGAGAAACTTGCCATTGAGGCATGCAAGCTTCAAAGTACTGAATGGGGTGTTCCTAGATCAACTTCTTGGATAATGAGCTGATGTCGACAAGAAGCGATCCGTCAAAGGAGGGCCTTAATGAATCCCACATCAATGACACGGAACGGAGAAAATGATTTTGATGGAGGTGAAAACGATCTGATGATATATGGTTCAGGATGGCGGTCATGAAGGAATGAAGTATAATGTATGGTAGTGGATGGAACACGGGTGACTTCTTTGGATGACTTCTCTTGAACATGTCGGCGACACTTGTGTGATGGACCGGTAGCATTTACCCCAAATGTGGATGGTATGGCGTGACCATGGTGATGTGACTGGTGAATGAAACAACCCAACCCGACTCAAGCACGGAGTGGAAGTGTCATGTTCAAGAGCGACTTGCTACCAATAAAGTTTCTTTGAGTTTTCTTCCCAATCTTTTCCCCAGTTATTGCTAACCAGTACCTCTTTATTTTTGTCAAGCTTGAGGAGGATAACATATGCTTGTTCTATAATTTGCCCTTCGGGCAAACCCATCGCTATGTTTTAACGAGCCTAGCGATAGTGAAACTCGTTCTCGTCTAAAGACAAGTTTGTCGCTATTAATCTTTTTAACGAGTTTAACGACAAAGATAACTCGGTCCTTTTCCTTTTTAGGGAGTCTGAAAAGGTACGTAAAGGTAACTCTGAAATTCCTTTTTCGTCATCTAATCCCTTAAGTCCGAAAAAGTATAAAATAATACAGAAGGGATAAATTTTCGATAGTTTTAACAAGCTGAACAAAACAAGCGCTCGATATTTTTGTGCAATAATCCCTCAGGTCCAAAAAGATTAAAATCTAGAGGAGGGATAGCTCTTCCTGTCGCTTTAACAAGCTGGAAGGCCAAAACTCGGCAATCTTTTCATATTTTACGAGTCAGATGAAAAGAGCTTAAAGGAGACTCGTCTTTTGAGGAACGAGTGATAAACAGGGTAGCAGCTGATTCCAGGTAAGGTTTGGAATTTTCCAATCACGGCAGTGTCACAAGGATGGCTAGTGAAATCACTCTTCACAGCTGTTCCTCAAAATGGGTAAACAATCAAATGGAGGTGAATGATTGGCCAATGGAAAAGTGGAGGTGATGGTGCAAACACGACCAAGGCTTTAATGGCTGAAGTACTACATTCACGGTGGTTATTTATCGGGGAATAGTTCATTTTTTAACGAGCTTAAACGCGGGTGGAAACACTTGCTCGGTCTTGCGTTTATTTTTTAACGAGCTTGAACTATGTGCTAAAACTGCTCGATTAGATGGTCTTGTTTTGATTTTTTACCATAAACGGCTTCGTCTTTTCAGAGATAGTACTGTATTTTCAACTGCTTCATCAAACTAGTTAGAAATGAACAACATTTGCTTGAAAATGAGATTAAAACACTAATATTTTACTTTGAACTACGTAAAAAGCAATTAAAAAGTGTTTTTACCTCTCATTTTACCATTTCATTTGAACTTGGTTTGTTGGAGCTTTGGAGGTGCCTTTTCCCCCTTGATTTTCATCAGCTGATTTTGGGAGATTCTGTGGACGATTCTCGGGGCCATCTGGACCAGGTAGGAGCTAAACCCGAGCTCTTTCATTTCATGGTTTCCTTTTTGCATTCTGTGCTTCATTCTCTGCTTTTCTGGGCCCCTGGGTTTTGATGGGTTCGTTCTGCCATCAACGCACCCTGGGTACATCGAAACCTGCGCTGAATGTTGGCTAGCATGAAGGCAGTTTGACATTCAACGTAGGTGGAACACTTCTGCAGGTGCGTTGGGCGCAGAAAAGGAATTTGTTGCACAATTTTTTATGGAATGTTTACCTGTTTCTCATCAAAATCAGGATCTAATCTCCTCTCTTGTTTGTTCTTGTAGAGATATTGGAGCAAAATGACCCTTACATGGCGAGAACGAGAACATGAAGAAGAGGACATGATTGCCCTACATGATCCTGTTATAGTGAACGCGCTGCGGAACTGCGGCTTGCTGAAGTTCTTCCGCATCTCTAGCATGAGACAGCAAATCAACCTGGTGCAGTATTTGCTCGATGCTTGGGATCCTATCAACCAAGTTTTCCAGATTAGGGCAAATATATCCCCTTGACTGCAGTAGACATTTACTTCTTGACTTGCTTGTCGAGGTGGGGTGCCCCCATCTCTTTGTCAGGTTCGACCCGAGGAAGTGACTCTGTGAGAGATTATGTTCGCCATTATTGCAGGGAAGGATCTCAGCCGAGTAAAGACGGCAAGCTCATCATCCGTGATGTTACTGACAGGTCCCTTAGGTCTATCCTGTTTACTTTTGGTAGGATGGCTGGAAGTGCGTCTCTTCACGTAGCCAACAGATCTTATATGCAGCACGCCTTGGAATGTCTCCAACTGAAAATATTCAACTGGTGCGATGAAGTACTTCTTGTGATGAAAAGTTAGTTGACCAAGATAAAGGATGGGAAGTTGAAGAACTTTGGGTTCGGTTCCATTTTGACCGCCTTTGCCTTGGAGGAGATACCATTGATGCAGCCGCCGTACATTGCGCTCGACTTACCTTCTCCTACTGAACCATGCATGCAGAGATGGGTTGACCATATGTCTAGGCATGCTGGTCAATCTCAGATTTCTTTCTCTGATACCTTCTTCAGGTGGTTTGATCGTCAGGAGATGGCCTATTCCGAGTATCCATATGCCGGCATGGATTTCCGGGGTGATCCGGATTTGGTACTGCCGGATGGCGAGCAGTGGGGCGCTATTGGTAAAATCTCTGACCATATTGTTGTTTACTGTTTTTGTTTATAATGTCCTTGTGATTTGTTCTATCAAGACTCTAAT
Source organism: Pinus tabuliformis (assembly GCA_031772625.1). Lineage (NCBI taxonomy): Eukaryota > Viridiplantae > Streptophyta > Pinopsida > Pinales > Pinaceae > Pinus > Pinus tabuliformis. The sequence goes on along the minus strand of CM062816.1, from coordinate 1,816,239,789 downwards.
CAAACTCATGTGTACATGCAGATGTTGGTCCTGTTCGTTTAGTAGTTCGCCTGAGAGTGCCAGCCGTTGCCCCAGCAGGAGAGGCTGCTGGGAGGGTTATTCTTTGTGACCTTGATGTGGCCGAGACTCTTACAGCTGTGCAGGAGCAAGTGGAGAGCCTTACTCTCGGTATCCCGGATGTGAGGATTGACGAGCTACCTTTGTAGTTACAGTAGCATACTACTGGTGTGCCTCGACGATGGACTCGTCTCTTACGCATGATCGCACAGGCTGTGACTTGCTATCACGAGCATCATTAGACTAGGGTGCCCCCTAGCATTTTTGACTTTTGGGTCGCGTGACCGATTTTTTGTCTTGGTTACAGAACATTATGTGTAAACCATAAACAGCTATATATGGATTTTTGATTTTCGGAGTTTTATTCTGATTGAGTTATGTGATCCACATGCAGAACATTGATGATGTGTTTCTTTTTATAAATGTTGCAAATGTCTATCTAACAGATAATTTGCTAATGAGTCGGTTAATGTGTTTAAGTTTCTGGAAATATGTTGGTATTGAATAACATCAAATTGTCTTTCCAAAATCTTAACCCTTAGGAACATGCGATAAATAGCTAGTTTTCGGACGGAATATATACCATTGAGTTGTAGTATTACGAGCTGTGAGTCTAGCTTGACGATTAGCCGGCGTATACCATGAGAGATGGCATCAGAGAGAAGTTCTATCAACACACTATATTCAGCGATATTGTTTGTTGATTGACCAATACATACACCTCTGAAACTTACTAACTCGCCGCTTGGATCAAAAATGGCCCAGGCTACGGAGGACAGGTTCCGTGAACTACAACTCGCTCCGTCAGCATATCCAACACATGGTTCCAATGGGTTTGACATCTGCAATAAATGTAAAAAGGTGGATTACTCGACCAAAACAAACACTCTTAGCGAAAACAAAAATATAACAAAAGCATATTGGTCACTACTAGGCGTAGTAACGCTTGAGGTACAACCCATTACGAGGTTGCGCCAGTGGAATCCCGTCGTAATCCATCAACTCGTAGGCTCCTTTTGCTAACACCCGCTTAACAATGTAGGGGCCCATCCATAAAGAGTTAAATTTACCTGCTCCCAGTTTATCGGATTCTTGGTCGTAAAGCAGGACCAAGTCACCTTCCGAGAAGACACGTGGTTTGACATTTTTATCGAACTGCGCCTTGTCTCGTTTCTTATGGGCTTCGTTAGCCAATGCGGCGTCACGACTGGTTTCATCCAATTGGATTAATTCCAAGAAATGAGCTTCTTCTTCTGAAGTTCCAGGGAGGATATCGATTGCGAGTTTGAGAGACGAGATTTCACACTGGACTGGTAAGACTGCTTCCAGGCCATATACCAGTTGGAAGGGTGTGAACCCGGTCGCATTCCTTACCGATGTTAGGTAAGCCCACAAAGCTGAGTACAGGATTAGGTGCCATCTTCTTTTGTGAACTCCGATCATCCTTTGCAGCATGCGCTTCAGGACCTTGTTGATTGCTTCAACTTGTCCGTTGGCCTGCGGATAATATGGAGTAGAGCTGTCGTGAGATAGCCCTAGCTTGGTAGCTAATTCAACCATCATGTGATTGCAAAAATGCGATCCATGATCTGTGACTATAGCCTGTGGTACGCCGAATCTGGCGACTACATGATTGAAAAAGAAAAGGGCAGCTGTTTCACCAGTATTATCTAATGTAGGCATCGCCTCGGCCCATTTGGTAAAATAGTCAACTGCGACTATAATATACCCATGCCCCCTGGTCGAGGTGGGGTTACATGTCATGAAATCGATGCCCCATTTGGCGAATGGCCCAACAGCAACTATTGGCTGTAAAGGTGCAGGTGGTCTTCTAGTTTTGCTATCAAAAATTTGACAAGCATGGCAACTTCTGACTGCGGTTATGCAATCCTTGAACATGGTTGGCCAGAAGTATCCTGCTCGTAAGATTTTTTGTGCTGTAGCATATCCAGATTGATGCCCCCCACACGCGCCTGAATGACACTCATTCAGGGCTTTTTCGGCTTCCTCATGGGTGAGGCACCTCCTCAGAACTGTATCAATACCACGACGGTAAAGTGTATCACCGATGATCATGTAGTCTTTTGCTTGGTATCGAATATGTTTTTGTTCAGATTGAGAGGTATTTGGCCTGAAATTTTGGGTTTGGAGATAAATGATTATGTCTCCATACCACTCATTGCTTGCGGATATCATAAACAAACTTTCGTCCACGATTGATTCTTTGGATGCTTCATCATTGGACGATGATGGGAGATCGCATAATAATTCTGCGAAAACTAGAGCTTTCTTTGATTTGGATTTTACAAATTCCAGATCAAACTCTTGAAGGATTGCTATCCATTTTGAGTATTTGCCCCCCAGCAACTGTCGCGACAATATATAAGTCATGGGGTTGCAATCTGACAGAATGGTAGTTTTCTGAAAGAGGACATAGTGTCGAAATCTTTGCATCGCTTGAACCGCTGCAAGTGCTAGTTTTTCAACATAAGAATATTTTCTTTCTGTATCATTTAAGTTCTTACTTAAATAATAAATAGGATGTTCTATTCCATCGACTTCCTGAACTAAAACCATTGCGATGGTCGTATCTGCTGCAGCCAGATACAGGTTAAAGTCTCTTTGATAATCAAGGGCATACATTAATGATGCTTTCAATAGGGAATCTTTTAAAGCATCAAAGGAAGCTTGCGCGACCTGATCCCAGTTAAAGGGTACCTCCTTTTTCAAAAGACGTGTATAACCTTTAGCAAGTTCGGCGTAATTTGGAATGAACCTCCTCAGAAAGTTTGCTTTCGCTTGGAGTTTCTGAATCTGAAGCAAATTCGAAGGTGGAGGCAAATTTATGATTGCCTGGACCTTACAAGGGTCGAGACGAATCCCATCCTTGGAGACTACAAAGCCAAGTAAGCGACCAGAACTGACGCAAAATACACATTTGTGCGGATTGAGTCGTATCTTGTAGTGTCGGAAACGTAGAAATATCGCTCTTAAATGCTGCGGATGATGAGTCCGCTTTCGCGAATGAGCCGGAAGGTCATCAAGATAAGGTTGAACGATGTTTTTGATGTCATGGAAGGCATAATTCATTGCCCTCTGAAACGTCGCCCCTGCGTTCTTTAAACCAAAGGGTAATTTTCGATATGCGAATGTGCCCCACAGACAAATGAATGCAGTCTTCGACTATACCCAGATATTTATTTGATTATACCCGGAGAATCCATCCATGAATGAAAAGATTTCGCATCTGGCGCATTCATCAATTATCTGGTCGATAAAGGGTGTAGGGTAGTTGTCTTTTGGACAAGCTTGATTTACATCCCTATAATCGACGCACACTCTAATTGTCCCCTGTTTTTTCATAACCGGGACAATGTTCGATACCCAATCGGTTAGTGGAACCGGGTAGATAAAACTAGCATGCAGGAGTTTTTCAACTTCTGCCTTAATGGCAGCGGCTTTCTTGGGGTGCACCTGCCTCAGTCGTTGCCGTACCGGTTTAACATCTGGATACATCTTGATTTCGTGTTCAACGATACTCGAGTCGATGCCTGGCATTTCACTGTATGACCAGGCAAAGACATCTATGAATTCGCGAAAAAGAGCGTTATATATTTCTAGTTCTGAAAGAGAACAACATTTTCCGACATAAATATTCTCTACAACATTTGTTTTGGTCGAGATATTTATGGCTATAGTTTCTTCAATATTGGATAAGTTTCGCTCAGAATCCACCGTATTTACAGTGTTTTATAGGAATTCAAAAACTGATGGATGATAGAGGTCATCTTGAGTATCTTCTCCACAATCCGGAAGAAGGGAACGATGGTGGCAATCATTCCATGGTGCCCCTTCAATTAACATTGATTGGACAATTCCTTCGTCGGTTCCATGCACTCGCGACCAAGGATCTGAAGGGGTACCATATTCTCTAGACCTATCTATCCAAACGCTTGATGAGCGTTGATTTGGGTTTGCCTCCCATGCTAGAAACATTGATTGCTATAATATTTCTACTGGGCTTGGGGGCAAAACCAATGCATGATCCATGTTGATATTGTTTTCTGAGATCTTTATAGAAGATATCATATTGCAGGCTCCTATCGATGCTATTTCCGCCAGATTGATTGGAGGTGGAAGAGCGAAAGTTCCCATTAGTATAGGATCTTTTAGTAGGCCTACTCCGATATTCTGAAGCGAATGGGTGCTCTCATGGATCATTGGAATGCTTCCCGTAACTTGAGAACCATTGGGGAGGAAGTTCTGCTGATCGACGATTGTAATCCCTCCTTGAAATGGAAACGCAATCTTTCTGAAATAGGTCAACACAACAGCCGCCATGGCGTAAATCCATGGTCTTCCTAGTAGGATGTTGTAATCAAGATTCCCATCGATGACTTCAACATCTATTTCTACCGTTTTCCCTCCTAGTTCAACTTTCAAGTTATTTAGGATACCATACGGGGTATATGTCCATCCATCAAATGCTTTTAATGTCGTCGATGATCGCGACAAGGTTGGAGATCCTAAAGTTTTCCAGCAACTCATCGACATAATGCATGTGGATGCCCACTCATCAATAATTGTTCGATGAACAGTTTTGTTGAGGGCTTTCACTTGAATAAGGAAAGCTAATTGAGCTGGTAACTGAGGATCGTATCCTTTATGATTGAAGGATACAAGATTGGAATCCTTTGGGTCAACCCCTCCAATGGCTGATAATAACGCCTGCCTTTGGGATGGGCAATTTTGTAGTACTTCAAGAGTCGACATAGCGGATGGCGATTGGGCCAAATCTTCCACTATATTATAATGCTGCGCCACTCTGGTGCGAGGATTAAATGTCGATTTGTGTACTAATCCCTTTGGCGGTTTAATCGTTAATTTAGGAATGGTGGGTGTTACAACTTTTGTCGAAGTTGTTGTCGAACTACTTGGATGATCTTTATCCTTGTTGTTCGACAGCTGAGGATTCCCGTAATCTTTGTTCCTTGTCGAAATCAAAGCATCATTTTTCTGTTTCGAAATCGACAACATTAGCACTTGAGACGGGGAAGCATTTCCACTTTCAACCAGATTTGTTCCTGGATTCGGAAACAGATCGGTTAACACTGCTGAGGTCTTTGAACTTTTAAAGAATTTCTTAATCTCTCCTCTCTTTGTCAGCTTCCACCGATCTGCTCCCTCACTTGCCCAGCATCACCAAGTTCCTGCAAGTTCACAGAAGAGAGAAACTACACAAAGACATAGATTTATGTTCATAAAAAGCTTAGGATCAGATTTAAGCTAAACATACAAATATAACACACATCAGATTTACAAGCATGTAGGAGAAACTCAAGTAGTTTTATTGATAAAACAAGAAGATCCAGGAGGAGTTACAACCGATGAGTCCTGATCCAGCATCAGCCTCCCAGCATAGAATCCCTTCTTCACCTCCAACAAAGCATAAATCACCCAATACTCTGATGTCAATCACAAAACCAACAGCAATTCTCTGCAATGTACAAAGTTCCAGCCTCTGGATCTCTTGGTGAGGGATCCATATATAGATGTATGCGAAGAGGATGAGTCATCCCATGAGTTGATTAGTGGCTTCTCTCTGTCAGTTCTTGCTTCCACTTGGAGACTGAGAGCCTCTTACTCATCACTGGTCGAATTCAGTGAGGCAAGTGTCATTGGAGAAGATTTTGGAAGCTTCCATTGTCTCTCCACCTCGTTGAATGACTTTGCCACTTATCATTTCCCGCTCAACGCACCCTGGTAGTGCATTCAAGTGCATTGCAACGTACCTAGCCAGTGTATTTGGGTGCTTTGCAACGCAGCCAACTAGTGGAGCATCTGAATTGATCCTGGTTTGACTAGTTTTGAGCAGATTCTGGTGGAGAACTTCTGGGAGAAGCTGTAATTTGTTGACCTTGTTTCTTTAGGAGCTGGAACAACATCTTTAGGGACTTAGGATTCCTTTGTTTATGGACATTTCATGCTTATAGCTGTAAGGCACAAAAATGTCTATAACACACTTCAAGGTAAAAACGGATCATGATAGCCTTAAATACTTTTTAGAACAAAGATTATCCTCTAAAGAGCAACAAAAGTGGGTCACAAAGATGTTGGGTTATGACTTTGAAATCATCTACAAAAAAAGGGAAGCAAAATGTGGTGGCAGATGCACTCTCAAGAAAGGATGAGGATGTGGAAGCATTGTTGTGCGTTATTTCTATCATCCAACCAGATTGGATAAATGAAGCAAGGGAGGAATGGAAGAATGACGAAGAAGTGTGGGCACTTATTCAAAAGCTACAACAAGATTCCAGTACGTCTGATACATTTAGCTCGAAAAATGATTCATTATGGTACAAAGATTGCTTATACCTCTGTAAGAATTCCCAGCTAAAACAAAAGATTCTTATGGAATTGCACACTTCTCCCTTAGGAGGGCACTCAAGATTTTTAAACCACAGGGTTAAGAAGGAATTTTTTTGGGATGGCCTTAAATCAGATATTCAAAAGTTTGTGGCAGAATGTTTGGTTTGCCAACAAAATAATGTTGAAATAGTTAAGACACGGGATCTATTACAACATTTATCCATTCCAAGCCAACGTTGGGAGGAGGTATCAATGGATTTGATCACAGGTTTACCCAAGTCTGAGGGAAAGAGTGTCATCATGGTGGTAGTTGACAGACTTACCAAGTATGCACACTTTTGTGCATTATCACATCCATTTAAAGCCAGTACAGTTTCTACTACATTTATGGAAACAATTCAAAAGCTACATGGAAACCCAAAGATTATTGTAAGTGACAGAGATCCCATTTTCACTGGAAATTTTTGGACAGAATTATTTTCTTGTCTTGGTACTCAGTTAGCTCATAGCTCATCTTATCATCCTCAATCTAATTGGCAAACTGAGATAGTAAACAAATGTTTGGAAGGATATCTTCGTTGCTTTGTATCTGATAAACAGACACAATGGGTCAAATGGTTGCCTCTGGCTAAATGGTGGTATAACACTTCCTTTCATACAGCAACAAAAATGACCCCATTTATGGTGCTTTATGGGTATCAACCACCATCCATCACATCATATTTAAGAGAAAATTCTAAGGTTCAGGCAGTGGAACATCACATCGAACATCAACAACAAGTCCTCCAACTCTTAAAGGATAACCTTGTGTTGGCACAGAATAGAATGAAACAACAGGCAGATCAACATCGCAGTGAAAGAATTTTTGATCTAGGTGATTGGGTATTCCTACGGCTACAACCATATAAGCAAATGTCCCTCAAGCAAGCTAAGAAGGATAATAAATTATCACCAAAGTATTATGGTCCATACAAGGTGTTGCAAAAGATTGGCACTATGGCATACAAATTGGAGCTTCCTGCAGCTTCTCGATTGCACCCAGTTTTCCATGTTTCATGCTTAAAGAAGGTTATAGGCGACAAGCTCCCAGTTCAAACAATATTGCCAAAACTTGATGAGGAAGGAAAAATTATATTGGAACCGGAAGCAGTTATAGAAACAAGAACTCGACAGCTACGAAATCGATCAATTTCAGAGTACCTTATCAAGTGGAAGAACTTATCCGCTGAAGATTCCACATGGGAGGATGAGAATTTTATGCAGAAGTATGCATAACTACTCAAGTATTGAGGACAACACTTTTTTGAAGGCGAGGGGCATGTTGGGTCCCTATAATACTAGTGATTACCCCATTACTATTGTAGTTATACCCCTTATTTATATTGTTGTGCCCCCATTGCCCCCATATTGTTATTAATGTGCCCATAGAATCCCTCAATTGTTATTTTTGTGGCTTTATATTATTATTGTTAGGTCAGCTGGATTATATTGTGACTCCTTAGACTCCTATATATAGAAAGGAGGTTTTTTCATTTGAATCATCCAAGAATTGTTCATTTATGTAATGTAAAGGAGGTTTCCCCCTCGAAGAGGCTGAATTCTAAGGCGTTGATCTATCTTTTCTATCTTTTCTTGTGTTGGTTTCATAACATAACATTACAAAGAGAAATAGGTCTAAATACTTGCGGCTCATCTGACTTGGAGGTTTCGTGAATGAGAGATAGGAGGGTAGCGTTTAAACCTGGACATACCTTCTGGTTCCTTCTGGATTCTTCCACCACCGCTAGGATGTCATTACTTATGAACTTCCATGCAGCTTGATAGAATTCTGCCGTAAAGCCATCCGGTCTCGTGGCCTTATTTTTATTCAGTCGTTGCACCACTTCCTCAACCTCCTATATCATAAGTGCTCTCATTAATGCAAGTGTTTGATATCTGGTGATCTTCTTGGGGATTTGGTTTCATATTCTGCACGCTACCTCTTGCCTTTCCTCCTCAGGTTCTGTTAAAAGTTCTTTGAAATGTCTCACCAGGGTTTCCTCCATATCCTCATGCTAAGTTTGTCGCACTCCTTCATCATTTTTCAGGGAGAAGATTTTGTTTCTCTGCCTGTGCTGTATCATTGCTTTGTGGAAAAATTTGATGTTCCTTTCTCCCTCCCTTAACCAATTCACTCTTGACTTTTGCCACCATAAGATTTCTTCCTCCTTTCTTCGTTCCTCTATTTCGCTGAGCAGTCTGCCTTCTTCTGCAGCTAATTCTTAACTTCTCCCTTCCTTTATAATTTCTTGTTAGATTGCCTTCATCCTTTCATCTAACTGTTATTGATCCTATATTATGTTTACAAATTCTGTTTGGTTCCATTTCTTAATTTTTTGATTTATTTCCTTCAACATGAGCTGGAACGTTTGCATTCTATTCCTTTCCCTTTGTTCACTCTGCTTCCACCATTCCTCTACCTTGGTTATAAACTTACTATCTCTGAACCAGAAAGCTTCAAATCAGAATGGTCAATTTTTAGGGCTAGCTTTGAGATCAATCTCTAATCTCACCGGCTAGTGGTCCGATCCCATCTCTAATATCATCACTTCCACAAAAATATCTTTGCTTACGATTTGCTCAAATATTAGGAATCTATCTAACCTTGAGGCTATTTGATGCCTACGCCCTCTTCTATTATTCCAGGTGTGAGTCCTATTAGTAGTTGTAGTATCAACTAGCCTCTGGTCATTTATATTATCCTGAAATAGTTCCATGTCTGCATCCACCCTTCTCACACCTCTTCTTTTTTCATTTAGGGACTTAATCATGTTGAAGTACCCTCCTATGATTCAAGGTATATTTTGGTACAGACCACTCACTTTTATTAAGTTCCTGATGAAATTTCTTCTTTCTCCTATGATAGGAGGACCATAGGCCCCTGAGAGGAGTATCCAATCTTTAGATCCAATATTTCTAAATTTTCCAGTAAGTGTTCTTGGCATTCTTGTCCAATCTTCGAAACGAACTTCTTCTGGGTTCCATAGTATGGACAATCCTCCTGCACTTCCCATGGCATCTTGTCCTACTACCTCGTACTTTGGCCTAAAGTTTCCCATAATCTCCTACAATTTTAATTCACATATCTTGGTTTCTTGCAGTATAATAACACTAGGTTTATCCTTTCTCAATCTTTCTTTGAGGTATCTCTATTTCCCTTTACTATTCAGACCTCTTATGTTCTAGGTCATGATTATCATTTCAATGATTTGGTTGGTCGGTGGAATAGCTCCGATAATGGCACCTCTCCCTGAGTTGACAAGCATTTCTCCCACCATTTGAATGGATTCACTCATGGGTCTTCTGCCCCTTTTTTTTTCCTCCTTTACCTGATGCTCTCGTTTTCTGCCCATGTCCCCCAAGTGATCCAAGATGCTCGAGTTGGCTTATCACCATCGTTCCTAGTTTCATTTTATATTATTGAAACATTTCTTTGTATAGTTGTTTTTGGTCTTTTGGGATGAACCTCTCATCAAAGTGTCTCCATTCCTATAGTAATCTCTTCATTAATTATTCCTCTTTGCTAAAATTTTCCTTCTATGGGTCTATCTCCATTTGGCTTTGCCCCATTTGCAATCTATTTATTTCTCCTTCATTTTCTTCTATTGTTTTTATTTGTTCCTTCTTTTTCCCTTTCTCTTTTTGTTTTGGCTCAGCTGGTTCTTCACTGCTCTCCACATATACCTCTTCCATTTCCTCTTCCTGTAGCACAGTAAATTTGTTTTGGTTTTGTTGTTCCTTCTCTTTCTAGGGACTCTTCTAGATACTCATCGATTTTTTATTCCTTTTTCTTCTTTGGACCTCCTGAAAGCCCCCTTCCATTTCCTTACCCGACCCTTCCTCCTTTTTGTTTCCTTGAGTGGACTCTGGGATGTTCTGGGGGCAAGATCTGAATAGGTGCTCATATTGATGGCATTTCCTACACCTAAAAGGTATGTGCTCATAATCCAGGGGTTGTTGCCAGATTTCATCATGATATTGTTGGAAATAATACTGAGAGGGGGGGTGAATCAGTATTATTAAGCAATTTACCAAATCTTCCTTATTTGATCTTTTGAATTATTCTTGCATATCAGTACCATAAAATAATGAGCTTGAATAAAGAAAATAGACAGTTACACCAAAGAACACAAGATGTAAGGTGGAAACCCAATGCGGGAGAAAACCACCTGCTGCAATATGTCTCTATCTTCTTTCAAGAAATTCTTTTACAATGATTTTGTACTGGTGCAGTCCTTTACCAGCACGCAGGCTGCAACCTGCAGAGAGCTACAACTCTCTCTCGTTTTCCAGTTTCTCCTGGAAGGGAGCTACAACCCCCTACTTCTTTTCATGAAGAATCAAATGATCAACAAGTATATAACAGATACAGTCCACTACAGATATCAGATCAGTAATTACAGAAATAACCCAGAACACCTTATGAACAGAAATATACAGTCAACAGATCATCTTAAGACAGGGACGCATATTTTCTTTCTGTGGCCTGCGACTGGACGCAGTCTACCCTCCGCTGTTCTGCGTGCAGACGCACTGTTCCTCTATGCTTTGCTGCGACCGGCGCACCCCGAAACACTATCGCGCCGCGTCTTTTGCTTCAGAGACGCACCCAATAACACAGTCGCGCCGCGTCCTTTGCTTCAGAGACGCACCTGAGCCTTTACTGTACTGCGTCCCGGCGCACTTGCCCTTCACTGAACCTGCGTCCCTTCAGATATAAAAGATATGAGGACTTCAGAACCAACCCAACCACTCAGATCCACAGATCTGATCATGCGCCATAGAGATCACAGTCCATTAGAAGATTCGCCCTCATAGATCTGGACTAGATCTCACCAAAAGATATTCAACCAAGATGATGCTTAATCCAAATGAACTCCTTTGCTTTATATAGGCAAGCTTCTCCCCAAAACATGGAACAATACCACGAGCCGACACCATAGAAACACAAAAGCGACGGCTAGATACCACGCAAGAAACCCCCACGTGCTTTTCTCTGCCTTGAAATGTGTGCACTGGGCGGACGCACCTCCTGAACGGCTGGCCGGCGTCCCTGGACACGGGTTCTGTATGGTATACCTGCGGGGACGCACTTGCTGAACATATTTCCTGCGTCCTTCTTGATTTATCACCTGAATGGGTTTGCCATCAAGGACAACACCTGAATCATAATGCCAACAATCTCCCCCTTTGGACTTGATGGCAACCACATAATCTTCAGCTTCATTCTCCCCCTTTGACATCAAGAGCAAAGGGTATGCTCCCCCTATGCTCATGCATCTCCAGATCTGTAACCAGAAATCCATCATGAAGGAGATAGAGACATATTGCAGCTATTTCCAAGATCTCCTTCTCCATAATGCCAACAATGCATTATGTGCTCCCCCTGAGCCTATACCACCAATAGGAAGATGATCAACAGTAAGATGATGCATCAACAACCCCCAGCTTTTGCCTGAGGTATTCAAAAGTGTCCCTGGGCAATGGTTTGGTGATAATATCAGCAACTTGTTCCTTAGAAGGAACATACTCCAACTTGACCTTCTGTTCAAGTACTTGTTCCCGGAGAAAATGGTACTTGATTGGTATGTGCTTGGTTTTTGAATGCATAACCGGATTCTTTGAGATGCTGATTGCACTTGTGTTGTCACATAAGATAGAGATTGGAGGTGTACAAGTGATTTGATAATCCTGCAAAGTCTGCATCATCCAAAGGAGTTGGGTGCAACAAGATGCAGCAGCAACATATTCTGCTTCAGCTGTAGACAAGGCAATTGAACTCTGTTTCTTGCTGAACCAAGAGACCAGTCTGGGACCCATAAAGAACGCACCACCACTTGTGCTTTTCCTGTCATCCACGCTTCCGGCCCAATCTGCATCTGTATAGGCATGAAGAGTAAGATCTGTATCTCTAGGATACCATAAGCCATAATTTTGAGTCCCTTGAAGATATTTGAAAATTTTCTTCACTGCTTGAAGATGAGTCTCCTTCGGATTTGCCTGAAATCTTCCAACTATTCCAACTGCATGCATGATGTCTGGTCGGGTACCTGTTAAATATAGTAAACTTCCAATCATAGATCTGTAGGTTGGTTGATGTACTGCTGCAGATTCATCATTTGCACTGAGACTGCATCCTGTGACCATGGGTGTACATACTGGTTTTGCATCTTCCATGCCATATTTCTTCAAAATCTGCTTGAGATACTTGGTTTGAGATAAAAGGATTCCTCCTTCCTTTTGTTGGATTTGCAAACCAAGAAAGTATGTCAGTTCTCCTAGCAAGGACATTTCAAATTCTTTCTGCATGACTGAGGCAAAGCTTTGACTCATAGCTTCTTCATTGCTGCCAAAAATAATGTCATCTACATACACAACAAGTATTAGCAATTTGTCATTTTCAATTTTTATATATAGATTGCTATCTGCTGAACCTTTTGAAAAACCTTGTTGATGAAGATATTTGTCCAACCGGTAGTACCAAGCCCTTGGGGCTTGTTTGAGACCATAGAGAGCCTTTTTCAATCGGCATACAAGATTTGGATCATTTCCAAGAATGAAACCATCTGGCTGTTCAATGTACACTTCTTCTTCCAAGTCTCCATTCAGAAAGGCTGATTTTACGTCCATTTGAAATACTTTGAAATTCTGAGAACTTGAGAGAGCAAGGAACATTCGGATGGCCTCAAGTCTTGCAACAGGAGCAAAAGTTTCTTCAAAGTCTATTCCTTCTTGCTGTGCATATCCTTTACAAACAAGTCTGGCTTTGTTTCTAATTACTTCTCCATTTTCATTCAATTTATTTTTGAAGACCCATTTTGTTCCGATAACATTCTTATCCTTTGGTCTAGGAACCAGCTCCCAAGTGTTGTTCTTTTCGATTTGCTCAAGTTCTTCATCCATTGCTTTCACCCAACATTCATCTTTGCATGCCTCTTTCACATTTTTGGTTCAGTAGAGGAGAGTAATGCCAAATAACTTGAAGCTTCTGCAACTGTTCTTCTAGTTTGTATACCTGCTTCTTTCTGTCCCATGATCTGAGATTCTGGATGGTTCTTTTGAACATATCTGGATGGAGTCTTTTCTTCTATTCTTGTTCGTTCTTCTGCTTCTTCATGAGGTTCTTCTTGAGATTCTTCTTGCGGTTCTTCTTCTTCATCATTCTGTCTTTGAGGGTGGCTTTCATCTTCTTCGATGTCTTCACGATGTATTTGCCTAGGAATGTATCCCTTCTCATCAACCACTACATCAATGCTGTCAACAATTTTGCCAAGTCTTTTATTGTAGCATTTGTATGCTTTGCTATGTGGAGAGTAGCCAAGAAGAATACCTTCATCTGCTCTAGGATCAAGTTTACCAAGCTGCTCCTCAGTATTCTTGATATAGCATTTGCTCCCAAAGATTTTGAAGTGCTTTACCGAAGGAGTTTTACCACTCCAGAGCTCATGAGGAGTTTGAGTGCTGTTCACTCTGACATTTGTCTTGTTGAGAATAATAACCGCCGCATGTGCAGCTTCACCCCAGAAGGTTGCAGGGGTTCCTGATTCATCAAGCATAGCACGAGCCATTTGCTGGATTGTTCTGTTCATTCTTTCAACTACTCCATTTTGCTGAGGAGTTCTAGCTGTAGAAAATTCTCTCCTTATCCCATGTTCATCACAGAAATCGAAAAATTCATTTGAAGTAAATTCCCCACCTCTGTCAGATCTGAGGCACTTAATTTTGTGACCTGATTCATTTTCAACCAAGGCTTTGAAGGATTTGAATTTTTCGAATGCTTCATCTTTGTGCTTCATAAGTCCTAACCAAACAAACCTGGAGAAATCGTCAATAAATAATATCAAGTATTCCTCTCCTCTAGGTGTTCTTTTTCTGAATGGTCCACATACATCTGTATGTACTAGCTCAAGAGGCATGCTGGCTGATCCTTCTTTCTCTGGAAAGTTAGTTCTGGTTTGTTTTCCAAACTGACATGATCTGCATATGGTGTTGTCAGGAATTTTGATATCTGGAAGATCGCGAACTGCCTGATATTTGCAAGCTTTCCTTATTTGTGAGAAGCTTAGATGTCCCAACCTTCGATGCCATAACCAGTGCTCTTCATCCTTGCTTAGATAGCATTGTTGTTGTCCTTCATCAAATATGTATAGATTATTTGGAGTTCTTTTTCCTTTGAGAACTGTTTTACCTGTATCAAGATCACGAACAAGGCATCCATTTGATCTGAATATAACCTCGGTTCTTTGATCACACATCTGGCTGACACTTAGTAGATTATGCTTCAATCCATCAACAAACAAAACATTTCCAGCCTTAACATCTTCTTTTAAAGGAGCAATACCTTTTCCTTTTATAGTTGCAGGAGTATCATTTCCAAAAGAGACTTTCTTTCCCTTTTCTAAATTAGAATAAGACTCAAGTTTTTCTTTATCACCTGTCATATGCTTCGAACATCCACTGTCAATGTACCATAGATTTTCTTGTCCTTCTGCATAAAATGCTATCCCACATCTTTCTGTTTGAGGTTCCTTTATTCTCCATGTTTTGGTGCCTGAGGCTTGTTCCTTTTTCTGCTCTTGTACCTTTCTTTCCGGAAACCTGCTTCTGCATTCAAAGTCTTTATGTCCAAAATTATTGCAAATAGAACATTCAACTTCATTTTCAAGAGCTGAAAAGTTGTTATAGGTCCTTTTTGTAATCCCTGTCATACTTCTTTGTTTTTGAGCTTCCCTAGTCATGATTGTTTTATACGCAACACATTGAGCTGCTTTGTGACCAAAGTTATGGCAAGAAAAGCATTGTCCATTGAAGAAGCTTCTGCGATTATTGGATCTACCAGCCAACTGATTGTAATTTCTATTTTCATCTATTCTTGAACCAAATTGAGAAGATTTTACCTGTGGCTGGTTGTGGCTTTTGTTCACCCTTAAGCTGGATTGCCCCTGATAGTTTCTGTTTGACATTTGTCCCTGCTTTACCTGATGATCTTCCTTGTGCTCTTGCTCATTTCTTCTTGCTGCATCAAGATAACTTTTTGAAGTGGATGCTTGAGAAGTTTCTCCATTATAGCCCAAACCTGTCTTATTTAGTGGAGACCGCTGCACACTGATAATCTCATCCAAAGTTTCAGATCCTTTGACAAACTTGAGATTAATAGTTTTTGTTTTCTCAATTTCTTTTCTAAGACCAACAATTTCACCTTCTAATTTTTCAAGATGTTTTTCCTTTTCATCAATTTGGAATTGTAGAGTATCAATAATCATGTTCTTTTCTTCTATGCATCTCTTGAGTCTAGTAATTTCATCATAAAGGTTATCCACATCTACAGCATCCTCATAATCATCATCTTCAAATGCCATTAACAACCTATATTTATTACCTTGTTCATCTTCATCACTGTTTGATAAGCCATCACTATCTTCATGGGTGTAGTAGCTTTTCTTATTTGCGCTTTGTTTCTTGTTCCATCTAACTGGTTCCTTTCCTTTATCCTTATAAGAGCATTTTGCAGCATAATGACCTACTCTTCCACAAGCAAAGCATTTGAAAGGTAGCTTACCTCTGAACCTTCCAGAACCTCTTTGAAGATTTCTGACAAAATTTGATTCTTCTTCCTCTTCTTCTGGATCATGGCTTGCTTCATAGTAATCTTCTTTGCCTGATGCTTTAAAAGCAGCCTCCCTTCTGTCTGATGGTCCTCCCTTTCTCATTTCATAAGCAGTTAGAATTCCATGTAGCTGAGACATAGTAAGAACACGGAGATTTTCTTTTTCTTCTATTGCAGATACTTTGGATTCAAACTTGGGGGATAATGATCTTAGAATCTTTTGAACTACTATCGACTCCTTTACTTCTTCACCCAAATTTTTCATACAATTAACAATCTCATCTACCCGAAGAAAATAATTAGCCACACTTTCATCATTATACATCTTGAGAGTCTCATATTGAATCCTGAGAGTTTGAAGTTTAGCTTGTTTTACCTGTTCATCTCCTTCATAGCTTGTGATCATTTTGTCCCATATTTCTTTTGCTGATTTGAAGTGCATTACCTTCATGAATTCTGTTTGGGATATACTTCCTAATAGAGTACTGACTGCTTTTGCATTTGTTTCATACTTCTTTTTCTCAGCTGGATCTGTAGGAGTAGCTGAAGGAAAAGCATAGCCTGTTTCTACAATGTCCCAAACTTCAGTACCAAGAGATTGAAGATATGCAGTAACTCTTACCTTCCAATAATTGAAGTTTGTCCCATCAAAAACTGGTGGCCTGATTGATGCTTCTCTCTCGTAGTTGCTCATGATGAACGATCTACCTTCAAGCGATCAAGCTTTTCTGAAGGACCTGCTCTGATACCAATTGTTGGAAATAATACTGAGAGGGGGGGTGAATCAGTATTATTAAGCAATTTACCAAATCTTCCTTATTTGATCTTTTGAATTATTCTTGCATATCAGTACCATAAAATAATGAGCTTGAATAAATAAAATAGACAGTCACACCAAAGAACACAAGATGTAAGGTGGAAACCCAATGCGGGAGAAAACCACCTGCTGCAATATGTCTCTATCTTCTTTCAAGAAATTCTTTTACAATGATTTTGTACTGGTGCAGTCCTTTACCAGCACGCAGGCTGCAACCTGCAGAGAGCTACAACTCTCTCTCGTTTTCCAGTTTCTCCTGGAAGGGAGCTACAACCCCCTACTTCTTTTCATGAAGAATCAAATGATCAACAAGTATATAACAGATACAGTCCACTACAGATATCAGATCAGTAATTACAGAAATAACCCAGAACACCTTATGAACAGAAATATACAGTCAACAGATCATCTTAAGACAGGGACGCATATTTTCTTTCTGTGGCCTGCGACTGGACGCAGTCTACCCTCCGCTATTCTGCGTGCAGACGCACTGTTCCTCTATGCTTTGCTGCGATCGGCGCACCCCGAAACACTATCGCGCCGCGTCTTTTGCTTCAGAGACGCACCCAATAACACAGTCGCGCCGCGTCCTTTGCTTCAGAGACGCACCTGAGCCTTTACTGTACTGCGTCCCGGCGCACTTGCCCTTCACTGAACCTGCGTCCCTTCAGATATAAAAGATATGAGGACTTCAGAACCAACCCAACCACTCAGATCCACAGATCTGATCATGCGCCATAGAGATCACAGTCCATTAGAAGATTCGCCCTCATAGATCTGGACTAGATCTCACCAAAAGATATTCAACCAAGATGATGCTTAATCCAAATGAACTCCTTTGCTTTATATAGGCAAGCTTCTCCCCAAAACATGGAACAATACCACGAGCCGACACCATAGAAACACAAAAGCGACGGCTAGATACCACGCAAGAAACCCCCACGTGCTTTTCTCTGCCTTGAAATGTGTGCACTGGGCGGACGCACCTCCTGAACGGCTGGCCGGCGTCCCTGGACGCGGGTTCTGTATGGTATACCTGCGGGGACGCACTTGCTGAACATATTTCCTGCGTCCTTCTTGATTTATCACCTGAATGGGTTTGCCATCAAGGACAACACCTGAATCATAATGCCAACAGATACTCTACTTCTATACAGTCAGGGAGAGGTTCTGTAATGTTCATGTAAACACATATCTAGGCATAAGAAGTGTACCTTCATTTTCTTATTGTGTCCGCCACCTTAACAAAGGTCCCAATCGAGTTTCCTTTTCCTACCAGGATTTCTGGATCCCAGAAATCCATTGGGAGGCCGAACAGTCGAACCCAGATTGGTGCTGCTAGCATTTTTAAGCAATAGCGACCCTTCTCAAATAACTTCTCTTTTTCTGCTAGGTTAGAAAATACTACTGAAAAGAATCCTTTCGGTCGTAGTTCCAGATCTATATGACCTTTCGGTTGCCAATGTTGTTGTATCCATTGAACCAGTTCCTTCTCTATAGACCAGGCCCCTATGAATTTACAGATCAGCGTGTGATCTTTCATGAACCCCTTATATTCCTCCAGTTTATTGTTGGGAATGAAAAACCTAGGTCCTTTTGCTCTCTAGGTAGGCATTTACCTTCGAGACCAGCTTGCCAATGCACTCCCATGACCAGTGTCTCTTTGCTCCTTTTTCCATGATTTCCATTAGTCCCATTTCCACTTACTTCTCCTGCCATCAAATTCTTATAGGAGGGGATCGCTCCCCCCCCTTCCAAGCTCATCACGCCTTCGTCAGTCCACACCTGCCTCAATCTATGTCGCTCTACAACTATTGTGGTGTGCTTTCATCTAGATCTGCTGTATCCCCTGTTTGATGTTGCTATTGTAGGCTTGCCAGGGCAAACCTGCATCAAACCGTAGCCCGTGACCCTAAGCTCGTTGCCATCTATACCTCAAAAAATACAACTAACTCTTGTTATTTTGAGTTTGGATCCTTTCATCTTGACTAAGAACTTCTTCCCCATACCACTTGGCTAGATCTTAAATCCCTATAGAGGCTTGGGATGAACTCCTCCTCCACCATTGCATTTGAATCACTTTGCAAGAATTGGAATTAATCATGAATCTCCACAATGTAACACAACCCAAACCAATAAATACACACAATAAGAAAATAATTTTTTTCTTTTATATTTGATATGTGAAGATATGGATACTAATTATATAAATTCATTTTTTATTTTAATTTTTATAATATTTGTTGTTGTGCCATGGACTATGAAGTTACTTCCATGAACAACCCTTCACATGGATTTAATCACAAAATCCCTTTGGCTACTTGCAAACTTCATCACTTACTAACCCATGGTGAAGGAAGAGCATGGTGTGTTGAACTAAAGGTGAGAAGTGTTCAAAGGATACATGAAAAATAATGATAACCTTGAGCCTATTAATTCCAATTATTGTGTGAATTTCTACAAAGTAATTCATTTTCTGCAATCGACATTACGTTTAAATCATTGAAATGAAATTAGAAAACTCCTTGTAAAAAGAACATATTTCTTAAATTTCTTTCAACCTAAATGTGAAAACTAAATAGATCATTATGATCCAATTCATATGGATGAGTCTAAAGGGTTGACAAGGAATGTGTCTGAAAATAAAGGTTGACTATAAGAAGCATCATCTGACTGCTACAGCCATTTGCGATTCCAAAATGGAAATGGGAGGTCATTTCCATGGACTTCATGAAAGGTTTTCCAAGGATAGTGAGGCAACATGATTCTATCATGGTTGTTGTGGATAGGTTGAAAAGGTTTGCGCATTTAATTCTACTTAAGTCTACATTCTCAGCTAGTGATGTGGCACATGTATTCATTAGAGACGTGGTCAAATTGCATGGTGTTCTGAATAAGATTTTATAAGACAGGGGTGAAAAGTTCACTTCCATGTTTTGGAAGGAGTTGTTTGCAGGCTTAGGCACAGATTTTTCCTTTCGTATAGCTTATCATCTGCCCACCGACAAAAAGGAATATAATGTCAACAAGATATCTCGACATGTTGAGGATGTATGTGATGCATCAGCAATGAAAGTGGGAAGAGTACCTTCCATTGGTAGAGTTCGCTTACAAAAATGGGTACGAGGAGTCACTAAGGATGAGTCTCTTTGAGGCATTGCATGGGTGGAGTTGCAATACTCCCATCAGTTGGAGTGATCTAGTTAACAAGGTATTGATTGAACCAGACATGTTGGTGAACATGGAATAGGAAATGCAGGCAATCAAGAAGAATTTGAAGGCAACACAGGATAGGTAGAAGATCTATGCAGATCAGGATAGGTTATTCAAGGATTTCTAAGTTGGCGAACAATTGTACTTGAGCATCCAACAAAAGAAGAGATCCTTACGGATTGGATCATGTACCAAGTTGGCACCCCGATTTTTTGGACCCTTCACTGTTATTGAGAGGATTGGACTAGTAGCCTATCAACTAACATTGCCACCAACAGTGAAAGTCCATGATTTTTTCCATGTGTTATTGCTTAAGAAGTATGTTAAAGATGTTAATCATGTGATTAACTTTTCTGTATTGTAGGTGGATCCAGATGGAGAATTCCAACTAAAGCCTTAGTGTATATTGCTAAAAAAGGTTCTCATGCTTCAAAACTGAGCAATCGAGCAAGTTAAGTTGCAATGGAAGCACTTTGGGCCCAATGAAGCTATATGGAAGATGGCGGATCAGATGCAGGCTATGTATCCTTCATTGTTTGCTAGTTGAGGCAAAGCAATTTTGGTATGGTGTTTTGCTATATTTCTTGGTATATGTTTTTGGTACATGTTTTGGTGATGTTGGGCATATGTACATATGTATATGGATGTAAATATCGCCATGAGCTATGTTATAAAGCTCCAATAAGCGACATGGGTGTCATGTCATTATGATGTTATGTTTGTAATGTTTTCATGTTGGTTTTCTTCTTATTAGGTTAATCATTGTAAATACTACAATGAGCTAATTCATAAAGTTCCAACGACAGTATGTTTTGCTTACAAAATTTTTATGGTTATAGGGGTTGTTGAACACTGAGGACGGTGTTCCCCTAAGGGGCAGGGTTCTGTAAGAGCCCTGGTGAAAATTCCATGTAATAAAATTAATAAAGGAAAAATAATAACCATAGTTGATGGGACACCTATTCCAAGCTGAATGTTTGGAAAGCCATCTGTTGATGGTGATGGACCTACCAACATTCAAGAGATCTCCTAGGTATGAAGTCCCAACTAGACCTCACATTGTTTGGTGTAGGAGTTCCAGTCAGTATGATGGCCCAATTGCCATTATCTTAAAGATATGCCTTAGGCATTTCCTCTCAACACATGAGAGTGATTTACTAAGTCTTCAAACATTGAGGTTCATGTGCCTGGTGAGTGCTTAGTGTCGCTTGTGTCAAAGTTATTTCACTACACAAGGGAAGGGTATGAGTGAGTCTCAAGTCAAAAGGGAATAGTCCCAACTCAAGTAGAGACACACCACACAACAGGATCTACGCAGCTTCTCGTGGAGAAGTCCACATAGATGCGGAAGTCACATACACAAAGGTGAATAGATAACACGTACAACACCCAACGGAGTAGTCCACATCAATGCAACAGTTGTTATAATAAGTTTACAAGAATGATTTTCTCTAGTGTTCGGCAGAGTAGTCCACATGTGTGAGATAGCGATAATAACTAATACAACATATTTCCAACAACATATTCACTAAAACAACTGAAATAGTTCAACTATCTTAGTACAGGTTAAAGAAACATGCATTACAAGCATCCAAAGAGTAGTCTTACAAATGAATACGATACACGTGGAAAACATGTTGGCCCGTTAAGAGGCTTTTGAATTAAGCGAAAATTCGAAGACACGTCCATACACCATACATCACTAACCCCAATAGTCGGGCATTGGAGCCACTTCTCGCTCCTTAAAGAAAAGACTACAGACTCTCAAGGCTATATGGGAGGAGCCAAGGTGAAAAGTCCCTTGCATGTAGAAATGAGGCATATATATAGCCAAGGGTGAACTTGACCCTTGTGACTCTTCGACTTCCCTCATTACTGTTTGACTTACATGAATCTTCAACTTCATATGTGGGTCTATTGGACTTCCACATTAGATTACACTGATTGCAGTAGTATGGCCCATAGTAGTGATGTGGTCGAAACGACTCATGACATGACTTGACATGACAATGCTAGTATGTTCATGCTGATGGTTGTGTCCATGTCGAGTTGGAATTCTACTGAGTGATGAGTGTGCTCTTGGGGTATCATAGCTTCACCTCTATATAACAAGGTGTGTGGAGTCTTTAATGGTCTTGGAGTTCGCTTGATGTTGGATGTGCATGTATCCCCTTCACTAGTACTTGGCATGCTTCATGTGTTCATCCATTCATAAACAAGTCTCCTAACATGCTCTCCTTGTTCATCTCATTCATCGTCGCACCATGTCTCAGCCATGTACCTGTCTTTGCAATCACTCATGAAGAGATGGCATCAAATCCATAAATCGCCTAGTCAACCATGATGCAGCATCTTTCGTTTCCGTGTGCAGGTGACCGGGAGAGAGGACAAGGCTCTGAAACTGTGCGAAGCACATTTTACGAAGGGATGAGAGGCTTTGAGGCATTATCAATAAAAATAGCACAAAGGTCACTGAGAGGCTGGTTTGAGCAGTCTCGGACAATAGTGACATCTGTGGGATCTGGCTCATGTAGGAGGCAGAATTGCGTAGTTTTTCTAAGGAAGGCAGTGCAGGCAACAAGAGGCACTCGTAGTGAAAATTACGCAGATTTCCAAAGGAGGCCACGATTGAGCTGCGGGAGATTGCTTGCCAAGCCATGCAGATCTAGGAGGAAGTCAAGAAGGAGATGTTTGTGCAGTTTTTGAATTAAGCAGGGCATCGGGCAGTAGGTGAATTGTCCATGAAAACTATGCAATTTTCAGTAGAAGTGGAAAGTAGGCGAGTAGGTGGACTGCTTGAAAAAACTGTGCAATTTCTTAAGGCAGTGCAGGAAGGCAGGCTGACAACTTATATGCAATTTTGGGAATGAGTGCAACCATAGGTCACTGTTTAAGTCAAATTCTCCAGTTGGCTAGTGAGAGGCTTGATGGATAGGCTTGCGGGAAGTGATCGGTCAATCAAAGAGGGTGTAAGGACTTGACATGAGCTCATGGGGTGAGACCGAGTGTTTTCAATCATCAAGGAAAAACCAAGGAAGGCTCCAAAATTAGATGCAGGCCAAAATTTTGGAGGGTGTTGCAGACGCTACAACAACATCCTAGTGTGGGTTTTCATTTGGTTATTAATGGGTAAGGAAATTGGCAAAGGAAATGGCTAGGGCTTTGGAAAGGTAAAATGACATTTCTGGCACAATTATTTATTAAAATAATGTAAATTAGGAGAAAAGGGAGGTGAAATTTCATAGGTTGCATGTGAAGAGGAAAATGAAAGAGAATAATGGAAAATGAAGAAAATAGAGGAATCATTCATAAAAGTCTTTTGAGGATTTGTACATAGACCTTTTTCAGTTCAATTTTGGAGCTATCTCATTATTCTCTCTCTCACATACTCTTGAACACTTAGAGTTTTCTTGGAGCACTCTTGGGGAGTGTGGCATACTAGGATTTTTTGAGATAGAAGGCAAAGGAAGAGTAGGAAAGTGCAAGAGGACATCAGGATCAACAACCACAAATAATTTGTCTTGCAGGTACCAAGTTTCATGTATTTTTTCCTCATTATTTTTGGAATGCATAGCATATGCATGTGGATTATTGGTCATGATCTATCACTTCCATGGATGATTGCCTGGATTGCCTAGCCTTGCCATTTCCTAGATAGCCATGGAGATTATGGGTTTATTTCCTTGTTTTGTTTTGGTTGGTTCTCATGTTTCCTTTAGCTTGGGTTGAGTTATTAGTTCCTGGAAGCCCGAGATGGAGAAATGCTCTTGAAGCCTTGTAACAACTTGGGCTAAGTTATTAGTCCTCGAAGCTTTGGTTGCAAAAACACTCTGGAAGCTCTGGTTGGACAAACGCTCTAGAAACCTGGCTGCAACTGTTGTTTGAGTTACTAGTCCTAGAGGCCTTGTTTCGAACAAACACTCTAAAACCCTGGAAGGTTTGGGTAGAGACAAATATGATGATGGTTTTGTAATGTCTGCTCGTGAGGTGGAAGGACTATTTGATGGGTTGAGGTGGTTAGCCTTTAGAAGCCCTAGATGGTTTTGGAATGATGTGTTCTATGAGATCCCACATTCATGCTTGGGCTATGGCATGGGGGTGAATGGCTAAAGAGATATTTGGCTCAACCATTCTATGGTCGGGTGGAACGTGGAACTCCCATCGTGGGTGTGGATTTTGCATCATCAATATGAGGTTATTTATCCTTGTATTTCTATGAGTATTATACTGGTTTATATTTGGATTATATGGTTGTGATTTCCTTGTTATTTACATTGTTATTATGTTGGTTATGTATATGTTTTATGACAATAGCTATGTATGGATCTCATCATGTTTTTACTTGTAAATGGATGAACAATGTATCTATGACCTAATGGATGAAATGGAAGCTAATGTGTTGAGGCATCAATGATTCTTAGTGATTCCCAGCTAAGTATGAGACCCCTATGGTTAGATATTTTATTTACACCTATAGATTACATATTTGTGATATGTTCGATGAAATTCCTGTCATGACTAGTAGGGGTCTAGTCAAGGGGTTGTTCAAGTATTTTCTTTTGCCTCATTGTCTCCTTGTTATCTTTATGTTCTGAAGGTGTCATTCATTTCTAGGCAGTGACATGGGCTTTGGGCCTGAAAAAGTGGCTCAAATGTAGGGGATGTTGGCACAACATTGAGAAAAATAGTCCCTAGACACTGACATGCCTTTTCATGAGGGTGTCTAGAGCCTCCGTAATTCTCCTGGACGCTGGCAAGCCTATAGCATGGGAGAGTTCGGGGTTTAAGTGGTATAAAATCTCAGTGGGACTCAAGGGATGATTAGCAGAAAGGTTAGGATGGTTCCCGAGGGTTCTAATGTTGATGTTGAATGTCTGTATGGTGTGTTTCCATCGGTGCCACTTCCTTAATGTGACTTAGGAGGTCGAATCATATCATAGTGGCCTCTCATTGCATATTTACCCTGGTTGCCTGATTACTTGGGTAGATGTGGGAGGAGGGCGTTACAAAAATAAAATTTTTAAAACTAGAACCTATGGAGGACCGAGGACTAAGAGAACAATTAACAAATAGTTACAGTATCGATGAATCATAGTAGAAAAACATAGAAAAAAAAATAGTAGTGTTGTAACCATCTAGGATAAGGCTTGATTTGTCAACACCTAAATAAACTAGAGTACAAAAAAGCTAGGAACACCAAGTAATGGAAGAGAAGCAATGCCAAGTCACGATATGTTTTTACCAAAACCCTCTTAAAGTTTCCAACTTTCAAGACATGCTCCTAATTCTTTGCCATGAGAGTGAGGACTTTGTTTATGTGGTATGCGCTATGATAATTCATGGAGGGAGAGATCATTGAATTTTGTTTCTAAACAATTAATAGTGTGAATAAAACCATGAGCCTATGTGAATGAATGTTAGGTTGAGCTAGCTACCAAATGGGTGGATCATTGACCCACCATTTTGGTTAGCAATACCCTTTGTTATGAAATTAGATATTCTCATTATTTGTCACCCTCTATCATAAATATATATATAATTTTTATAATTTAATTATTAAAAAATATTTTATTTAACTTATTTATTATTTATAAATATACATTATACCCTAATTAAATTTAAAAAAAAAAAAAAATTTAGCGAGTCTAGTGATAAGAACTCAATATGTGTTAGTAGATTTAATAAAACTTAATATAATAGTTTGTTGAAAAGCATTATATTATGTTATATATTTAATTTTTTTTGGAAATTTTAAATAATAAATAAAACATTTTATTATAAACAAATCTTAGCTAAGATAACTAATTTTTTTTAATTAAATCAATGTAAAATTTATTATTATATAATTTATTATTAATTTTTTTATAATATATAATATTAATTTTATTTCACTAAAAATTACATGGTAAGATTTGCAGAAAAAACCAAAACTTGAAACACTTGGAATAATAAGGAAAGTTAATTAATTTTATAAGCATTTGTTGGAATTTTAGGTTTCCCTTAAAAAAAATGTAGGAATTTTAAGTCTGATGTATAGTTTTGAATTTTAGGTTTCCCTTTAAAAAAAAAGGAATTTTAAGTCTGATGTATAGTTTTGACAATCCATTTAATTAAGGGAAGTGAATATATTTACGTATTTAAAAACTAAATTTGAATAATAAAATTTTGTAATGTATCACTAATTATGAGTGGCTAAAACATAGAGCACTTAGATTATTCCATATTCAATTGCATATTGTAATTGTTGTACATTTTGATCTTTTTAAATATATCTTCTATGTAAATTTGAATATCCAAACTAATTTTTATTGCATTAAATTTATTTTTGTATATTCAAAAATGCAATTTAAATAATTAAAAATTACAATTTATTTCATTTAATGCAAAACTTAAAACAAATAAACAAAATTATATTTAATATTAAAAAGTCAAATCATTTTTCACTGAAAATTTCATTAAATCTGCGTATTGTTTGAAAATTGCTTTTAATATGAGTAAATTTGGAAGAAATTAAATATACCATCATAAAAAAACTCAATTTACAGTTTTGTTTAACTCAATTTACAGTTATGTTTATTATTTTTATTTTGATAGCAAATTAACGCTAAAACTTGAGAATTATAATTTATGAAAGAGTCATATCAAAAAATCATTGTACGTATCTACATTCTGATGCATAAAAAAAAATCAAATGTAAAAATCATTGTAAGTTAGATATCTGAGTAGTAGAAATGGCATTGGCCGTTGCTTCTTCCTTTGTGCTCGTTCGACCAAAATAGAAGATGCACATAATACATCTATTGTCAAGGTTATTGGCTTTGTTCCATCAAGATAGCTCCATATTGATTTCTCTAAAGTCCGGATTACAATTTTTAATAAAACCTCAATTTCCGTACTAGTTTCTCGAAATTTACAATTATAATGATGTTTGGGTCGTAGGGTTATGTTTACTGGAGTCTAACGGTGCGTAATGGACAAAGCAAGTCACCAGGAGCCATATGTCATATGTCCCATGCTATTCAATAATTTGTGGGAATCAGTAGAGAAGGTTCAGTTATTCGTTGGAATCAGCACGAAGGTTCATTTCTCACGAGAAACGATGGTTCTTGGATATGCCAGAATTCTCGGAACAAACTTTGCCTTCATTATGCAGACTCAATCTCTGTTTCAGATAACAGAGATAATGTTGGGGTCCTCTTCCATCTCCACAGCCATATCCTTCACTAACACCTGCAACTGATCCACCGTGAGCTCGATCCCCAATTCCTCTACCCACACCTCCACGGTGACCACCACCTCGTACATCATTTCGTATACACTATTTATAAACAATCCATGTCGTATATCGTATCATTTTGTATTAGGACATTTCATGCAATCCGCATGGGCATATAATGCGCATGCAGCTGCGTTTGGATGACCATAAATATCAGAAGAAAACAGCGAGATGGATGATCATCTCGAAAAGGAGAAGGCGGATATGCGCATGCTTCTCTTAGGCATGACAACCGGTACTGTGTTAGAGGCATTAAATAGCCTATAGGGTTGGAAATATTGGTTGCCCATGGCATAACGGGTCACGTAGTAAAAAAGCAACTGTAGAATTTGGGTTGTTCAATAAAAGTCACAGAAAGTACCACAGGTTGCAGAACAAGTGTGTACCAAACGAGTATTTGTACCTTTTCCGGTGTCCTTCATTCATGCGCGATTCGGTCACCTTTACTGGACCTGTTGTTAAAAAAAGACAATCGCCGCCTTAAACGGGTATCACTTTCTCACATCGTATAAAAAAAGAACTGTAGAATTTGGGTTGTCCAATAAAAGTCACAGAAAGTACCACAGGTTGCAGATGTGTACCAAACGACGATTTGCACCTTTTCCGCTGTCCTTCATTAATGAGCGATTCGGACACCCTTACTGGACATCGACTATTCGACGTTGTCACCGGGAACTATTAATGCTATGCATTAATTTTTAATGCCAAAATCACGGGGGCTCCTCCTATGTGGATCAGCGTCCTGCCCTGCATCAAATTTGGATTGCAATTTTAACACCGTCAGATTGTTTAATCAATTTGGATTGCAATTTTAACACCGTCAGATTGTTTAATCAATTTGGATTGCAATTTTAACACCGTAAGATTGTAAACAGTGGTGTTGTATCCTCGAGCGGTGATAAACCAAAAATGGATATTTCACACCTCTGAATTTACATCTTCTTATCATAAAAACACACAATTCCCTAATTTTTTAATAACATAATCATCCATAATACTGGGATAAGAATTGAATTTTATGATGTAAACAAATTTTGTATTTTGATTTTTTATTTCGCTTTTGAACTTATCAAATTCAATAAACATTTTTTTTCAGAAAGAAAAGCCATAATATTATATTGAGGCAATATATACAGCATATGCTTGTTGAGCACACATGGAGAGAGTAGACTGCCTCTCTGGAAGAAGCAGATGAACCCCAAAGAAGGAAAAAGATAGTTAAACAAGCTAAGTGCATAATTGTCTCATGGAAGAACACATATAGCCGATACCAAACTGCCATACAAAACTGCTCAAACAAATATATCGGCATAATGACCATCAGCAAATTATCTCATGAGAAGGGCAAATGAAGCCCATACCAAACTGCCATACAAAACTGCCAAAAACAAATATATCGGCACTATGACCTTCAGCAAATCTACTGTCCAGCACTGGAAGGATGAAGAGCTAAAACTGATGATAACACATAGTTGAAAGATATGTTTGAATTCTCAAATACTTTTAAGTTCCTCCATTTCCATATACTCCATATAGTTATCGGGAGGATTGGGCGTTTGTGAGGGTGTTGATTTCCCCACCAATGAAAAGTTGCATCCACAGAAGAGAAGTTAGGAATTTGAACAGAATAAATGATAGAGACTTCAAGGATTGGGATCTCAACCAGTGATAAATTCCTGATGCCTTCATTTGAGACTGTAGTCCTACCACGAAAATGACGGCTTCCTCCTCTAGCTTTTTTCCGAACTGTAATATTTCTTGCCGAGTCTGGACTTATGGAAGGCGAAAGGTTAGGTCCTGGCTTATGAATCGTAAGCGGCTGTGATTCAAGGGATTCATTGTCAAGCAAATGGCCTAAGTTACTATCAAAGAGGTTTACCGGTGAGGATGACGGGGAATTGAGGGGGGTCGGTCCACCATCCTTTTCTTTCCCCTTGAGGATTCGGAGAGTTGAGTTTTCTGGGGAAGATGAGGAGATTGGAATAGGGATCGAGCCAACAGAAAAATTCGCCTCCTTGGGGAGACTTTGAGATGAAACAGGAGCGTAATCTTCCTTTTGCATAGAAGGCGGCGAGGGGATAGGACCAACTTCCTTGGGCTCAATAAAGGGAGACTTTTGAAAATCTGACTGCATACTGGGGAGATGACTGTCATCCGATCCTGGGCATACAGGATCCAGTTTCTGCGTGAGATCCTCCATGTGCTTATGATGGTCTGGCTGGAACTTTTGCTTCCATTTATAAAAGATTTTTTAATATGCCTTCTGTTCCCAAAAAGTTTTGTACTAGGGCAATTTTTAACAAGGTGACCTGTCTTCCGGATTGATTCTTCCAACTGATCTGGATATGATCAGGGTAGCCCCCCTGAAAGGTCTTTGAATGAGGATCCATGCAATACGTTTGTCTCTTTCACCCAGACACCATGGGTCCACATAGACAAAACGGCCAATAGCATTACCTATCATTTCCAAGGACTCTTTTGACCACAGTTCTAAAGGAAGATTTGGACATTTAACCCAAATCAAATTGTTGACAGGAGTATTTTTCAGAGGGTCAAAACCTATATACCACCTGTACAGAGCTAGAAAGCTTCTCTTATATACCCATGGCCGATTCTGAATTGCCTTTGCATCAGCTGCGGATTGAAAGTTGAAGCAATACCAGTCCTTCATTAGGCTGAATATAACCGGGACGTAACCTATAACTGGTTTCCAAAAACTAGCTAGCCAATTCCTCATGTCACAATCAGACATTTCAGGGAAATGCCATTTCCCAATCAAGGCCAAGTTCTGTAGGCTTTCAATTCTTTGATCTAGTTGAGATATATCTATCCTCAGAGCCCGAGGCGGGAGGGAGGTTTTTACAGGTTTTTGATGATTATTAAATTTTCTGTTCCCTTCCTTTATAGATGGGGCTCCTCTTGAGGAAGATGGTTTTATTACCATCTCGTCCAGCGTGGCAAGGGAGGCATTTGACCAGACATGCTCCGCGTCCTCAGCAGCATTTATCAAATTCAATAAACATCTGATGATAATGTACAAACAGTGAAAATCACAATACAAAATAGTTAGCAAATTCTAGCCACCAATATTTCTAAAGTTAAAGTTCCATTAATGCACTGGTTAATATATATCAATCTTTAAATTTTATGCTTATTTAAATCTAACAATTAATATATACTGCCATATTACATTAATAAAATTATAACTTCACAAACATTAATAGCCACAAATTCCAACCTATACTACAATAACCCAGACCAACAATCATAAAAGCTTGGCTGTTTGACATTTGTACTTATCTGATATATGTTATATTTACTTATCTGATATCGGTTATATTGTCTCAATATAATACATTATGCTTTTTCTCTCTGAAAAATTTGCTTGGTTGTTGTCAAATTTGATGGGATTGAATAATAATATGGCAGGGAAGAGAACAATAATAAATTTGCTTAGTTGTTGTCAAATTTGCTGGGATTGAATCATAATATTGCAGGGAAGAGATTTCAGCGTTGCGCCTCGGAAAGCTATGATTTTATGACAAACGCATAATTGTAAATTTACGAAACTTTGAAAATGGTGACGGGCTTGAAAGCAATTTTTTACTTTGGTCCTGTGTGAAATGCAGTAGTGGTAAAATTAAACATTAAAGATTAATGTCAGTGAAATAAATGGAAATTGCCCACATATGCAGAGTTCAATTCGAAATATTCGCACTTGAATTTGGTTTCTGAATGGGTTAAAATAATGGAGAGGGTAGCTTCTATTTTTAATGGGAAGGGTGGCTTCTATTTTTAATTAAAAATTAGGCTATAGAGAGTCTGCGGAGTTTGCGGAGCCGGAACAGGATAATAGATCCCAATAGCCTGCAGCCACCTGCCATCCCCGGAGACAGACAACGATCTTTCCTTCTTTGGTTTTATAGGTTGTCCAAGTTAGGAAGGTGGGGAATGCCTTTACTTGATTGGCTAACAGATTTACTTGCTTGCTTATGATAGGGAAGATCTCATATTAGACAGGGACACTCAGCAAGGAATAGGAGAGCCTCTGCATGCACCTGCATGCTGCCACGGTGCACTCCCATGCAGGAAGACATTTTTGGGAGCATAACTTTACCGTCTGGGTTTAGGCTATATATTGCCCTCTGATAGTCAATATGTGGTTTTCGCCTTCCATCTCAGGCCATTAAACGTAGGTTTCTTGCATGACAGGCCTTTTTCTGGTCTCTTCTTTCGAACAAAGGCTCACTGGGTCGCTTGCTTATCAGGCGATAAATGTGTTTTTGGTGTTAGCTTTTGTTTATCGAGGGTGATTTGGAAATTTTCTTTCTGTCGGTTTTCTGGGGGGGCTGATGTGAGATTCTCTTACCATCTCTGTGGTGGTTTAATCTGCTCAATTCCTGTTTCTGGGATCTGAAGGATGTCTGAATATCTCGTGGAAGCGGATGGTCATGCAAACGACGCTCTCTCTCCTGCTCGTTCCGGTGAAGCACGTTTAAGGTCAGTTATTTTCCTGTCATTCCTTATATGTTTTCTCTAGCTGTTAAGGTTTTATTGAAGGAGGTCGATTAATAGTTCATCTTGTAATAGCATTCTGGTTTTTGAGCTAACTGAGCTGAAAGGTCTGGTCCTCATAACATAATGCTGAAATCCTTCATTTCAAAGATTAAGAACTCTATTGTTTTCTATAGCCCGTGCACAGATTTTCGTATCAGAATAGGGAAGTGGTGGTGTGTCTTTCAGCTTGTATGCTGCTGTGTCGACTGTTCTCCAGCATAGGATTTCCTTTCTTCCTGTGAGCGGTTTTTCAGGGATGCCTGAAAACCAGAGAAATTCCGGGCAACACCTTATCTTTCTGGCTACCAGAAAATTTCAAATTCCTTAGGTCCTTACAAGCGTTAATTGTTTCTGTATCTACCCTTGTCTCTCCAAATCTCTCTAATAGCCGGCAAAGTACATATGTAATTTGTCTCGGGGGCAGGGATTTAAGCTATATCATATTAGCTAGCTGTTTCTTCCATATCTCGTCGACCTCCGCCTCCCATTTCCATCTCTGGAGTCTTCTTTCGTACCAACCCCGCGTCCTCTCCCATCTTGGACCTTTAAATTCTCTCCTGTCTGACTCGACCTTTGTCAGAACCTGATCCTACGGTTCTGATCTCCCAGATTTTTCTAATAGCATTAACACACTCTGAGGCCTTACCTCATTTAGTGTCTGACATCAGATCAGTAATTTCCTTATGGCCTTCCCTCCAACTCTTTTATATTTTGGGGATTTTCTGAGATACGGAGAGAATGTTCTAGGTTTGTCGTACAAATTGGTAGGATCCTGGCTTTAATATACGCCCTCTCTCATTAAAAGTAATGGACAACTCGGACTCCTCCGCCACGCGGGTGCTTGTACAAGCTGCCATGCAAGCAGAGGAGGAACGGAATAAACATCTGTCCTTATCCGGCTGGTAGGCCATGGTGGAGCACATGATTGTTAAGCCAGCACATAGAGGACCTCATAAACCAAAAGGAGACTCCCTTGTCAAGAACCTTTCTTCCTTCTTTATCAAGGCTAAAAACCTTGTCAAGACTGATCCTCCTCCGAAGGCCATATGTGTGGACGGTGCTACCCTCACAGAGAGAATTGATAGCCTCAAGAATTTGTCGCTGGTGGGGAAATGGCAATTTCCCGAGATGGATGATCAGGTTATGCGCAAATGGTTAACGGACAAATGGGCTCCCCTGATCGGCTATACCCCAATCATCTCCCGCCTGATGAAGGAATGATATTCCTTCCACTTTTTGAAAGTCTTTGACGTAGATATTATTCTAAAAAATCCTTGGGTATATGGAAGAAGTTTCTTAGCGCTCTCGCGCTGGTACATGGGTTTTGATCCATTAAAGAACACCCCTTCAAACTCCCTAATTTCGGTAAAGCTACCAAATTTGCCTTTGGAGTTATGGTCGGAAGAATCTCTTGCTAAGATAGGAAACTCGATAGGCAAATTCGTCTACGTCGATCCCTAGTGCAGGGGAGAGAAAGACAAAAGAATTGCTTGGGTCCTTATCGAAAAGCCATATAAAGGTGCTTATCCAGATCACTTAGAGATTATATGGGGCAACAGCAAAATTCAGCAAAGGTTGGACTTTTGGGGTATCCCATTTAGATGCTCCTTTTGTCATAAGACGGGCCATTTGATTAGGAATTGCAACCTTCAATCCTCACGTAAGGTAAGGAAATCAATTATCAGGCGGGTAAGACGATATGAATCTGAGTCTTCCCAGGAAACGGACATCCCGGTCACTGGTAAGCAGACGCATACATCCTTACCGGTTCATGAGTTTACTCAACCAATAGACCCATCTGCTCAGCTGGACCTTCATTGCTCCTACAGAGACTCTCAAACCCGACTAGACTCAATTTCATCGCCACCATTACATTCTTATATTCCTGAACCTCGGGTGGACCCACCCGTGCCACTCCCGCCTAATATGAACAAAAACGACTTTGTTGTCGGGTCTCTACCTATTTAGATTTCATCTTCTACTCCATCTCCTGTCAATCTCTGTCATGCTGATTCGAAGGGTAAAGAACCCATCTGGTCACAGGAAAAAGATCTGCGTCTTTCTCCTTCCTCGGGACACGCTTCCCCTGAGTCTCTGGCAAATAATTTTGATAGTGATATTGATTGCCTCCTCAATCGAGCCTCATTGGAACTTGAACCACTTACTATTCACAAACCGTCCAGCCCATCCTTCCCTACCATCAGTCCTCAATCCGCAAAAAATATCACTGTTAGAAAGAAAACAATGGGAAGCACCTGTCACTTCAGAGGGATAACTGTTGCTACAGAGCATGATGTTAGGAATTTATCTCTACTGGAAGTTCCTATTTTGGATTCACCTGAGTTTCGGCCCCTTAGAGCATGCGAGGCTGGCGAATCATCAAAATGACATTCCTTGTCTCGATGAACATCAGGGGTCTAGGCGCAGCCCCCAAATTTAATGCGCTCAAAGATGTTTTCTATGCAGCCCATCCGAAGATCATATTCATTCAGGAGACCATGCATCCTAGCCTTGCATCCATAATATACTTTAGAAAAATGTTCCCTAAATGACATATGGTGGCAACTGAAGCAAACGGTCAATCGGGTGGCCTTGTAGTTCTTTGGGATCCTACATGGATCATGGCAAAGGCATATAAATGCTGTGCTGGAATCTTAATTCATGCTTCAATCAGGGGACAATCTGAGCCCCTCAATCTGCTGAACATCTATGCTCCATATAAGAATAGGCTGCCCTTTTGGGAAAAGCTTTTTGAATCTCACATACTTGAGATAGAATCGTTGCTATTAGCTGGCGATTTTAACTTCACTCTAAATGCTGACGAGTGCTGGGGGAATTGCAGGAAATTTGATTATATGTCAGAAAGAATAAAGAAGGAACTTCTCAACAGGGATCTGACGGATGTTGCTCCAGAAAGATTAATGCCGACTTGGGATAACTGTCGGACCGGGCAAGCATATGTTGCTAAGAGAATTGACAGGGTTATTATTCATGCCAACATCATTGGTATTCTGGGCATGCCTTTGTTATCAATTGGGAAAGAGCACACATCCAATCATAGGCCCATTTTTTTATCCTGGCAAGGGAATATTCACAGAGTTGGATACTCCTTTAAATTTAACAGAACTCTCTTGGAGGATCAATCCTATAATGTGCTCATATCAGAAAACTGGAAGCATTTACAGGAGTCTGAAATGGCTCCTTTTATGCCATTCCGTGAAAAGCTAAAAAGGCTGAGAGTGGTCTCCAAAGAATGGCAAAAAAACAAGAAGAAGCGGGATAATGAGGAACTGAATAACATCCAGAAGGAATTGGATTCCCTTTGGGAGTTACATGACCCCAATTCCCTTACTTTTGAAATGAAAAATACAATCAGAGAGTTGGAAAAAAGAAAAAACAAGATCCTCCTAAGAGAGGAGGAAACATGGCGCCTCAAGAGCAGAGCAATATGGATAAAAGCTGGAGACAGGAACTCAAAATTCTTCCACAAATTCGCCAGTGCAAGAAGGGAGAAAAATTCTATCTGGAGTATTAGAGATGAACAGGGGAACATTCTCCTAGCACAGGATCAAATTTCGTCAGAGGCAGTACGATATTTCCAAGCACAATATAGAAGGAGGGAGGTTGTTTTCCAGGATGCCCTTTGGGGTGTTGAGCATGTGCCTAAAATGTTCAACGAAGAGGCAAATGAAGATTTCTTTAAACCCATCTCTGAGGAAGAACTTATTAAGGCCATGAAATCCTTCAAAAAGGATAAAAGCCCGGGGCCTGATGGCTGGCCAATAGAATTTTTTCTACATTTCTTTGACCTCTTTAAGAGGGATTTGCTGAGTATGGTAGATGCATCCCGCATGGCAGGAAACATTCATTCGGCCACTACCTCAACTTTCATTGCGCTTATCCCAAAGAACCATAGGACTGAATCCTTTCAGGATTTTCAGCCAATCTCTTTATGTAACATCATGCTTAAAATCATATAAAAAATTGTTGCAGAGAGAATGAAGCCCTTTCTGAATGCCTTCATCACCAAAGACCAGCATGCTTTTTTAAAGGACAGATTCATCCTGGATGCGGTCACCATGACACAAAAAAATCCTTTTTAAAATGATATCAAAGAATATGGAAGCGGCAATCCTTAAGATAGACTTACAGAAAGCTTATGATTGTGTTGACTCGGGTTTTCTGAGAATTATGCTGGCAAAGATTGGACTTAAGGCACAAGGTGTCAATTGGGTCATGTCTTTTGTGGAGAATGTAAAATATTTAGTAATTGTGAATGGAATTCCCTCGGTCTTTTTTCAGGCTGAGCCGGGCCTTCGGTAGGGATGTCCCCTTTCCCCTCTCCTCTTCATTCTGGTGATGAACACTCTTAGTCTTCAGATTAACAAAGTTGTTGCCAACAAAAGATGTCTTCCGGTCAAGATCTGTAAGAACATTTCCATCTCACATAATCTTTTTGTTGATGATGTCCTTATATTTGCAATGCTCTGTCGGGCCTCCTGGGCTTGCATAAATGACATTCTCACTAGATTCCAGAAGGCTACGGGCCTGTTTGTAAATAAGGAAAAATCCTTCTTGTATCACAACGATGTCGGGCTGGATATCGTTCAGTGGATCTCAGACCTGATGGGTATATCAACACTCTCATTACATCAGGGTTTTAAATACCTGGGTTTCTCTTTAAAGGCAAAAGGATATTCTACTAGGGACTGGCAATGGTTGCTGGAAAGGTTCTACAAGAAGATTGCACTATGGGAATATAAATTCCTCTCACTTGCGGGCAGGCTCACACTAGCACAATCTGTCCTCTGTCAACTTCCAGTCTACTGGGCTCATATTTTCTACCTTCCTAGCAAAATCATCAAGCAGATGAACAGGTTGATTGCAAATTTTCTGTGGAGAGGAAAAGCATATCAATGTAAATTTCATCTTGTAAAGATGGCATCCATTTCTGTTCCAAAATGTATGGGTGGATGGGGCCTCATACACCTCCGTTCTTTTGGTAACGCTCTTCTCTGCAAGTATCTGTATAGAGGAATTTTTGGGAACGGTCCGTGGAGTAGTCTTGTAAAGATCAAATATCTGAGGGATAAGCCCGTTGAATACTGGTACAGGAAACAGATCCTTGGTACCAAACATGGCTCCATGATCTGGAACAGCCTGCAGAAAATCCATCCTTTCTTCCTTGGGAATTTCTGCTGGACTTTATATTCAGGATCACATACTTTTATTGCATTTGATCGTATCTTCTCTGGCCGTGGGTTCACATTTCCTCCTTCACTGCTATATGATTTTCATAGATTGGGGATGTTTACATGGGATAAATTAATCAAAGAGTGGTCCGGTGCTTCTCCGATTTGGAAGGACGGGGAGGAGCTTCATCTGCCTCGTCAGTCGACTCTTCTATGGGTAAGGGTAAAAGCGAGTCTTGACGGTTTGGCAATCACCCGCTCGGGCACAAGGGACAATCTCATATGGTCAATTCATAAACCTGTGTGCGTCAAGAACATATACATGGAAATGATCTCTGTTGCTGCCGGAATCCCTTCTCCTCTATTTCCTCTCTGTTTTTGGAAAGCGCAATGTCCGATGAAGATGATCACCTTCTCATGGTTGCTTTTTCGGAACAAAAATCTTTCATGGGAGAATCTGCAGAGGAAAAATTGGCAGGGGCCAAGTCGATGCTCCATGTGTCGAAATGCTTTGGAAACAAATATGCACATGTTCTTTCAATGCCCGACTTCCCTCACAATCTGGTATGAATTATCAACATATTTTGTTTTTCCTCTCATCTCTTTTTCTTCTGTACAGGAAGGCTTTCTCTGGTGGAGCAGACAATCCCTCTCTTGGAGATCGCTGTTCATTATCACTTGCTGGCACCTGTGGAATTGGCAGAATGCTCATATCTTCCAAGATTCTAAGGAGCCTCTTCAGGCTATTCTACAGCGTATTCTGGCTTGCCATGACTCCTACCGTTAACATCTTCTGCTAAAATATGTGATCCCATTAGTTTTGCTGTGGGTGGTGAACCTGAAGTGGTTTTGTCTTCGGAGTGTCTTCAGAGGTCACTCTTTCATCTGTTTATGTTTCCTTTTCATAACGCAGGATGTAGAAATCGTTTATCCCTTTTTGTTTTTGGATGGGATCACCTTTTCGAACAACCACTGTCTCTGTTATTTGTCACTGTTCCTTCATATGTTTCTTCTTTTATCAAGGTTCTTTTGTAAATGTTGATAGGTATTATCTGCTATCATGGTTTAGTCCTGCATCATTATATAGAGGCCTGGGCATCTATGACAATCAGTCTCTTCTGAATATGTATATTTTGACCTTTATATCCACTTAATATAAAGCCATGATGTTTTTTTCTCTGAAAAAAAAATGAAAAGCGTAGCTTCTATTTTTAATTGAAATTAGGTTATAATTATTTAAGATTAACTATTTTTTTTAATAATTTTTTTCCGTTAATTTTGTTAAAAAATAATTTTTAAATTTTTAAAAAATATTAGATTTATTTATATATTTAAAAATATATAATAATTTTGTCTCAAAATTTATCTATAAATTTATAATATGGCAAAATATCTATTAGTTAAAATGTATTTAAAATGGATTGATAAATAATATGCAACTAAATTTTAATTATCTAAAAATTACTTATCAAATAATGAAAAAATAAAAATAAAAGTTAATTTTTTATTTATTTTTGCTGAAACAAGAGTTGGACCTTTTTTTTCATTAAACAGAAGATAAATTACATAAAATACAACAGTTCGCGAGGAACTCTCGAACAAGAAAAGGCTATATACTTACTGCCAAGGGAAAAAACTCCCAACCCTACAAACAAAACCTCAAAACTCTCAAAAGGCCGACCATGCTGAGGTCATATAGTAAAGGACGTGCGAAAATCATCGATTCCACAAATAAACGAAGCCAGCATGGAATAAATTCCTCATCCGGACTTGCCTCCTTGATCTCGACCATCCAATCTCCGCGCTCGATCCAAAGGCAGTGGATAATTTCGTAGCACTTAGAAGCACGACGCTGATCCAAATCAGATCCATAAATGACTGTCATAGAACCATGACTATATCGAGACGAAACAAATCTTGAATGAAATCCAAAACATCAACCGAAAACACCCTAAACCGGTGGCCATGGCAGCTGACGTGGAACGATGAGGACCTTGGTCAAAGCGCGCTGACCGAGGCCCATGGAGACTGCGCAGGAGGTCGATGTAGCCCATGGGAGCCCTAAAATGGAAAAAGGAGTTGATTTTCGATGCGCTGGGCGAACAGAGTTGAAATGGTAGAGCCTTAAGCACTCGGTCACGTTGGGAGCCAGAGGACCGTGGGCGGAGAAATGAAAAACACCATCGTACGAAGGTGGGACCCACGACCTGGAAATCGGTGGTTTGATCGGGGTGCCCTTGAACAGTAAGAGGTTTTGGAGAAAGCGGAGCGATCACACTCAGCGATCGACACGTGGCAGCGGAGGTGAGAGAAAAACTGTCGTGATCGTGCATTATCGGTCGAGCAAGTTAACCGCGCTCGACATGCGTATGACATTGGATCTGGAGGAGCCCAAATTGGACGGCTGAGATTGCGCCCGATAGACAGAAGCGGAATCGACAAGGAATTAAGCCACGATTTAAGGGGATTTGGAATCCGTTGACCGCCACGATGGAAAAAGAATGTATCCATGGCATAATGTAAGAAATGAATTGACGAGCGGGTTGGCACTGTTCTAATGAGGACACGTGGCTACTTCCTGAGCACTCATGCTGACGCCGAACAGGGAACTCCAAGCACACAGGCGGAAGGAGAATCGACGTAGGCAGGAGAGAAACTGAACAGGCATGGAGACCGAATGGCTAAAGCCATGAACATAGACAGTTGAACGGATATAGAGAGAGAGCGAAGAGTCTGAGTGACCAAGAGAGACAGTGAATAGTGAACCCTGAGAGGGGGACTGAGCACAGAGAATAGTAAAGCCAAGCAGAGGAGACAAAGGGCTGAGCTAACCACTGGCAGCATCGAGCACCAGAGAGCATGAAGAATCAAGCCTTCCCATAGAGGAATCTATCCAGATTGAGCATCATAGTTGGCTCTTTCCACTGTAGACCAAGAGTCACAAAGCTGGTAGGAAGAATAAGAGTCTGTGTACTCCGAGTGGCTTGGGGAATCCAAGAACTACCTTGCCAAGAAAAATCTACTTTAGTAGAACTCGCATTGAGTCCCTGCATTGTAATTTCTCTACTGAAAGACACAATAAAACAAGGCCACCACTGAAGCTGGACTAGAGACGTAGCCCTAGAGAATAGGGTGAACTCCTTATTAAAAATTGCTTTTCTTTGTATTGCTTACTATATTTCTCTATTGTCTTTCCATTTATTTTCTGTGTATTGGCAATCTGATCGATCCGTTGCTTCAATAACAAAGAACAAACACACGAGCACATGGGTCTGTAATACCTTTTGTTTAATAAATCTTCAACTGAGGTCACTCATCGGGTGATTTTCAGATCAAGTGGTATCATAGCTCTAGGCTGTAAGGTTGGACAAGCTTGTGTTGGTTTAGCTGTGAATGCTCACTAGGTCAAAGCTCAAATTAGGAGAAGGAGAGTTGGTGGAAACTAATCCTGAAATTGGGAGAGTCTATTCTCGAAAGACAATGTCAGAAGAAGGTTCTATAGGGCCAGACCCTCAATTCATAGAAAGTTTCCTAGCTATAAAGTCTATGGTAGAAGAAATGTATAGGGTCTTTAGAAACCATAAGGGTAAAGATTCATCAGGCTCTAAGCAAGACGAAGAAGAAGATGAATCTCATTCCCATGACCACTCCAAAGGAAAGGGGAAAGAAGAAATCTTTCCTACACCTCCTAGTAGCCCTGTTCATAATAAGAACACATCTTTGATTAAGTTAGATGTTAAATTTGATTTGCCTATATATGATGGTGAGCTAAATGATGAAAAGTTGGACAATTGGATTAGACAAATTGATGTGTATTGCAGAGTACAAAATATAGACTCAGACAAGAGGAAGATTCAGCTGGCAAGCCTTCACCTATGGGGCACTGCCTTGGTTTGGTGGGAAGGTAGAACCCAAGCTGATATGAGGAAGCATGGTAAGACCATCTCTATCTGGAGTGAATTTTTTACTGCAATCAAAAAGAAGTTCTATCCATTGGCCTACATGCAACAAGTCATGATGAGTTGGCAAACTCTTTGGCAGTTGAAAGGGTAAAGTCTACAAGGGTATACTCAAGAGTTTCGAAAGAGAACATTGATGTTGGGTATCTCATTTGACTCACCAAAAACTCTTTTGAAGTACATTGGTGGTCTACACAGCTACATGAGGCATACCATCCTCATGTTTAATCCCACTAGTATAGATGAGGTATCTATACAAGCTACTCATCTAGAAGCTAGAGGAAAGAATGGAAATCCAGAAGTTGGGGGACCATCCCAACCCACTGTAAGCAAGAGCAAGGAGAAAAGAAAGCAGAAGTGGAAAGTGAGGAAGGTTAACACTGCATATAAAGGCAAAGTCTCATGCACCCACTGTAAAAAGGAGGGGCATGATGATGAGCACTGTTGGATTTTGCATCCAGAGCTGAGACCTAAGAAGTCCGGGGGAAAGAAGTAGAAGATTGCTGCAGCTATTCAGAAAGATTTGTGGTCAGACTCAGTAGATGAAACAATCATTGTAGCCACAGGTATAAAAGGTAAGAATTCTGAAGCATCTACTAGTAATTCTGCTCAATCTATTGTTGATGAAGAACATGAGAGAAAAAGGCATGAGGTTTTCCATATTCGAGTTGTTTCCAAAAATCAAAAGATTGATACATTGTTTGATAGTGGCTCACAAGTAAATTTGATTTCTAAAGCAATTGTAAGGAAATTAGGATTACCAACTACACCTCATAAGAAGCCATACCCATTGGAATGGTTGAATGATAAAGCACAACTACAAGTGACTAGACAGTGCAAACTCAAGTTTTCTTTTGGGTCAACATTTGTAGATGAGGTTGAGTTAGATATAATTCCTTTGGATATATGTGGAATTGTTTTAGGAAGTCCTTACTTATATGATAGAAAGGCTATTTTCTATAGAGCTGAGAACAAGTATCTACTTGTTAAAGATGGAATCGAATACTTTGTAAGAGCTCATAAGCTCAAGAATAATTATACTCTCATAAACTCAGGACAGATGAAAAGAATCATATATTCATGCAAACAGTTCTTACTAATGGTTGTAAAGGAAAACAAAAATGATAAAACCAATGTATTTTAAGGCTGTAATTATGATCAGCAAGCTGATATAGAAAAGATTGTTTCAGAGTATGACGTCTTGTTTCAAGAACCTCAAGGTCTGCCACCCAAAAAGGGAATAGTACATGATATTATTTTGCAGCAAGATCTTCCTTTGCCTAACATTGGGATGTACAGGTTATCTACTTTAGAGAATGCTAAAATCAAGAAGCTTGTGCAGGAGTTGCTCGAGAAAGGGTTCATAAGGCCTAGCACATCACCATGTGGGTCACCAATCGTTTCGGTGAGAAAGAAAGATGGCTCGTGGAGAATGTGCATTGATTACCGAGCATTGAATAAGATAACAATAAAAAATCGTTATCCCCTTCCTTGCATAGATGATCTTTTAGATCAATTGAAGGAAGTTGTTTATTCCACCAAGCTGGATTTGTACAGTTGATACCACTAGGTCAGAGTTGCAGAGCAGGATGCATGGAAGACTTCTTTCAAAACAAAGCAGGGATTGTATGAATGGCTGGTTATGCCTTTTGGATTGACCAATGCCCCTGCTACTTTCATGAGATTAATGAATGATGTACTCAGACCTTTTCTTGATGATTTTGTTATTGTATATCTGGATGACATTCTGATT
This sequence comes from Pinus tabuliformis, assembly GCA_031772625.1. Classification (NCBI taxonomy): domain Eukaryota; kingdom Viridiplantae; phylum Streptophyta; class Pinopsida; order Pinales; family Pinaceae; genus Pinus; species Pinus tabuliformis. Next base: position 1,816,196,950 of record CM062816.1, on the reverse strand, counting down.
TTTAGTGAAACATGGGAAGAACATTTAAAGCATGTTAAGCAGATATTAGATGTTTTGAAAAGAGAAAAACTTTATGTTAAACTCTCCAAATGTGAATTTGGCAAAACCTCTCTAAATTGTTTGGGTCATATAGTAGGGGGAGGTGAATTGAAAATAGATCCCTCTAAAGTGGCAGTCATTGTAAACTGGCCTAAACCCAAGTCTGCTACAGAAGTGAAAAGCTTCTTAGGAGCAGCACAGTATTGGAGGAAGTTCATTTCAAATTTTTCCTCAATTGCAGCTCCCTTACATGCTTTGACAGGATTGAACAAGGTGTTTCAGTGGGGAGGCAAACAACAGAAAGCCTTCGACACCTTGAAAGAAAAAATTAGTACAACACCTATACTAGCATTGCCAGATCTATAAAGACCATTTGAGATCCAAACTGATGCCAGTGACTATGCCATGGGAACAGTGTTGACACAACACTTTAAACCCATATGTTATCATTCTGAGACTTTTAATCCTGCAGTAGTCAACTATCCTACATATGATAAAGAATTTTATGCATTAGTTCAGAGTGTGAAAAAGTGGAAACATTACTTGATGTGCAAAGAAACAGTAATACATACTGATCATCAGCCAATTCAATACCTACACTCCCAAACTAAGTTGCAGCAATCAAGACATTATAGGTGGATGTGTTTTCTACAATAGTTTCATTTAGTCGTCAGATATAAAAAGGGCATACATAACAAGGTTGCAGACATGTTATCTAAACCTATTATAAATGCATCTACCATACTTAAGCATAATTTTTTGATGCATGAAAGCTACATAGAACAATATGCTTAGGACATGGACTTTAAAGATGTATATGCAACTTTGAGTCAAGGCAAAAGAGTAGAAAAATTGGACTATCATGTGAAGGACTGACTCTTATATCATTGTGGGAAACTATGCATTCCACAAATTGAGAGAGCAAAGATAATTAGGGATGCACACACTTCTCTGATATCAGGTCATTTTGGGGTAAGTAAAACAGTTGCACAACTGCAAAGGTTCTGCTATTGGCCAAGAATGAGTGAGACAGTTTCTAGATATGTAAAGGGGTGTGCTATGTGTGCTAAAAGCAAGCCCAACAACAGAAAACTAGGCTTGTACACTCCATTGCCAGTTCCTTCTCACCCTTGGGAAAGAATTTCCATGGATTTTGTTGGAGGACTGACTAAATCTAGGAAAGGTCATGATTATCTATATGTTGTTGTGGATAGGTTCAGCAAAATGTGTATTTTGATACCCTGTAGTAAACAGATTACAGTTGAACAAACTGTAAAATTATTCTTTGAACATGTATGGTTCATTTTGGATTACCCACTTTTATTATATTTGATTGAGACACTTGATTTATGGGAAAGTTTTGGTCCAGTCTGTGGGAACTAATGGACATCAAATTAAAGAAAAGCACAACTTTTCATCCACAAACAGATGGCCAGACAGAATTAGTTAACAGGACAGTGATCCAGTTACTGAGAGGATATTGCAGCAAACACCCTAAGCTTTGGGATGAACACTTGTGTTATGTGTAGCATGCTTACAATAGAGCCCAACACTCTTCTACCCAGAGATCTCCTTTTGAGATCTGCTTTGGTTTCATACCAAGGTCTCCCTTGGATTTTGTCTTTGGTAAAGATACCATGGTTGATGGACACAGTGATGTGGACAGGGCAACTAGGTTCATTGAACAGATCCAGGAGATCCACCAGGCAGTACAGGAACAGGTGGAAAAGAGCCAGGCCAAGTACATGGCTAGGCATGATAAGCATCAGATGGAGCATAGTTTTCAAGTTGGAGACCAAGTCTGGCTGTATATCAGCAAGGACAGGATGCAAGGTGAAGGTAAGAAGCTAAAACCTATCAGGTATGGACCCTTCAGGATACTTGAGAAGATTGGTGAAAATGCTTTTCGCCTTGATCTGCCAGCTTACATGCACATCTACTCAGTCGTGAATGTAGATTGCTTGAGGTTGTTTGAACCTTAAATGATTGAGGACCCTGAAGAGTAGAGTCAATTGCCTTCTGTTGATGACCTGCTACCTGAATATCTTAATGAGTTGCAGGAAGATACAATGTTGGACAGGAAGGTAAGGACGACGCGTAGTGGACAGGTAGTTCCTTCTGTATAGACCAGGCGACCTGGTCCCAGTTAAAGGGTACCTCCTTTTTCAAAAGACGTGTATAACCTTTAGCAAGTTCTGCGTAATTTGGAATGAACCTCCTCAGAAAGTTTGCTTTCCCTTGGAGTTTCTGAATCTGAAGCAAATTCGAAGGTGGAGGCAAATTTATGATTGCCTGGACCTTACAAGGGTCGAGACGAATCCCATCCTTGGAGACTACAAAGCCAAGTAAGCGACCAGAACTGACGCAAAATACACATTTGTGCGGATTGAGTCGTATCTTGTAGTGTCGGCAACGTAGAAATATCGCTCTTAAATGCTGCGGATGATCAGTCCGCTTTCGTGAATGAGCCGGAAGGTCATCAAGATAAGGTTGAATGATGTTTTTGATGTCATGGAAGGCATAATTCATTGCCCTATGAAACGTCGCCCCTGCGTTCTTTAAACCAAAGGGTAATTTTCGATATGCGAATGTGCCCCACGGACAAATGAATGCAGTCTTCGACTATACCCGGATATTTATTTGATTATACTCGGAGAATCCATCCATGAATGAAAAGATTTCGCATCTGGCGCATTCATCAATTATCTGGTCGATAAAGGGTGTAGGGTAGTTGTCTTTTGGACAAGCTTGATTTACATCCCTATAATCGACGCACACTCTAATTGTCCCCTATTTTTTCATAACCGGGACAATGTTCGATACCCAATCGGTTAGCGGAACCGGGTAGATAAAACTAGCATGGAGGAGTTTTTCAACTTCTGCCTTAATGGCAGCGGCTTTCTTGGGGTGCACCTGCCTCAGTCGTTGCCGTACCGGTTTAACATCTGGATACATCTTGATTTCGTGTTCAACGATACTCGAGTCGATGCCTGGCATTTCACTGTCTGACCAGGCAAAGACATGTATGAATTCGCGAAAAAGAGCGTTATATATTTCCAGTTCTGAAAGAGAACAACATTTGCCGACATAAATATTCTCTACAACATTTGTTTTGGTCGAGATATTTATGGCTATAGTTTCTTCAATATTGGATAAGTTTCGCTCAGAATCCACCGTATTTACAGTATTTTATAGGAATTCAAAAACTGATGGATGATAAAGGTCACCTTGAGTATCTTCTCCACAATCCGGAAGAAGGGAACGATGGTGGCAATCATTCCATGGTGCCCCTTCAATTAACATTGATTGGACAATTCCTTCGTCGGTTCCATGCACTCGCGACCAAGGATCTGAAGGGGTACCATATTCTCTAGACCTATCTATCCAAACGCTTGATGAGCGTTGATTTGGGTTTGCCTCCCATGCTAGAAACATTGATTGCTATAATATTTCTACTGGGCTTGGGGGCAAAACCAATGCATGATCCATGTTGATATCGTTTTCTGAGATCTTTATAGAAGATATCATATTGCAGGCTCCTATCGATGCTACTTCCGCCAGATTGATTGGAGGTGGAAGAGCGAAAGTTCCCATTAGTATAGGATCTTTTAGTAGGCCTACTCCGATATTCTGAAGCGAATGGGTGCTCTCATGGATCATTGGAATGCTTCCCGTAACTTGAGAACCATTGGGGAGGAAGTTCTGCTGATCGACGATTGTAATCCCTCCTTGAAAGGGAAACGCAATCTTTCTGAAATAGGTCGACACAATAGCCGCCATGGCGTAAATCCATGGTCTTCCTAGTAGGATGTTGTAATCAAGATTCCCATCGATGACTTCAACATCTATTTCTACCGTTTTCCCTCCTAGTTCAACTTTCAAGTTATTTAGGATACCATACGGGGTATACGTCCGTCCATCAAATGCTTTTAATGTCGTCGATGATCGTGACAAGGTTGGAGATCCTAAAGTTTTCCAGCAACTCATCGACATAATGCATGTGGATGCCCCCTCATCAATAATTGTTCGATGAACAGTTTTGTTGAGGGCTTTCACTTGAATAAGGAAAGCTAATTGAGCTGGTAACTGAGGATCGTATCCTTTATGATTGAAGGATACAAGATTGGAATCCTTTGGGTCAACCCCTCTAATGGCTGATAATAACGCCTGCCTTTGGGATGGGCAATTTTGTAGTACTTCAAGAGTCGACATAGCGGATGGCGATTGGGCCAAATCTTCCACTATATTATAATGCTGCGCCACTCTGGCGCGAGGATTAAATGTCGATTTGTGTACTACTCCCTTTGGCGGTTTAATCGTTAATTCAGGAATGGTGGGTGTTACAACTTTTGTCGAAGTTGTTGTCGAACTACTTGGTTGATCTTTATCCTTGTTGTTCGACAGTTGAGGATTCCCGTAATCTTTGTTCCTTGTCGAAATCAAAGCATCATTTTTCTGTTTCGAAATCGACAACATTAGCACTTGAGACGGGGAAGAATTTCCACTTTCAACCAGATTTGTTCCTGGATTCGGAAACAGATCGGTTAACACTGCTGAGGTCTTTGAACTTTTAAAGAATTTCTTAATCTCTCCTCTCTTTGTCAGCTTCCACCGATCTGCTCCCTCACTTGCCCAGCGTCACCAAGTTCCTGCAAGTTCACAGAAGAGAGAAACTACACAAAGACATAGATTTATGTTCATAAAAAGCTTAGGATCAGATTTAAGCTAAACATACAAATATAACACACATCAGATATACAAGCATGTAGGAGAAACTCAAGTAGTTTTATTGATAAAACAAGAAGATCCAGGAGGAGTTACAACCGATGAGTCCTGATCCAGCATCAACCTCCCAGCATAGAATCCCTTCTTCACCTCCAACAAAGCATAAATCACCCAATACTCTGATGTCAATCACAAAACCAACAGCAATTCTCTGCAATGTACAAAGTTCCAGCCTCTGGATCTCTTGGTGAGGGATCCATATATAGGTGTATGCAAAGAGGATGAGTCATCCCATGAGTTGATTAGTGGCTTCTCTCTGTTAGTTCTTGCTTCCACTTGGAGACTGAGAGCCTCTTACTCATCACTGGTCGAATTCAGTGAGGCAAGTGTCATTGGAGAAGATTCTGGAAGCTTCCATTGTCTCTCCACCTCGTTGAATGACTCTGCCACTTGTCATTTCCCGCTCAACGCACCCTGGTAGTGCATTCAAGTGCGTTGCAATGCACCTAGCCAGTGTATTTGGGTGCTTTGCAACGCAGCCAACTAGTGGAGCATCTGAATTGATCCTGGTTTGACTAGTTTTGAGCAGTTTCTGGTGGAGAACTTCTGGGAGAAGCTGTAATTTGTTGACCTTGTTTCTTTAGGAGCTGGAACAACATCTTTAGGGACTTAGGATCCCTTGGCTTATGGGCATTTCATGCTTATAGCTGTAAGGCACAAAAATGTCTATAACACACTTCAAGGTAAAAACGGATCATGATAGCCTTAAATACTTTTTAGAGCAAAGATTATCCTCTGAAGAGCAGCAAAAGTGGGTCACAAAGATGTTGGGTTATGACTTTGAAATCATCTACAAAAAAGGGAAGCAAAATGTGGTGGCAGATGCACTCTCAAGAAAGGATGAGGATGTGGAAGCATTGTTGTGCGTTATTTCTATCATCCAACCAGATTGGATAAATGAAGCAAGGGAGGAATGGAAGAATGACAAAGAAGTGTGGGCACTTATTCAAAAGCTACAACAAGATTCCAGTACGTCTGATACATTTAGCTGGAAAAATGATTCGTTATGGTACAAAGATCGCTTATACCTCTGTAAGAATTCCCAGCTAAAACAAAAGATTCTTATGGAATTGCACACTTCTCCCTTAGGAGGGCACTCAAGATTTTTAAACCACAGGGTTAAGAAGGAATTTTTTTGGGATGGCCTTAAATCAGATATTCAAAAGTTTGTGGCAGAATTTTTGGTTTGCCAACAAAATAATGTTGAAATAGTTAAGACACGGGGTCTATTACAACATTTATCCATTCCAAGCCAACGTTGGGAGGAGGTATCAATGGATTTGATCACAGGTTTACCCAAGTCTGAGGGAAAGAGTGTCATCATGGTGGTAGTTGACAGACTTACCAAGTATGCACACTTTTGTGCATTATCACATCCATTTAAAGCCAGTACAGTTTCTACTACATTTATGGAAACAATTCAAAAGCTACATGGAAACCCAAAGATTATTGTAAGTGACAGAGATCCCATTTTCACTGGAAATTTTTGGACAGAATTATTTTCTTGTCTTGGTACTCAGTTAGCTCATAGCTCATCTTATCATCCTCAATCTAATTGGCAAACTGAGATAGTAAACAAATGTTTGGAAGGATATCTTCGTTGCTTTATATCTGATAAACAGACACAATGGGTCAAATGGTTGCCTCTGGCTAAATGGTGGTATAACACTTCCTTTCATACAGCAACAAAAATGACCCCATTTATGGCGCTTTATGGGTATCAACCGCCATCCATCACATCATATTTAAGAGAAAATTCTAAGGTTCAGGCAGTGGAACATCACATCGAACATCAACAACAAGTCCTCCAACTCTTAAAGGATAACCTTGTGTTGGCACAGAATAGAATGAAACAACAGGCAGATCAACATCGCAGTGAAAGAATTTTTGATGTAGGTGATTGGGTATTCCTACAGCTACAACCATATAAGCAAATGTCCCTCAAGCAAGCTAAGAAGGATAATAAATTATCACCAAAGTATTATGGTCCATACGAGGTGTTGCAAAAGATTGGTACTATGGCATACAAATTGGAGCTTCCTGTAGCTTCTCGATTGCACCCAGTTTTCCATGTTTCATGCTTAAAGAAGGTTATAGGCGACAAGCTCCCAGTTCAAACAATATTGCCAAAACTTGATGAGGAAGGAAAAATTATATTGGAACCGGAAGCAGTTATAGAAACAAGAACTCGACAGCTACGAAATCGATCAATTTCAGAGTACCTTATTAAGTGGAAGAACTTATTCGCTGAAGATTCCACATGGGAGGATGAGAATTTTATGCAGAAGTATGCAGAACTACTCAAGCATTGAGGACAACACTTTTTTGAAGGCGAGGGGCATGTTGGGTCCCTATAATACTAGTGATTACCCCATTACTATTGTAGTTATACCCCTTATTTATATTGTTGTGCCCCCATTGCCCCCATATTGTTATTAATGTGCCCATAGAATCCCTCAATTGTTATTTTTGCGGCTTTATATTATTATTGTTAGGTCAGCTGGATTATATTGTGACTCCTTAGACTCCTATATATAGAAAGGAGGTTTTTTCATTTGAATCATCCAAGAATTGTTCATTTATGTAATGTAAAGGAGGTTTCCCCCTCGAAGAGGCTGAATTCTAAGGCGTTGATCTATCTTTTCTATCTTTTCTTGTGTTGGTTTCATAACATAACATTACAAAGAGAAATAGGTCTAAATACTTGCGGCTCATCTGACTTGGAGGTTTCGTGAATGAGAGATAGGAGGGTAGCGTTTAAACCTGGACATACCTTCTGGTTCCTTCTGGATTCTTCCACCACCGCTAGGATGTCATTACTTATGAACTTCCATGCAACTTGATAGAATTCTGCCGTAAAGCCATCCGGTCTCGCGGCCTTATTTTTATTCAGTCGTTGCACCACTTCCTCAACCTCCTATATCATAAGTGCTCTCATTAATGCAAGTGTTTGATATCTGGTGATCTTCTTGGGGATTTGGTTTCATATTCTACGCGCTACCTCTTGCCTTTCCTCCTCAGGTTCTGTTAAAAGTTCTTTGAAATGTCTCACCAGGGTTTCCTCCATATCCTCATGCTAAGTTTGTCGCACTCCTTCGTCATTTTTCAGGGAGAAGATTCTGTTTCTCTGCCTGTGCTGTATCATTGCTTTGTGGAAAAATTTGATGTTCCTTTCTCCCTCCCTTAACCAATTCACTCTTGACTTTTGCCACCATAAGATTTCTTCCTCCTTTCTTCGTTCCTCTATTTCGCTGAGCAGTCTGCCTTCTTCTGCAACTAATTCTTAACTTCTCCCTTCCTTTATAATTTCTTGTTAGATTGCCTTCATCCTTTCATCTAACTGTTATTGATCCTATATTATGTTTACAAATTCTGTTTGGTTCCATTTCTTAATTTTTTGATTTATTTCCTTCAACATGAGCTGGAACGTTTGCATTCTATTCCTTTCCCTTTGTTCACTCTGCTTCCACCATTCCTCTACCTTGGTTATAAACTTACTATCTCTGAACCAGAAAGCTTCAAATCAGAATGGTCAATTTTTAGGGCTAGCTTTGAGATCAATCTCTAATCTCACCGGCTAGTGGTCCGATCCCATCTCTAATATCATCACTTCCACAAAAATATCTTTGCTTACGATTTGCTCAAATATTAGGAATCTATCTAACCTTGAGGCTATTTGATGCCTACGCCCTCTTCTATTATTCCAGGTGTTAGTCCTATTAGTAGTTGTAGTATCAACTAGCCTCTGGTCATTTATATTATCCTGAAATAGTTCCATGTCTGCATCCACCCTTCTCACACCTCTTCTTTTTTCATTTAGGGACTTAATCATGTTGAAGTACCCTCCTATGATTCAAGGTATATTTTGGTACAGACCACTCACTTTTATTAAGTTCCTGATGAAATTTCTTCTTTCTCCTATGATATGAGGACCATAGGCCCCTGAGAGGAGTATCCAATCTTTAGATCCAATATTTCTAAATTTTCCAGAAAGTGTTCTTGGCATTCTTGTCCAATCTTCGAAACGAACTTCTTCTGGGTTCCATAGTATGGACAATCCTCCTGCACTTCCCATGGCATCTTGTCCTACTACCTCGTACTTTGGCCTAAAGTTTCCCATAATCTCCTACAATTTTAATTCACATATCTTGGTTTCTTGCAGTATAATAACACTAGGTTTATCCTTTCTCAATCTTTCTTTGAGGTATCTCTATTTCCCTTTACTATTCAGACCTCTTATGTTCTAGGTCATGATTATCATTTCAATGATTTGGTTGGTCGGTGGAATAGCTCCGATAATGGCACCTCTCCCTGAGTTGACAAGCATTTCTCCCACCATTTGAATGGATTCACTCATGGGTCTTCTGCCCCTTTTTTTTTCCTCCTTTACCTGATGCTCTCGTTTTCTGCCTATGTCCCCCAAGTGATCCAAGATGCTCGAGTTGGCTTATCACCATCGTTCCTAGTTTCATTTTATATTATTGAAACATTTCTTTGTATAGTTGTTTTTGGTCTTTTGGGATGAACCTCTCATCAAAGTGTCTCCATTCCTATAGTAATCTCTTCATTAATTGTTCCTCTTTGCTAAAATTTTCCTTCTATGGGTCTATCTCCATTTGGCTTTGCCCCATTTTCAATCTATTTATTTCTCCTTCATTTTCTTCTATTGTTTTTATTTGTTCCTTCTTTTTCCCTTTCTCTTTTTGTTTTGGCTCAGCTGGTTCTTCACTGCTCTCCACATATACCTCTTCCATTTCCTCTTCCTGTAGCATAGTAAATTTGTTTTGGTTTTGTTGTTCCTTCTCTTTCTAGGGACTCTTCTAGATACTCATCGATTTTTTATTCCTTTTTCTTCTTTGGACCTCCTGAAAGCCCCCTTCCATTTCCTTACCCAACCCTTCCTCCTTTTTGTTTCCTTGAGTGGACTCTGGGATGTTCTGGGGGCAAGATCTGAATAGGTGCTCATATTCATGGCATCTCCTACACCTAAAAGGTATGTGCTCATAATCCAGGGGTTGTTGCCAGATTTCATCATGATATTCTACTTCTATACAGTCAGGGAGAGGTTCTGTAATGTTCATGTAAACACATATCCAGGCATAAGAAGTGTACCTTCCTTTTCTTGTTGTGTCCGCCACCTTAACAAAGGTCCCAATCGAGTTTCCTTTTCCTTCCAGGATTTCTGGATCCCAGAAATCCATTGGGAGGCCGAACAGTCGAACCCAGATTGGTGCTGCTAGCATTTTTAAGCAATAGCGACCCTTCTCAAATAACTTCTCTTTTTTTGCTAGGTTAGAAAATACTACTGAAAAGAATCCTTTCGGTCGTAGTTTCAGATCTATATGACCTTTCGGTTGCCAATGTTGTTGTATCCATTGAACCAGTTCCTTCTCTATAGACCAGGCCCCTATGAATTTATAGATCAGCGTGTGATCTTTCATGAACCCCTTATATTCCTCCAGTTTATTGTTGGGAATGAAAAACCTAGGTCTTTTTGCTCTCTAGGTGGGCATTTACCTTCGAGACCAGCTTGCCAATGCACTCCCATGACCAGTGTCTCTTTGCTCCTTTTTCCATGATTTCCATTAGTCCCATTTCCACTTACTTCTCCTGCCATCAAATTCTTATAGGAGGGGATCGCTCCCCCCCTTCCAAGCTCATCACGCCTTCGTCAGTCCACACCTGCCTCAATCTATGTCGCTCTACAACTGTTGTGGTGTGCTTTCATCTAGATCTGCTGTATCCCCTATTTGATGTTGCTATTGTAGGCTTGCTAGGGCAAACCTACATCAAACCGTAGCCCGTGACCCTAAGTTCGTTGCCATCTGTACCTCAAAAAATACAACTAACTCTTGTTATTTTGAGTTTGGATCCTTTCATCTTGACTAAGAACTTCTTCCCCATACCACTTGGCTAGATCTTAAATCCCTATAGAGGCCTGGGATGAACTCCTCCTCCACCATTGCATTTGAATCACTTTGCAAGAATTGGAATTAATCATGAATCTCCACAATGTAGCAAAACCCAAACCAATAAATACACACAATAAGAAAATAATTTTTTTCTTTTATATTTGATATGTGAAGATATGGATACTAATTATATAAATTCATTTTTTATTTTAATTTTTATAATATTTGTTGTTGTGCCATGGACTATGAAGTTACTTCCATGAACAACCCTTCACATGGATTTAATCACAAAATCCCTTTGGCTACTTGCAAACTTCATCACTTACTAACCCATGGTGAAGGAAGAGCATGGTGTGTTGAACTAAAGGTGAGAAGTGTTCAAAGGATACATGAAAAATAATGATAACCTTGAGCCTATTAATTCCAATTATTGCGTGAATTTCTACAAAGTAATTCATTTTCTGCAATCGACATTACGTTTAAATCATTGAAATGAAATTAGAAAACTCCTTGTAAAAAGAACATATTTCTTAAATTTCTTTCAACCTAAATGTGAAAACTAAATAGATCATTATGATCCAATTCATATGGATGAGTCTAAAGGGTTGACAAGGAATGTGTCTGAAAATAAAGGTTGACTATAAGAAGCATCATCTGACTGCTACAGCCATTTGCGATTCCAAAATGGAAATGGGAGGTCATTTCCGTGAACTTCATGAAAGGTTTTCCAAGGACAGTGAGGCAACATGATTCTATCATGGTTGTTGTGGATAGGTTGAAAAGGTTTGCGCATTTAATTCTACTTAAGTCTACATTCTCAGGTAGTGATGTGGCACATGTATTCATTAGAGATGTGGTCAAATTGCATGGTGTTCTGAATAAGATTTTATCAGACAGGGGTGAAAAGTTCACTTCCATGTTTTGGAAGGAGTTGTTTGCAGGCTTAGGCACATATTTGTCCTTTTGTATAGCTTATCATTTGCCCACCGACAAAAAGGAATATAATGTCAACAAGATATCTCGACATGTTGAGGATGTATGTGATGCATCAGCAATGAAAGTGGGAAGAGTACCTTCCACTGGTAGAGTTCGCTTACAAAAATGGGTACGAGGAGTCACTAAGGATGAGTCTCTTTGAGGCATTGCATGGGTGGAGTTGAAATACTCCCATCAGTTGGAGTGATCTAGTTAACAAGGTATTGATTGAACCAGACATGTTGGTGGACATGGAATAGGAAATGCAGGCAATCAAGAAGAATTTGAAGGCAGCACAGGATAGGTAGAAGATCTATGCAGATCAGGATAGGTTATTCAAGGAGTTCTAAGTTGGTGAACAATTGTACTTGAGCATCCAACAAAAGAAGAGATCCTTACGGATTGGATCATGTACCAAGTTGGCACCCCGATTTTGTGGACCCTTCACTGTTATTGAGAGGATTGGACTAGTAGCCTATCAACTAACATTGCCACCAACAGTGAAAGTCCATGATTTTTTCCATGTGTTATTGCTTAAGAAGTATGTTAAATATGTTAATCATGTGATTAACTTTTCTGTATTGCAGGTGGATCCAGATGGAGAATTCCAACAAAAGCCTTAGTGTATATTGCTGAAAAAGGTTATCATGCTTCAAAACCGAGCAATCAAGCAAGTTAAGTTGCAATGGAAGCACTTTCGTCCCAATGAAGCTACATGGGAGATGGCTGATTAGATACAGGCTATGTATCCTTCATTGTTTGCTAGTTTAGGCAAAGCAATTTTGGTATGGTGTTTTGCTATATTTCTTGGTATATGTTTTTGGTATATTTTTTGGTGATGTTGGGCATATTTACATATGTATATGGATGTAAATATCTCCATGAGCTATGTTATAAAGCTCCAATAAGCGACATGGGTGTCATGTCATTATGATGTTATGTTTGTAATGTTTTCATGTTGGTTTTCTTCTTATTAGGTTAATCATTGTAATTACTACAATGAGCTAATTCATAAAGCTCCAACGACAATATGTTTTGCTTACAAAATTTTTATGGTTATAGGGGTTGTTGAACACTGAGGACGGTGTTCCCCTAAGGGGCAGGGTTCTGTAAGAGCCCTGGTGAAAATTCCATGTAATAAAATTAATAAAGGAAAAATAATAACCATAGTTGATGGGACACCTATTCCAAGCTGAATGTTTGGAAAGGCATCTGTTGATGGTGATGGACCTACCAACATTCAAGAGATCTCCTAGGTATGAAGTCCCAACTAGACCTCACATTGTTTGGTGTAGGAGTTCCAGTCAGTATGATGGCCCAATTGCCATTATCTTAAAGATATGCCTTAGGCATTTCCTCTCAACACATAAGAGTGATTTACTAAGTCTTCAAACATTGAGGTTCATGTGCCTGGTGAGTGCTTAGTGTCGCTTGTGTCAAAGTTATTTCACTACACAAGGGAAGGGTGTGAGTGAGTCTCAAGTCAAAAGGGAATAGTCCCAACTCAGGTAGAGACACACCACACAACAGGATCTACGCAGCTTCTCGTGGAGAAGTCCACATAGATGCGGAAGTCACATACACAAAGGTGAATACATAACACGTACAACACCCAACGGAGTAGTCCACATCAATGCAACAATTGTTATAATAAGTTTACAAGAATGATTTTCTCTAGTGTTCGGCGGAGTAGTCCACATGTGTGAGATAGCGATAATAACTAATACAACATATTTCCAACAACATATTCACTAAAACAACTGAAATAGTTCAACTATCTTAGTATAGGTTAAAGAAACATGCATTACAAGCATCCAAAGAGTAGTCTTACAAATGAATACGATACACGTGGAAAACATGTTGGCCCGTTAAGGGGCTTTTGAATTAAGCGAAAATTCGAAGACACGTCCATACACCATACATCACTAACCCCAATAGTCGGGCGTTGGAGCCACTTCTCGCTCCTTAAAGAAAAGACTACAGACTCTCAAGGCTATATGGGAGGAGCCAAGGTGAAAAGTCCCTTGCATGTAGAAATGAGGCATATATATAGCCAAGGGTGAACTTGACCCTTGTGACTCTTTGACTTCCCTCATTACTGTTTGACTTACATGAATCTTCAACTTCATATGTGGGTCTATTGGACTTCCACATTAGATTACACTGATTGCAGTAGTATGGCCCATAGTAGTGATGTGGTCGAAACGACTCATGACATGACTTGACATGACAATGCTAGTATGTTCATGCTGATGGTTGTGTCCATGTCGAGTTGGAATTCTACTGAGTGATGAGTGTGCTCTTGGGGTATCATAGCTTCACCTCTACATAACAAGGTGTGTGGAGTCTTTAATGGTCTTGGAGTTCGCTTGATGTTGGATGTGCATGTATCCCCTTCACTAGTACTTGGCATGCTTCATGTGTTCATCCATTCATAAACAAGTCTCCTAACATGCGCTCCTTGTTCATCTCATTCATCGTCGCACCATGTCTCAGCCATGTACCTGTCTTTGCAATCACTCATGAAGAGATGGCATCAAATCCATAAATCGCCTAGTCAACCATGATGCAGCATCTTTCGTTTTCGTGTGCAAGTGACCGGGAGAGAGGACAAGGCTCTGAAACTGTGCGAAGCACATTTTACGAAGGGATGAGAGGCTTTGAGGCATTATCAATAAAAATAGCACAAAGGTCACTGAGAGGCTGGTTTGAGCAGTCTCAGACAATAGTGACATCTGTGGGATCTGGCTCATGTAGGAGGCAGAATTGCGTAGTTTTTCTAAGGAAGGCAGTGCAGGCAACAAGAGGCACTCGTAGTGAAAATTACGCAGATTTCCAAAGGAGGCCACGATTGAGCTGCGGGAGATTGCTTGCCAAGCCATGCAGATCTAGGAGGAAGTCAAGAAGGAGATGTCTGTGCAGTTTTTGAAATAAGCAGGGCATCGGGCAGTAGGTGAATTGTCCATGAAAACTATGCAATTTTCAGTAGAAGTGGCAAGTAGGCCAGTAGGTGGACTGCTTGAAAAAACTGCGCAATTTCTTAAGGCAGTGCAGGAAGGCAGGCTGACAACTTATATGCAATTTTGGGGATGAGTGCAACCATAGGTCACTGTTTAAGTCAAATTCTCCAGTTGGCTAGTGAGAGGCTTGATGGACAGGCTTGCGGGAAGTGATCGGTCAATCAAAGAGGGTGTAAGGACTTGACATGAGCTCATGGGGTGAGACCGAGTGTTTTCAATCATCAAGGAAAAACCAAGGAAGGCTCCAAAATTAGATGCAGGCCAAAATTTTGGAGGGTGTTGCAGACGCTACAACAACATCCTAGTGTGGGTTTTCATTTGGTTATTAATGGGTAAGGAAATTGGCAAAGGAAATGGCTAGGGCTTTGGAACGGTAAAATGACATTTCTGGCACAATTATTTATTAAAATAATGTAAATTAGGAGAAAAGGGAGGTGAAATTTCATAGGTTGCATGTGAAGAGGAAAATGAAAGAGAATAATGGAAAATGAAGAAAATAGAGGAATCATTCATAAAAGTCTTTTGAGGATTTGTACATAGACCTTTTTCAGTTCAATTTTGGAGCTATCTCATTATTCTCTCTCTCACATACTCTTGAACACTTAGAGTTTTCTTGGAGCACTCTTGGGGAGTGTGGCATACTTGGATTTTTTGAGATAGAAGGCAAAGGAAGAGTAGGAAAGTGCAAGAGGACATCAGGATCAACAACCACAAATAATTTGTCTTGCAGGTACCAAGTTTCATGTATTTTTTCCTCATTATTTTTGGAATGCATAGCATATGCATGTGGATTATTGGTCATGATCTATCACTTCCATGGATGATTGCCTGGATTGCCTAGCCTTGCCATTTCCTAGATAGCCATGGAGATTATGGGTTTATTTCCTTGTTTTGTTTTGGTTGGTTCTCATGTTTCCTTTAGCTTGGGTTCAGTTATTAGTTCCTGGAAGCCCGAGATGGATAAATGCTCTTGAAGCCTTGTAACAACTTGGGCTAAGTTATTAGTCCTCGAAGCTTTGGTTGCAAAAACGCTCTGGAAGCTCTGGTTGGACAAACGCTATAGAAACCTGGCTGCAACTATTGTTTGAGTTACTAGTCCTAGAGGCCTTGTTTCGAACAAACACTCTAAAACCCTGGAAGGTTTGGGTAGAGACCAATATGATGATGGTTTTGTAATGTCTGCTTGTGAGGTGGAAGGACTATTTGATGGGTTGAGGTGGTTAGCCTTTAGAAGCCCTAGATGGTTTTGGAATGATGTGTTCTATGAGATCCCACATTCATGCTTGGACTATGGCATGGGGGTGAATGGCTAAAGAGATATTTGGCTCAACCATTCTATGGTCGGGTGGAACGTGGAACTCCCATCGTGGGTGGGGATTTTGCATCATCAATATGAGGTTATTTATCCTTGTATTTCTATGAGTATTATACTGGTTTATATTTGGATTATATGGTTGTGATTTCCTTGTTATTTACATTGTTATTATGTTGGTTATGTATATGTTTTATGGCAGTAGCTATGTATGGATCTCATCATGTTTTTACTTGTAAATGGATGAACAATGCATCTATGACCTAATGGATGAAATGGAAGCTAATGTGTTGAGGCATCAATGATTCTTAGTGATTCCCAACTAAGTATGAGACCCCTATGGTTAGATATTTTATTTACACCTATAGATTACATATTTGTGATATGTTCGATGAAATTCCTGTCATGACTAGTAGGGGTCTAGTCAAGGGGTTGTTCAAGTATTTTCTTTTGCCTCATTGTCTCCTTGTTATCTTTATGTTCTGAAGGTGTCATTCATTTCTAGGCAGTGACATGGGCTTTGGGCCTGAAAAGGTGGCTCAAATGTAGGGGATGTTGGCACAACATTGAGAAAAATAGTCCCTAGACACTAACATGCCTTTTCATGAGGGTGTCTAGAGCCTCCGTAATTCTCCTGGACGCTGGCAAGCCTATAGCATGGGAGAGTTCGGGGTTTAAGTGGTATAAAATCTCAGTGGGACTCAAGGGATGATTAGCAGAAAGGTTAGGATGGTTCCTGAGGGTTCTAATGTTGATGTTGAATGTCTGTATGGTGTGTTTCCATCGGTGCCACTTCCTTAATGTGACTTAGGAGGTCGAATCATATCATAGTGGCCTCTCATTGCATATTTACCCTGGTTGCCTGATTACTTGGGTAGATGTGGGAGGAGGGTGTTACAAAAATAAAAATTTTAAAACTAAAACCTATGGAGGACCGAGGACTAAGAGAACAATTAACAAATAGTTACAGTATCGATGAATCATAGTAGAAAAACATAGAAAAAAAAATAGTAGTGTTGTAACCATCTAGGATAAGGCTTGATTTGTCAACACCTAAATAAACTAGAGTACAAAAAAGCTAGGAACACCAAGTAATGGAAGAGAAGCAATGCCAAGTCACAATATGTTTTTACCAAAACCCTCTTAAAGTTTCCAACTTTCAAGACATGCTCCTGATTCTTTGCCATGAGAGTGAGGACTTTGTTTATGTGGTATGCACTATGATAATTATGGAGGGAGAGGTCATTGAATTTTGTTTCTAAACAATTAATAGTGTGAATAAAACCATGAGCCTATGTGAATGAATGTTAGGTTGAGCTAGCTACCAAATGGGTGGATCATTGACCCACCATTTTGGTTAGCAATACCCTTTGTTATGAAATTAGATATTCTCATTATTTGTCACCCTCTATCAGAAATATATATATAATTTTTATAATTTAATTATTAAAAAATATTTTATTTAAGTTATTTATTATTTATAAATATACATTATACCCTAATTAAATTTTAAAAAATAATTTTTTTTAGCGAGTCTAGTGATAAGAACTCAATATGTGTTAATAGATTTAATAAAACTTAATATAATAGTTTGTTGAAACGCATTATATTATGTTATATATTTAATTTTTTTTTGGAAATTTTAAATAATAAATAAAACATTTTATTATAAACAAATCTTAGCTAAGATAACTAATTTTTTTTAATTAAATCAATGTAAAATTTATTATTATATAATTTATTATTAATTTTTTTATAATATATAATATTAATTTTATTTCACTAAAAATTACATGGTAAGATTTGCAGAAAAAACCAAAACTTGAAACACTTGGAATAATAAGGAAAGTTAATTAATTTTATAAGCATTTGTTGGAATTTTAGGTTTCCCTTAAAAAAAATGTAGGAATTTTAAGTCTGATGTATAGTTTTGAATTTTAGGTTTCCCTTAAAAAAAAAAAGGAATTTTAAGTCTGATGTATAGTTTTGACAATCCATTTAATTAAGGGAAGTGAATATATTTACGTATTTAAAAACTAAATTTGAATAATAAAATTTTGTAATGTATCACTAATTATGAGTGGCTAACATAGAGCACTTAGATTATTCCATATTCAATTGCATATTGTAATTGTTGTACATTTTGATCTTTTTAAATATATCTTCTATGTAAATTTGAATATCCAAACTAATTTTTATTGCATTAAATTTATTTTTGTATATTCAAAAATGCAATTTAAATAATTAAAAATTACAATTTATTTCATTTAATGCAAAACTTAAAACAAATAAACAAAATTATATTTAATATTAAAAAGTCAAATCATTTTTCACTGAAAATTTCATTAAATCTGGGTATTGTTTGAAAATTGCTTTTAATATGAGTAAATTTGGAAGAAATTAAATATACCATCATAAAAACACTCAATTTACAGTTTTGTTTAACTCAATTTACAGTTATGTTTATTATTTTTATTTTGATAGCAAATTAACGCTAAAACTTGAGAATTATAATTTATGAAAGAGTCATATCAAAAAATCATTGTACGTATCTACATTCTGATGCATAAAAAAAAATCAAATGTAAAAATCATTGTAAGTTAGATATCTGAGTAGTAGAAATGGCATTGGCCGTTGCTTCTTCCTTTGTGCTCGTTCGACCAAAATAGAAGATGCACATAATACATCTATTGTCAAGGTTATTGGCTTTGTTCCATCAAGATAGCTCCATATTGATTTCTCTAAAGTCCGGATTACAATTTTTAATAAAACCTCAATTTCCGTACTAGTTTCTCGAAATTTACAATTATAATGATGTTTGGGTCGTAGGGTTATGTTTACTGGAGTCTAACGGTGCGTAATGGACAAAGCAAGTCACCAGGAGCCATATGTCATATGTCCCATGCTATTCAATAATTTGTGGGAATCAGTAGAGAAGGTTCAGTTATTCGTTGGAATCAGCACGAAGGTTCATTTCTCACGAGAAACGATGGTTCTTGGATATGCCAGAATTCTCGGAACAAACTTTGCCTTCATTATGCAGACTCAATCTCTGTTTCAGATAACAGAGATAATGTTGGGGTCCTCTTCCATCTCCACAGCCATATCCTTCACTAACACCTGCAACTGATCCACCGTGAGCTCGATCCCCAATTCCTCTACCCACACCTCCACGGTGACCACCACCTCGTACATCATTTCGTATACACTATTTATAAACAATCCATGTCGTATATCGTATCATTTTGTATTAGGACATTTCATGCAATCCGCATGGGCATATAATGCGCATGCAGCTGCGTTTGGATGACCATAAATATCAGAAGAAAACAGCGAGATGGATGATCATCTCGAAAAGGAGAAGCCGGATATGCCCCTAGTATGGGCATGCTTCTCTTAGGCATGACAACCGTACTGTGTTAGAGGCATTAAATAGCCTATAGGGTTGGAAATATTTGTTGCCCACGTAGTAAAAAAGGAACTGTAGAATTTGGGTTGTTCAATAAAAGTCACAGAAAGTACCACAGGTTGCAGAACAAGTGTGTACCAAACGAGTATTTGTACCTTTTCCGGTGTCCTTCATTCATGCGCGATTCGGTCACCTTTACTGGACCTGTTGTTAAAAAAAGACAATCGCCGCCTTAAACGGGTATCACTTTCTCACATCGTATAAAAAAAGAACTGTAGAATTTGGGTTGTCCAATAAAAGTCACAGAAAGTACCACAGGTTGCAGATGTGTACCAAACGACGATTTGCACCTTTTCCGCTGTCCTTCATGAATGAGCGATTCGGACACCCTTACTGGACATCGACTATTCGACGTTGTCACCGGGAACTATTAATGCCATGCATTAATTTTTAATGCCAAAATCACGGGGGCTCCTCCTATGTGGATCAGCGTCCTGCCCTGCATCAATTTGGATTGCAATTTTAACACCGTCAGATTGTTTAATCAATTTGGATTGCAATTTTAACACCGTCAGATTGTTTAATCAATTTGGATTGCAATTTTAACACCGTAAGATTGTAAACAGTGGTGTTGTATCCTCGAGCGGTGATAAACGAAAAATGGATATTTCACACCTCTGAATTTACATCTTCTTATCATAAAAACACACAATTCCCTAATTTTTTAATAACATAATCATCCATAATACTGGGATAAGAATTGAATTTTATGATGTAAACAAATTTTGTATTTTGATTTTTTATTTCGCTTTTGAACTTATCAAATTCAATAAACATTTTTTTTCAGAAAGAAAAGCCATAATATTATATTGAGGCAATATATACAGCATATGCTTGTTGAGCACACATGGAGAGAGTAGACTGCCTCTCTGGAAGAAGCAGATGAACCCCAAAGAAGGAAAAAGATAGTTAAACAAGATAAGTGCATAATTGTCTCATGGAAGAACACATATAGCCCATACCAAACTGCCATACAAAACTGCTAAAACAAATATATCGGCATAATGACCATCAGCAAATTATCTCATGAGAAGGGCAAATGAAGCCCATACTAAACTGCCATACAAAACTGCCAAAAACAAATATATGGGCACTATGACCTTCAGCAAATCTACTGTCCAGCACTGGAAGGATGAAGAGCTAAAACTGATGATAACACATAGTTGAAAGATATGTTTGAATTCTCAAATACTTTTAAGTTCCTCCATTTCCATATACTCCATATAGTTATCGGGAGGATTGGGCGTTTGTGAGGGTGTTGATTTCCCCACCAATGAAAAGTTGCATCCACAGAAGAGAAGTTAGGAATTTGAACAGAATAAATGATAGCAAGTTCATACCAGATAAGTAAGGAGGTCCTGCAGGAGAAGAACATATGGGAATTTGTTTCCTCATCCAACTTGCATAGAACGCATCTGCTGGGGCCATTCCAATCACGTTTCCTTAAATTTTCCCAAGTCAAGTTCTTGTTATAAAAGACGAGCCAGGAGAAAATAATCACTTTTAGGGGGCATGAGAGCTTCCACCATTTTAGAGGGAAAATCTTCCTGGACCGAGGAATTTTTTTGTAGATGAGGTCGAAATAAATATCTTTGACAGTTGTTGTAGATGATGGAATCGACCAAACCATGTGATGCTCCGACGAAGCGCGCTTCAAGGCCATCTGTTCAATAGATCATTTTTGAGAGAGCCATAAAGAAGATAAAACCTGAGGGATGCCAAGTTCTGCTGCATTCTTAAGGATAGGGAAGAGGCCATTCCATTTCTCTATAATTCTGTTCCACGTGAAGCAACCTGACCTGTGAAGATAAAACAGAAGAGGATTCGGGAACTTTAGAGGATCTTTGACATCAGCGATAGGGTCAAGGCCAATAAGGATCTTGGAGCTAGAGAAGACCCTCCATTTAAGGTTACATAAGAAATATTGTTCAATTCTCCTGGAACTTAGCCAAATGGTTGATCCCTGAATGATTCCGATAGCTCCAGACCTGTACCAGACCTCCACAGTTCTCCCTTTTTGATATTTATGGCGGATAATGGCACTCCATGTATTGGAGTGGAAACAGCCTCTCCAAAGAGATTTGCCAAGAAGGGCTTTCCCGAAAATCCTTAAATCTTTTATACCCCAACGGCCCATATTTTTTGGCGTCGATATATGGTCCCATTTAGATAGATGAATCTTGTTCCTTTTCACATTGGCCCCCCATATAAAATTGGTTGTTATCTTGTTCATGGACTGAAGAATGCTTGCCGGAAGAAGAAACAGATGACCCCAGTACACCGATAGCTGCATGAGAACTGCTTTAGCTAGGATAAGCCTTCCACCCAGAGATAAATATCTATTCTCCCATAAAGATATCTTGCTGTGAAAACGTTCTATAAGCCACCTCCAATCCTCTTT
Organism: Pinus tabuliformis; assembly: GCA_031772625.1. NCBI lineage: Eukaryota > Viridiplantae > Streptophyta > Pinopsida > Pinales > Pinaceae > Pinus > Pinus tabuliformis. Next base: position 1,816,175,037 of record CM062816.1, on the reverse strand, counting down.
TGAGTATGCCTTGGGCTTTAGGCGGAAACCAAGATACTTGATTCCTTGTGATAGCGGTCTGGAAGAAATGCCAAAGAGCTGTGTGATCCAGCTTGCAAGATCCACGTCAGTATCATTGTGAAACAAGATCGATTTTTCTTTGTTGATGGCTAGCCCAGTTGCTGTTTGAAAGCGATCCAGAATGGATTTGATGCAGATCCAGGTAGATTTATACAACATGGCAAAAAGCAGCACATCGTCTACAAAAAGATTGTGTGATATGTGTATATTTTTGCAAATTCTGATCGGAGCATATTCTTTTTTCTCGACGGCCTGATTGATGAGCAAACTTAGGGAGTTGATGGCTAAAATGAACAGAAGGGGCGATAGCGGGCATCCTTGCCGCAATCCTCTTTCCGCCTGAAAGAAGGAAGAGGGAATCCCATTTATCAAGACAACATATTTTACATTTTCATAGCATGCCATTATCCAGCGAATGGGACCCTGCTGAAGGCCAATTTTCACCAGGAGACTTTGCAAATATCCCCAATCCAGAACATCGTATGCTTTTTTGATGTCTATTTTCATAATGGTTGTGTTTGAATTTAGCTTGGCCATGGAATGGATGCATTCTTGCGTGCAGGCAACAGCATCAAGAATGTTTCGGCCTTTTAAGAATGCATGCTGATTAGGGGAAAGAGAAGAAGCCAGTGTCCCTTTGATTCTTTCTGCGATAATCTTTGAAATAATCTTGAAAGTGATATTGCAAAGAGATATGGGCCTGAAGTCCAGAAAGGATATTGGCTCTTCCTTCTTGGGGATAAGCGCGATGTAGGTAGATGAGGTGTATGAATGAATGCTCCCTGAAATCCTGGATGCTTGCACCATGTTGAGCAGGTCCCTTTTGAACAGATCGAAGAAGTGAATAAAGAAGTCTATTGACCATCTGTGAGGACCGGGGGATTTATCTTTTTTAAAAGATTTCATAATCTCAAGTAGTTCCTTCCCTGTTAATGGAGAGAATAAGGCTTCATATTTTGCTTGATCAAACATCTCCAGCACCCAGTCCAAAGCCCATATAATATCATTAAATGCAATTTCATTATTCCTGTTGTATTGTTTTTTAAAGAAATCCATTGCCAAATTGGAAATTTCCTCCTGAGAGGAAGCTGTGTTGCCCTGTTCATCCTTTATCTTCCATATAAAGTTCCTTGCTCTCCTAGCATTTGCATATTTGTGAAAAAAATTTGTATTTTTATCACCTTTCTCCAACCACAGTGCCCTGCTTTTGAGCCTCCATTTGGCTTCCTCTTGATTCAGCAACCTTTGTTTTTCTTTGTCCAAGATTCTAATACGATTTTTCATCTCAAGGGAACATGAAGTGTAATCTGTGGATGCCAGAATGATGTCTAGATCTTGTTGAATCATCTGAAGATCTTTTTTATCCTTTTGATGTTTTCGAAATTGCCATTTTTTAATCAGATCCCTTAATTCTTTCAATTTTTCTCTGAAAAAGGAGTAAATAAAAACTTTGTCCCGGTCCTTAATTCTTTTCCACTCCTTCAGAATGAATTCATTAAAGGCTGAATCCAGAAGGAGGCCTCCATCAAACTTAAAAGAATACCCTTTACGGAAGAGATTGTCAGGCCAGACTAAGAGAATCGGAAAATGATCCGATATCAGGATATTTTCCACGGAGAGGCGTGGCATTCCAATTCTGTCAATGATATCAGCACAAATGAACACCCTATCGAGCCTTTTTGCTATATAGGCTTCGCCTACTCTTCCATTTGACCAAGATGGTTTCATAGTCACCGGGATTATATCAATCAATTTTCTGTTGAGCATCTCTTCATTTATGAAGTCCGCCAGGCCATTATTTATCTTTCCTTGACCCCATACTTCATTAGATTTTAACACCACATTCATGTCACCAGCTATAAGGAGATTTTTTATATCAAGCAGATCAGAGGCAAAAAATCTGTTCCAGAAGGCGAAGCGAGATTTGTATGGATCATAAAGATTTAATATATTTATCGAAAAATCCCATCCCCTGATAGATGCTGATATAATAATCCCTGCATAGCATTTATATGCCTTTGCTCGAACCCGAGAGGGGTCCCACAGAGTAGCCATGCCACCCGAAAAACCATTAGCTTCTGTAGCTGCAATGAACCAGTTCGAAAGCATTTTCCAGAAATATGCGATTGAATCTTCCTTATTGTGCATTGTTTCCTGGATTAGGATGATAGCAGCCCTGGAATGGAAAAAAAAATCTTTTAGCGTTATGAATTTGGGATCAACGCCAAGACCCCGAATATTGAAAGAGATGATAGGGATCATTTGGAAGATTCAGTAGCCCAGCTTGCTCTGAGGGGCTGTGGTTCTGAGACATCAAGGATTGGGATCTCAACCAGTGATAAATTCCTGATGCCTTCATTTGAGACTGTAGTCCTACCACGAAAATGACGGCTTCCTCCTCTGGCTTTTTTCCGAACTGTAATATTTCTTGCCGAGTCTGGACTTATGGAAGGCGAAAGCTTAGGTCCTGGCTTATGAATTGTAAGCGGCTGTGATTCAAGGGATTCATTGTCAAGCAAATGGCCTAAGTTACTATCAAAGAGGTTTACCGGTGAGGATGACGGGGAATTGAGGGGGGTCGGTCCACCATCCTTTTCTTTCCCCTTGAGGATTCGGAGAGTTGAGTTTTCTGGGGAAGATGAGGAGATTGGAATAGGGATCGAGCCAACAGAAAAATTTGCCTTCTTGGGGAGACTTTGAGATGAAACAGGAGCGTAATCTTCCTTTTGCATAGAAGGCGGCGAGGGGATAGGACCAACTTCCTTGGGCTCAATAAAGGGAGACTTTTGAAAATCTGACTGCATACTGGGGAGATGACTGTCATCCGATCCTGGGCATATAGGATCCAGTTTCTGCGTGAGATCCTCCATGTGCTTATGATGGTCTGGCTGGAACTTTTGCTTACCTGGACTATAGAGTTGAAATGAAGATGAAATAGGAGAAGATTGGCTTCCATTTATAAAAGATTTTTTAATATGCCTTCTGTTCCCAAAAAGTTTTGTACTAGGGCAATTTTTAACGAGGTGACCTGTCTTCCTACAGGCAGCGCACCTTAACAGAATACCCCAGAAGTCTAGCCTTTGATTGATGGATTGATTCTTCCAACTGATCTGGATATGATCAGGGTAGCCCCCCCTGAAAGGTCTTTGAATGAGGATCCATGCAATACGTTTGTCTCTTTCACCCAGACACCATGGGTCCACATAGACAAAACGGCCAATAGCATTACCTATCATTTCCAAGGACTCTTTTGACCACAGTTCTAAAGGAAGATTTGGACATTTAACCCAAATCAAATTGTTGACAGGAGTATTTTTCAGAGGGTCAAAACCTATATACCACCTGTACAGAGCTAGAAAGCTTCTCTTATATACCCATGGCCGATTCTGAATTGCCTTTGCATCAGCTGCGGATTGAAAGTTGAAGCAATACCAGTCCTTCATTAGGCTGGATATAACCGGGACGTAATCTATAACTGGTTTCCAAAAACTAGCTAGCCAATTCCTCATGTCACAATCAGACATTTAAGGGAAATTCCATTTCCCAATCAAGGCCAAGTTCTGTAGGCTTTCAATTCTTTGATCTAGTTGAGATATATCTATCCTCAGAGCCCGAGGCGGGAGGGAGGTTTTTACAGGTTTTTGATGATTATTAAATTTTCTGTTCCCTTCCTTTATAGATGGGGCTCCTCTTGAGGAAGATGGTTTTATTACCATCTCGTCCAGCGTGGCAAGGGAGGCATTTGACCAGACATGCTCCGCGTCCTCAGCAGCATTTATCAAATTCAATAAACATATGATGATAATGTACAAACAGTCAAAATCACAATACAAAATAGTTACCAAATTCTAGCCACCAATATTTCTAAAGTTAAAGTTCCATTAATGCACTGGGTAATATATATCAATCTTTAAATTTTATGCTTATTTAAATCTAACAATTAATATATACTGCCATATTACATTAATAAAATTATAACTTCACAAACATTAATAGCCACAAATTCCAACCTATACTACAATAACCCAGACCAACAATCATAAAAGCTTGGCTGTTTGACATTTGTACTTATCTGATATCTGTTATATTTACTTATCTGATATCGGTTATATTGTCTCAATATAATACATTATGCTTTTTCTCTCTGAAAAATTTGCTTGGTTGTTGTCAAATTTGATGGGATTGAATAATAATATGGCAGGGAAAAGAACAATAATAAATTTGCTTAGTTGTTGTCAAATTTGCTGGGATTGAATCATAATATTGCAGGGAAGAGATTTCAGCATTGCGCCTCGGAAAGCTATGATTTTATGACAAACGCATAATTGTAAATTTACGAAACTTTGAAAATGGTGACGGGCTTGAAAGCAATTTTTTACTTTGGTCCTGTGTGAAATGCAGTAGTGGTAAAATTAAACATTAAAGATTAATGTCAGTGAAATAAATGGAAATTGCCCACATATGCAGAGTTCAATTCGAAATATTCGCACTTGAATTTGGTTTCTGAATGGGTTAAAATAATGGAGAGGGTAGCTTCTATTTTTAATGGGAAGGGTGGCTTCTATTTTTAATTAAAAATTAGGCTATAGAGAGTCTGTGAAGTTTGCGGAGCCGGAACAGGATAATAGATCCCAATAGCCTGCAGCCACCTGCCATCCCCGGAGACAAACAACGATCTTTCCTTCTTTGGTTTTATAGGTTGTCCAAGTTAGGAAGGTGGGGAATGCCTTTACCTGATTGGCTAACAGATTTACTTGCCTGCTTATGATAGGGAAGATCTCGTACTAGACAGGGACACTCAGCAAGGAATAGGAGAGCCTCTGCATGCACCTGCATGCTGCCACGGTGCACTCCCATGCAGGAAGACGTTTTTGGGAGCATAACTTTACCGTCTGGGTTTAGGCTATATATTTCCCTCTGATAGTCAATATGTGGTTTTCGCCTTCCATCTCAGGCCATTAAACGTAGGTTTCTTGCATGACAGGCCTTTTTCTAGTCTCTTCTTTCGAACAAAGGCTCATTGGGTCGCTTGCTTATCAGGCGATAAATGTGTTTCTGGTGTTAGCTTTTGTTTATCGAGGGTGATTTGAAAATTTTCTTTCTGTCGGTTTTCTGGGGGGGCTGATGTGAGATTCTCTTACCATCTCTGTGGTGGTTTAATCTGCTCAATTCCTGTTTCTGGGATCTGAAGGATGTCTGAATATCTCGTGGAAGCGTATGGTCATGCAAACGATGCTCTCTCTCCTACTCGTTTCGGTGAAGCACGTTTAAGGTCAGTTATTTTCCTGTCACTCCTTATATGTTTTCTCTCGCTGTTAAGGTTTTATGGAAGGAGGTCGATTAATAGTTCATCTTGTAATAGCATTCTGGTTTTTGAGCTAACTGAGCTGAAAGGTCTGGTCCTCATAACATAATGCTAAAATCCTTCATTTCAAAGATTAAGAACTCTATTGTTTTCTATAGCCCGTGCACAGATTTTCGTATCAGAATAGGGAAGTGGTGGTGTGTCTTTCAGCTTGTATGCTGCTGTGTCGACTGCTCTCCAGCATAGGATTTCCTTTCTTCCCGTGAGCGGTTTTTCAGGGATGCCTGAAAACCAGAGAAATTCCGGGCAACACCTTATCTTTCTGGCTACCGGAAAATTTCATATTCCTTAGGTCCTTACAAGCGTTAATTGTTTCTGTATCTACCCTTGTCTCTCCAAATCTCTCCAATAGCCGGCAAAGTACATATGTAATTTGTCTCGGGGCAGGGATTTAAGCTATATCATATTAGCTAGCTGTTTCTTCCATATCTCGATGACCTCCGCCTCCCATTTCCATCTCTAGAGTCTTCTTTCGTACCAACCCCGCATCCTCTCCCATCTTGGACCTTTAAATTCTCTCCTGTCTGACTCGACCTTTGTCAGAACCTGATCCTACGGTTCTGATCTCCCAGATTTTTCTAATAGCATTAACACACTCTGAGGCCTTACCTCATTTAGTGTCTGACATCAGATCAGTAATTTCCTTATGGCCTTCCCTCCAGCTCTTTTATATTTTGTGGATTTTCTGAGATACGGAGAGAATGTTCTAGGTTTGTCGTACAAATTGGTAGGATCCTGGCTTTAATATACGCCCTCTCTCATTAAAAGTAATGGACAACTCGGACTCCTCCACCACGCAGGTGCTTGTACAAGCTGCCATGCAAGCAGAGGAGGAACGGAATAAACATCCGTCCTTATCCGGCTGGTAGGCCATGGTGGAGCACATGATTGTTAAGCCAACTCATAGAGGACCTCATAAACCAAAAGGAGACTCCCTTGTCAAGAACATTTCTTCCTTCTTTATCAAGGCTAAAAACCCTGTCAAGACTGATCCTCCTCCGAAGGCCATATGTGTGGACGGTGCTACCCTCACAGAGAGAATTGGTAGCCTCAAGAATTTGTCGCTGGTGGGGAAATGGCAATTTCCCGAGATGGATGATCAGGTTATGCGCAAATGGTTAACGGACAAATGGGCTCCCCTGATCGGCTATACCCCAATCATCTCCCGCCTGATGAAAGAATGATATTCCTTCCACTTTTTGAAAGTCTTTGACGTAGATATTATTCTAAAAAATCCTTGGGTATATGGAAGAAGTTTCTTAGCGCTCTCGCGCTGGTACATGGGTTTTGATCCATTAAAGAACACCCCTTCAAACTCCCTAATTTCGGTAAAGCTACCAAATTTGCCTTTGGAGTTATGGTCGGAAGAATCTCTTGCTAAGATAGGAAACTCGATAGGCAAATTCGTCTACATCGATCCCTAGTGTAGGGGAGAGAAAGACAAAAGAATTGCTTGGGTCCTTATTGAAAAGCCATATAAAGGTGCTTATCCAGATCACTTAGAGATTATATGGGGCAACAACAAAATTCAGCAAAGGTTGGACTTTTGGGGTATCCCATTTAGATGCTCCTTTTGTCATAAGATGGGCCATTTGATCAGGAATTGCAACCTTCAATCCTCACGTAAGGTAAGGAAATCAATTATCAGGCGGGTAAGACGATATGAATCTAAGTCTTCCCAGGAAACGGACATCCCGGTCACTGGTAAGCAGACGCATACATCCTTACCGATTCATGAGTTTACTCATCCAATAGACCCATCTGCTCAGCTGGACCTTCATTGCTCCTACAGAGACTCTCAAACCATACTAGACTCAATTTCATCGCCACCATTACATTCTTATATTCTTGAACCTCGGGTGGACCCACCCGTGCCACTCCCGCCTAATATGAACAAAAATGACTTTGTTGTCGGGTCCCTACCTATTCAGATTTCATCTTCTACTCCATCTCCTGTCAATCTCTATCATGCTGATTCGAAGGGTAAAGAACCCATCTGGTCACAGGAAAAAGATCTGCGTCTTTCTCCTTCCTCGGGACACGCTTCCCCTGAGTCTCTGGCAAATAATTTTGATAGTGATATTGATTGCCTCCTCAATCGAGCCTCATTGGAACTTGAACCGCTTACTATTCACAAACCGTCTAGCCCGTCCTTCCCTACCATCAGTCCTCAATTCGCAAAAAATATCTCTGTTAGAAAGAAAACAATGGGAAGCACCCGTCACTTCAGAGGGAGAACTGTTGCTACAGAGCATGATGTTAGGAATTTATCTCTACTGGAAGTCCCTATTTTGGATTCACCTGAGTTTCAGCCCCTTAGAGCATGCGAGGCTGGCGAATCATCAAAATGACATTCCTTGTCTCGATGAACATCAGGGGTCTAGGCGCAGCCGCCAAATTTAATGTGCTCAAAGATTTTTTCTATGCAGCCCATCCGAAGATCATATTCATTCAGGAGACCATGCATCCTAGCCTTGCATCCATAATATACTTTAGAAAAATGTTCCCTAAATGGCATATGGTGGCAACTGAAGCAACCGGTCAATCGGGTGGCCTTGTAGTTCTTTGGGATCCTACATGGATCATGGCAAAGGCATATAAATGCTGTGCTGGAATCTTAATTCATGCTTCAATCAGGGGACAATCTGAGCCCCTCAATCTGCTGAACATCTATGCTCCATATAAGAATAGGCTGCCCTTTTGGGAAAAGCTTTTTGAATCTCACATACTTGAGATAGAATCGTTGCTATTAGCTGGCGATTTTAACTTCACTCTAAATGCTGACGAGTGCTGGGGGAATTGCAAGAAATTTGATTATATGTCAGAAAGAATAAAGAAGGAACTTCTCAACAGGGATCTGACGGATGTTGCTCCAGAAAGATTAATTCCGACTTGGGATAACTGTCGGACCGGGCAAGCATATGTTGCTAAGAGAATTGACAGGGTTATTATTCATGCTAGCATCATTGGTATTCTGGGCATGCCTTCATTATCAATTGGGAAAGAGCACACATCCGATCATAGGCCCATTTTTTTATCCTGGCAAGGGAATATTCACAGAGTTGGATACTCGTTTAAATTTAACAGAACTCACTTGGAGGATCAATCCTATAATGTGCTCATATTAGAAAACTGGAAGCATTTACAGGAGTCTGAAATGTCTCCTTTTATGCCATTCCATGAAAAGATAAAAAGGCTGAGAGTGGTCTCCAAAGAATGGCAAAAAAACAAGAATAAGTGGGATAATGAGGAACTGAATAACATCCGGAAGGAATTGAATTCCCTTTGGGAGTTACATGACCCCAATTCCCTTACTTTTGAAATGAAAAATACAATCAGAGAGTTGGAAAAAAGAAAAAACAAGATCCTCCTAAGAGAGGAGGAAACATGGCGCCTCAAGAGCAGAGAAATATGGATAAAAGCTGGAGACAGGAACTCAAAATTCTTCCACAAATTCGCTAGTGCAAGAAGGGAGAAAAATTCTATCTGGAGTATTAGAGATGAACAGGGGAACATTCTCCTAGCATAGGATCATATTTCGTCAGAGGCAGTACGATATTTCCAAGCACAATATAGAAGGAGGGAGGTTGTTTTCCAGGATGCCCTTTGGGGTGTTGAGCATGTGCCTAAAATGTTCAACGAAGAGGCAAATGAAGATTTCTTTAAACCCATCTCTGAGGAAGAACTTCTTAAGGCCATGAAATCCTTCAAAAAGGATAAAAGCCCGGGGCCTGATGGCTGGCCAGTAGAATTTTTTCTACATTTCTTCGACCTCTTTAAGAGGGATTTGCTGAGTATGGTAGATGCATCCCGCATGGCAGGAAACATTCATTCAGCCACTACCTCAACTTTCATTGCGCTTATCCCAAAGAAGCATAGGACTGAATCCTTTCAGGATTTTCGGCCAATCTCTTTATGTAACATCATGCTTAAAATCATATAAAAAATTGTTGCAGAGAGAATGAAGCCCTTTCTGAATGCCTTCATCACCAAAGACCAGCATGCTTTTTTAAAGGACAGATTCATCCTGGATGCGGTCACCATGACACAAGAAATCCTTTTTAAAATGATATCAAAGAATATGGAAGCGGCAATCCTTAAGATAGACTTACAGAAAGCTTATGATTGTGTTGACTGGGGTTTTTTGAGAATTATGCTGGCAAAGATTGGACTTAAGGCACAAGGTGTCAATTGGGTCATGTCTTTTGTGGAGAATGTAAAATATTCAGTAATTGTGAATGGAATTCCCTCGGTCTTTTTTCAGGCTGAGCCGTGCCTTCGGTAGGGATGTCCCCTTTCCCCTCTCCCCTTCATTCTGGTGATGAACACTCTTAGTCTTCAGATTAACAAAGCTATTGCCAATAAAAGATGTCTTCCTATCAAGATCTATAAGAACATTTCCATCTCACATAATCTTTTTGTTGATGATGTCCTTATATTTGCAATGCTCTGTCGGGCCTCTTGGGCTTGCATAAATGACATTCTCACTAGATTCCAGAAGGCTACGGGCCTGTTTGTAAATAAGGAAAAATCCTTCTTGTATCACAACAATGTCGGGCTGGATATCATTCAGTGGATCTCAGACCTGATGGGTATATCAACACTCTCATTACATCAGGGTTTTAAATACCTGGGTTTCTCTTTAAAGGAAAAAGGATATTCTACTAGGGACTGGCAATGGTTGCTGGAAAGGTTCTACAAGAAGATTGCACTATGGGAATATAAATTCCTCTCACTTGCGGGCAGGCTCACACTAGCACAATCTATCCTTTGTCAACTTCCAGTCTACTGGGCTCATATTTTCTACCTTCCTAGCAAAATCATCAAGCAGATGAACAGGTTGATTGCAAATTTTCTGTGGAGAGGAAAAGCATATCAATGTAAATTTCATCTTGTAAAGATGGCATCCATTTCTGTTCCAAAACGTATGGGTGGATGGGGCCTCATACACCTCCGTACTTTTGGTAACGCTCTTCTCTGCAAGTCTTTGTATAGAGGAATTTTTGGGAACGGTCCGTGGAGTAGTCTTGTAGAGATCAAATATCTGAGGGATAAGCCTGTTGAATACTGGTACAGGAAACAGATCCTTGGTACCAAACATGGCTCCATGATCTGGAACAGCCTGCAGAAAATCCATCCTTTCTTCCTTGGGAATTTCTGCTGGACTTTATATTCAGGATCACATACTTTTATTGCATTTGAACGTATCTTCTCTGGCCGTGGGTTCACATTTCCTCCTTCACTGCTATATGATTTTCATAGATTGGGGATCTTTACATGGGATAAATTAATCAAAGAGTGGTCCGGTGCTTCTCCGATTTGGAAGGACGGGGAGGAGCTTCATCTGCCTCGTCAGTCGACTCTTCTATGGGTAAGGGTAAAAGCGAGTCTTGACGGTTTGGCAATCACCCACTCGGGTACAAGGGAAAATCTCATATGGTCAATTCATAAACCTGTGTGCGTCAAGAACATATACATGGAAATGATCTCTGTTGCTGCCGGAATCCCTCTTCCTCTATTTCCTCTCTGTTTTTGGAAAGCGCAATGTTTGATGAAGATGATCACCTTCTCATGGTTGCTTTTTCGGAACAAAAATCTTTCATGGGAGAATCTGCAGAGGAAAAATTGGCAGGGGCCAAGTCGATGCTCCATGTGTCGAAATGCTTTGGAAACAAATATGCATATGTTCTTTCAATGCTCGACTTCCATCACAATCTGGTATGAATTATCAACATATTTTGTTTTTCCTCTCATCTCTTTTTCTTCTGTACAGGAAGGCTTTCTCTGGTGGAGCAGACAATCCCTCTCTTGGAGATCGCTGTTCATTATCACTTGCTGGCACCTGTGGAATTGGCGGAATGCCCATATCTTCCAAGATTCTAAGGAGCCTCTTCAGGCTATTCTACAGCGTATTCTGGCTTGCCATGACTCCTACCGTTAACATCTTCTGCTAAAATATGTGATCCCATTAGTTTTGCTGTGGGTGGTGAACCTGAAGTAGTTTTGTCTTCGAAGTGTCTTCAGAGGTCACTCTTTCATCTGTTTCTGTTTCCTTTTCATAACGCAGGATGTAGAAATCGTTTATCCCTTTTGTTTTTGGATGGGATCACCTTTTCGAACAACCACTGTCTCTGTTATTTGTCACTGTTCCTTCATATGTTTCTTCTTTTATCAAGGTTCTTTTGTAAATGTTGATAGGTATTATCTGCTATCATGGTTTAGTCCTGCATCATTATATAGAGGCCTGGGCATCTATGACAATCAGTCTCTTCTGAATATGTATATTTTGACCTTTATATCCACTTAATATAAAGCCATGATGTTTTTTTCTCTGAAAAAAAAATGAAAAGCGTAGCTTCTATTTTTAATTGAAATTAGGTTATAATTATTTAAGATTAACTATTTTTTTTAATAATTTTTTCCGTTAATTTTGTTAAAAAATAATTTTTAAATTTTTAAAAAATATTAGATTTATTTATATATTTAAAAATATATAATAATTTTGTCTCAAAATTTATCTATAAATTTATAATATGGCAAAATATCTATTAGTTAAAATGTATTTAAAATGGATTGATAAATAATATGCAACTAAATTTTAATTATCTAAAAATTACTTATCAAATAATGAAAAAATAAAAATAAAAGTTAATTTTTTATTTTTTTTTGCTGAAACAAGAGTCAGACCTTTTTTTTCATTAAACAGAAGATAAATTACATAAAATACAACAGTTCACGAGGAACTCTCAAACAAGAAAAGGCTATATACTTGCTGCCAAGGGAAAAAACTCCCAACCCTACAAACAAAACCTCAAAACTCTCAAAAGGCCGACCATGCTGAGGTCATATAGTAAAGGACGTGTGAAAATCATTGATTCCCACAAATAAACGAAGCTAGCATGGAATAAATTCCTCATCCGAACTTGCCTCCTTGATCTTGACCGTCCAATCTCCGTGCTCGATCCAAAGGCAGTGGATAATTTCGTAGCACTTAGAAGCACGACGCTGATCCAAATCAGATCCATAAATGACTGTCATAGAACCATGACTATATCAGGACGAAACAAATCTTGAATGAAATCCAAAACATCAACCGAAAACACCCTAAACCGGTGGCCATGGCAGCTGACGTGGAACGACGAGGACCTTGGTCAAAGCGCGCTGACCGATGCCCATGGAGACTGTGCAGGAGGTCGATGTAACCCATGGGAGCCCTGAAATGGAAAAAGGAGTTGATTTTCGATGCGCTGGGCAAACAGAGTTGAAATGGTAGAGCCTTAAGGACTCGGTCACGTTGGGAGCCAGAGGACCGTGGGCTGAGAAACGAAAAACACCATCGTACGAAGGTGGGACCCACGACCTGGAAATCGGTGGTTTGATCGGGGTGCCCTTGAACAGTAAGAGGTTTTGGAGAAAGCGGAGCGATCACACTCAGCGATTGACACGTGGCAGCGGAGGTGAGAGAAAAACTGCTGTGATCATGCATTATCGGTCGAGCAAGTTAACCGCGCTCGACATGCGTATGACATTGGATCTGGAGGAGCCCAGATTGGACGGCTGAGATTGCGCCCGATAGACAGAAGCGGAATCGACAAGGAATTAAGCCACGATTTAAGGGGATTTGGAATCCGTTGACCGCCACGACGGAAAAAGAATGTATCCATGGCATAATGTAAGAAATGAATTGACGAGCGGGCTGGCACTGTTCTAATGAGGACACGTGGCTACTTCCTGAGCACTCATGCTGACGCCGAACAGGGAACTCCAAGCACACAGGCGGAAGGAGAATTGACGTAGGCAGGAGAGAAACTGAACAGGCATGGAGACCGAATGGCTAAAGCCATGAACATAGACAGTTGAACGGATATAGAGAGAGAGCGAAGAGTCCGAGTGACCAAGAGAGACAGTGAATAGTGAACCCTGAGAGGGGGACTGAGCACAGAGAATAGTAAAGCCAAGCAGAGGAGACAAAGGGCTGAGCTAACCACTGGCAGCATCGAGCACTAGAGAGCATGAAGAATCAAGCCTTCCCATAGAGGAATCTATCCAGATTGAGCATCATAGTTGGCTCTTTCCACTGTAGACCAAGAGTCACAAAGCTGGTAGGAAGAACAAGAGTCTGTGTACTCCGAGTGGCTTGGGGAATCCAAGAACCACCTTGCCAAGAAAAATCTACTTTAGTAGAACTCGCATTGAGTCCCTGCATTGTAATTTCTCTACTGAAAGACACAATAAAACAAGGCCACCACTGAAGCTGGACCAGAGACGTAGCCCTAGAGAATAGGGTGAACTCCTTATTAAAAATTGTTTTTCTTTGTATTGCTTACTATATTTCTCTATTGTCTTTCCATTTATTTTCTGTGTATTGGCAATCTGATCAATCCGTTGCTTCAATAACACAGAACAAACACACGAGCACATGGGTCTGTAATACCTTTTGTTTAATAAATCTTCAACTGAGGTCACTCATCGGGTGATTTTCAGATCAAGTGGTATCAGAGCTCTAGGCTGTAAGGTTGGACAAGCTTGTGTTGGTTTAGCTGTGGATGCTCACTAGGTCAAAGCTCAAATTAGGAGAAGGATAGTTGGTGGAAACTAATCCTGAAATTGGGAGAGTATATTCTCGAAAGACAATGTCAGAAGAAGGTTATATAGGGCCAGACCCTCAATTCATAGAAAGTTTCCTAGCTATAAAGTCTATGGTAGAAGAAATGTATAGGGTCTTTAGAAACCATAAGGGTAAAGATTCATCAGGCTCTAAGCAAGACGAAGAAGAAGATGAATCTCATTCCCATGACCACTCCAAAGGAAAGGGGAAAGAATAAATCTTTCCTACACCTCCTAGTAGCCATGTTCATAATAAGAACGCATCTTTGATTAAGTTAGATGTTAAATTTGATTTGCCTATATATGATGGTGAGCTAAATGATGAAAAGTTGGACAATTGGATTAGACAAATTGATGTGTATTGCAGAGTACAAAATATAGACTCAGACAAGAGGAAGATTCAGCTGGCAAGCCTTCACCTATGGGGCACTGCCTTGGTTTGGTGGGAAGGTAGAACCCAAGCTGATATGAGGAAGCATGGTAAGACCATCTCTATCTGGAGTGAATTTTTTACTACAATCAAAAAGAAGTTCTATCCATTGGCCTACATGCAACAAGTCATGATGTGTTGGCAAACTCTTTGGCAGTTGAAAGGGTAAAGTCTACAAGGGTATACTCAAGAGTTTCGAAAGATAACATTGATGTTGGGTATCTCATTTGACTCACCAGAAACTCTTTTGAAGTACATTGGTGGTCTACACAGCTACATGAGGCATACCATCCTCATGTTTAATCCCACTAGTATAGATGAGGTATCTATACAAGCTACTCATCTAGAAGCTAGAGGAAAGAATGGAAATCCAGAAGTTGGGGGACCATCCCAACCCACTGTAAGCAAGAGCAAGGAGAAAAGAAAGCAGAAGTGGAAAGTGAGGAAGGCTAACACTGCATATAAAGGCAAAGTCTCATGCACCCACTGTAAAAAGGAGGGGCATGATGATGAGCACTGTTGGATTTTGCATCCAGAGCTGAGACCTAAGAAGTCCGAGGGAAGGAAGTAGAAGATTGCTGCAGCTATTCAGAAAGATTTGTGGTCAGACTCAGTAGATGAAACAATCATTGTAGCCACAGGTATAAAAGGTAAGAATTCTGAAGCATCTACTAGTAATTCTGCTCAATCTATTGTTGATGAAGAACATGAGAGAAAAAGGCATGAGGTTTTCCATATTCGAGTTGTTTCCAAAAATCAAAAGATTGATACATTGTTTGATAGTGGCTCACAAGTAAATTTGATTTCTAAAGCAATTGTAAAGAAATTAGGATTACCAACTACACCTCATAAGAAGCCATACCCATTGGAATGGTTGAATGATAAAGCACAACTACAAGTGACTAGACAGTGCAAACTCAAGTTTTCTTTTGGGTCAGCATTTGTAGATGAGGTTGAGTTAGATATAATTCCTTTGGATATATGTGGAATTGTTTTAGGAAGTCCTTACTTATATGATAGAAAGGCTATTTTCTATAGAGCTGAGAACAAGTATCTACTTGTTAAAGATGGAATTGAATACTTTGTAAGAGCTCATAAGCTCAAGAATAATTATACTCTCATAAACTCAGGACAGATGAAAAGAATCATATATTCATGCAAACAGTTCTTACTAATGGTTGTAAAGGAAAACAAAAATGATAAAACCAATGTATTTTAAGGCTGTAATTATGATCAGCAAGCTGATATAGAAAAGATTGTTTCAGAGTATGACGTCTTGTTTCAAGAACCTCAAGGTCTGCCACCCAAAAAGGGAATAGTACATGATATTATTTTGCAACAAGATCTTCCTTTGCCTAACATTGGGATGTACAGGTTATCTACTTTAGAGAATGCTAAAATCAAGAAGCTTGTGCAGGAGTTGCTCGAGAAAGGGTTCATAAGGCCTAGCACATCACCATGTGGGTCACCAATCGTTTCGGTGAGAAAGAAAGATGGCTCGTGGAGAATGTGCATTGATTACCGAGCATTGAATAAGATAACAATAAAAAATTGTTATCCCCTTCCTTGCATAGATGATCTTTTAGATCAATTGAAGGAAGTTGTTTATTCCACCAAGCTGGATTTGTACAGTTGATACCACTAGGTCAGAGTTGCAGAGCAGGATGCATGGAAGACTTCTTTCAAAACAAAGCAGGGATTGTATGAATGGCTGGTTATGCCTTTTGGATTGACCAATGCCCCTGCTACTTTCATGAGATTAATGAATGATGTACTCAGACCTTTTCTTGATGATTTTGTTATTGTATATCTGGATGACATTCTGATTTTTAGTGAAACATGGGAAGAACATTTAAAGCATGTTAAGCAGATATTAGATGTTTTGAAAAGAGAAAAACTTTATGTTAAACTCTCCAAATGTGAATTTGGCAAAACCTCTCTAAATTGTTTGGGTCATATAGTAGGGGGAGGTGAATTGAAAATAGATCCCTCTAAAGTGGCAGTCATTGTAAACTGGCCTAAACCCAAGTCGGCTACAGAAGTGAGAAGCTTCTTAGGAGTAGCACAGTATTGGAGGAAGTTCATTTCAAATTTTTCCTCAATTGCAGCTCCCTTACATGCTTTGACAGGATTGAACAAGGTGTTTCAGTGGGGAGGCAAACAACAGAAAGCCTTCGACACCTTGAAAGAAAAAATTAGTACAGCACCTATACTAGCACTGCCAGATCTATAAAGACCATTTGAGATCCAAACTGATGCCAGTGACTATGCCATGGGAGAAGTGTTGACACAACACTTTAAACCCATATGTTATCATTCTAAGACTTTTAATCCTGTAGTAGTCAACTATCCTACATATGATAAAGAATTTTATGCATTAGTTCAGAGTGTGAAAAAGTGGAAACATTACTTGATGTGCAAAGAAACAGTAATACATACTGATCATCAGCCACTTCAATACCTACACTCCAAAACTAAGTTGCAGCAATCAAGACATTATAGGTGGATGTGTTTTCTACAATAGTTTCATTTAGTCGTCAGATATAAAAAGGGCATACATAACAAGGTTGCAGACATGTTATCTAAACCTATTATAAATGCATCTTCCATACTTAAGCATAATTTTGTGATGCATGAAAGCTACATAGAACAGTATGCTTAGGACATGGACTTTAAAGATGTATATGCAACTTTGAGTCAAGGCAAAAGAGTAGAAAAATTGGACTATCATGTGAAGGACTGACTCTTATATCATTGTGGGAAGCTATGCATTCCACAAATTGAGAGAGCAAAGATAATTAGGGAAGCACACACTTCTCTGATATCAGGTCATTTTGGGGTAAGTAAAACAGTTGCACAACTGCAAAGGTTCTGCTATTGGCCAAGAATGAGTGAGACAGTTTCTAGATATGTAAAGGGTGTGCTATGTGTGCTAAAAGCAAGCCCAACAATAGAAAACTAGGCTTGTACACTCCATTGCCAGTTCCTTCTCACCCTTGGGAAAGAATTTCCATGGATTTTGTTGGAGGACTGACTAAATCTAGGAAAGGTCATGATTATCTATATGTTGTTGTGGATAGGTTCAGAAAAATGTGTATTTTGATACCCTGTAGTAAACAGATTACAGTTGAACAAACTGCAAAATTATTCTTTGAACATGTATGGTTCATTTTGGATTACCCACTTTTATTATATTTGATTGAGACACTTGATTTATGGGAAAGTTTTGGTCTAGTCTGTGGGAACTAATGGACATCAAATTAAAGAAATGCACAACTTTTCATCCACAAACAGATGGCCAGACAGAATTAGTTAACAGGACAGTGATCCAGTTACTGAGAGGATATTGCAGCAAACACCCTAAGCTTTGGGATGAACACTTGTGTTATGTGTAGCATGCTTACAATAGAGCCAAACACTCTTCTACCCAGAGATCTCCTTTTGAGATCTGCTTTGGTTTCATACCAAGGTCTCCCTTGGATTTTGTCTTTGGTAAAGATACCATGGTTGATGGACACAGTGATGTGGACAAGGCAACTAGGTTCATTGAACAGATCCAGGAGATCCACTAGGCAGTACAGGAATAGGTGGAAAAGAGCCAGGCCAAGTACATGGCTAGGCATGATAAGCATCAGATGGAGCATAGTTTTCAAGTTGGAGACCAAGTCTGGCTGTATATCAGCAAGGACAGGATGCAAGGTGAAGGTAAGAAGCTAAAACCTATCAGGTATGGACCCTTCAGGATACTTGAGAAGATTGGTGAAAATGCTTTTCGCCTTGATCTGCCAGCTTACATGCACATCTACTCAGTCGTGAATGTAGATTGCTTGAGGTTGTTTGAACCTTAAATGATTGAGGACCCTGAAGAGTAGAGTCAATTGCCTTCTGTTGATGACCTGCTACCTGAATATCTTAATGAGTTGCAGGAAGATACAGTGTTGGACAGGAAGGTAAGGACGACGCGTAGTGGACAGGTGCAATACCTCAGGATTGGGCTTAAAGGTTCGAAGCCAAGCAGTGCGAAGTGGATTGAGATTGGACAAGTGAGACAATAGTTTCCTCACTTAGTCGATGCTCGAAGAAAAAAAAAAAAAAAACCAACTTTTGGTGGTCCAAAAGATTTTCAGTAGGGAGGTCATGATGCAAATCAGATTCAAAAATGACTATCATAGAACCATGACTGTATCGGGACGAAACAAATCTCAAATGAAATCCAAAACAGCAATCAAAAACACCCTGAACCAGTGGCCATGGTAGTGGCGTGGAACGACGAGGACCTCGGTCAAAGTGCGCTGACCTAGGCCCATGGAGACTGCGCAGGAGGTCGATGTAGCCCCTGGGAGCCCTGGAATGGGAAAAGGAGCTTCTTTTTTATGTGCGCTTGGCGCTAATCGCACATCACTAGGCGAACAGGGTTGAAATGGTAGAGCCTTAAGCACTTGGTCCTGTTGGGAGCTAGAGGACCATGGGCGGAGAAACAAAAAGCGCCATCGTATGAAGGTGGGACCCACGACCTGGAAACCAGCGGTTTGATTGGGGCACCCTTGAACAGTAAGAGGTTTTGGATAAAGCGGAGCAATCACTCGCAGTGATTGACACGTGGCAGTCGAGGTGAGAAAAAATCGTCGTGATCACGCATTATCGGTTGAGCAAGTTAACCGCACTCAACATGCATATGACGTTGGATCTGGAGGAGCCCAGATCGAACGGCTGAGATTGCGCCCGATAGACAGAAGCAGAATCGACAGGGAATTAAGCCGCGATTTAAGGGGATTTGGAATCCGTTGACAGCCACGATGGAGAAAGAACATATCCATGGCATAACGGAAGAAATGAATGGACGAGCGGGCTGGCACTATTCCAATGAGGACACGTGGCTACTTCCTGAGCGTTCATGCTGACGCCGAACAAGGAACTCCAAGCACATAGGCAAAAGGAGAATCGACGCAGGTAGGAGAGGAACCGAACAGGCATGGAGACCGAATGACTAAAGCCATGAACAGAGACAGTTGAATGAATATAAAGAGAGAGCGAAGAGTCCAAGTGACCAAGAGAGACAGTGAATAGTGAACCTTGAGAGGAGGACTGAGCACAGAGAGCAGTAAATCCAAGCAGAGGAGAGAAAGGGTCGAGCTGACCACCAGCAGCATCAAGCACTAGAGAGCTTGAAGAATCAAGCCTTCCCATAGAGGAATCTATCCGGATTGAGCATCATAGTTGGCTCTTTCCACTGTAGACCAAGATTCACATAGCTGGTAGGAAGAAAAAGAGTTTGTGTGCTCTGAGTGGCTTGGGGAATCCAAGAACCACCCTGCCAAGCAAAATCTCCTTCAAGAGAACTTACGTTGAGTCCCTGCATTGTCATTTCTCTACTGAAAGACAAAATAATACAAGGCCATCACTGAAGCTGGACCGAAGACGTAGCCCTGGAGAATAGGGTGAACTCCTTATTAAAAATTGCTTGTGTCTTTGTGTTGCTTACTGTATTTCTCTGTTGTCTTTCCATTTATTTTCTGTGTATTGATAATCT
Organism: Pinus tabuliformis; assembly: GCA_031772625.1. Classification (NCBI taxonomy): domain Eukaryota; kingdom Viridiplantae; phylum Streptophyta; class Pinopsida; order Pinales; family Pinaceae; genus Pinus; species Pinus tabuliformis. Next base: position 1,816,155,045 of record CM062816.1, on the reverse strand, counting down.
GATCGATCTGTTGCTTCAATAACACAGAACACACACACTGGCACATGGGTCTGTAATACCTTTTGTTTAATAAATCTTCAACTTAGGTCACTCATCCGGTGATTTTCAGATCAGATGCTTAACGACCTAAACCCACAAACATGCTCAATCGTTTCTGACCGTAGATCCACCTTGCTTAATCTGACGGCTGCAGATCATATCGCATGGGTCTAAGGCGTCGAACATTAGCACGTGATGAGGGTGGTGTTTAGTCCCGCCCCTAGGTGACATGTAGCAAGGTGAGTGGAATCGCTTCCATTTCGGAGAAAGAACTTCCTGCTCGAAAGGCTTGTGATAAATGTAAAACCACCACAAGAGTGGTTTTGCATTCATAAAAGGAGAACCGGGAGTATTAAGGCCACTGAGAAATCCAGGATTCTGGCCCCTCGCACCATCCCTTTCTGCCTGTACCTAAACCAAAGTAAGATGAAATACCAACCATCCAGCTGACCATTCGATACCCTGAATCTCCCAAGTTGCTTCCATCGTGGCCTGCATCCCATAAAAGACCGAACTGTGGAAAAACCAGTAAATCAAAATGAATCCAAGTCATCTAGACCTAGCCTCCATGGCTCTAATTCGAAACACCATCTTGTCTTCATCTGCCTGGTCTTGACAATGCGCCCTTAATCTGTTCTAAGGCATCTTTTTCCAACCCATCGTGACCCTATTTTCGGTACAAAACACTCCTTGATTGGCCAGAGTATCCGCTAGTTTATTGGTCGTTCTTTGCACATGGTTGAAACTAACTGTTTGGAGGTGCTGGAAGTGAAGCTGAATCCGATGAAAGACCTAGATCAACCTCCAGTGTTTTGAGACTTTTTCCGGCGTCGCGCCACTGCTAATTCTCTTGACCGAGTCAATGATTAACTCAGAATCAGCTTCGACAATCACATTTTGGTGGTTATCCTACTCCAAGAAATCTAAACACTGCTCCATAGCCATTAATTTTGCCATATTGTTAGTGGCTCTTCCTAAATGGCAATGGAAGATGAAAAGAATACTTCCTTCTTCATCCCTTAACGCTCCTCCAAAGCCAGCAGTACCCAAGTTTCCTTTTGAAGCCCCATTAATGTTGTATTTCAAAAAACCTTGAGGGGGAGGATGCCATAAATCTTGCTCAGTGTCCATTTGCCCAACCTTCCTATCCAAGCCGTGAGGAATAAGCCCCTGCAAACCTAGCTGACAGAGAATCCGCATTTCTGCTTCTGAAGGTGGATTCTTAGGGAGATTTCGCATGGTAGTGCTAACCATCTCCTTAAGCTACTTTAAGTTCTACTCAAAAAGGCATAGGGAGGGACGCCTTTCATTTTTGAAGTTTCTATTATTCCTTTCTTTCTAGACATTCCATATAATGAAGCTTGGTGTAAGAACCCAAGCTGCGCTAAGAAATTCATAATCAAAAAAGTTTCTTCTCCATTTGTTAAGGGTGTTGATAATACTCCCTTTGTCCCTGTCTGTCTGTCGGAAAATGGTGGCAAAAGTATCGCACAACTTGGAGGTAAAAATGTAACCATTGAGAAGGTCCTCCATTGTTTCCTCTTGGGCTTCACAGAGCTGGCATCTGGAAGGCCCCCGTACATCCCTCTTCCGAATGTTATCCCAAGTCAAAATTTTCTCATAATGAACCAACCACACGAAGAGTTTAATTTTCATCCAACCTTGATGCCTCCATAGGTTCTGCCAGATCCCATCTAGAGCTTGAGGATCTAGCTCAAGGAGAATGCATTTTGCCTCCTTAATATTAAAGGTTCCCTTATTATTGTCACCCCATCTAAGTTGGTCATGCCCCCTGTCACTAAAATCTTCCTTTGTTCCAACATTTTCATAAGTGCCTCTGCTTTTTCTTTCAAGGGGTTGTCATCCCTGTAATCGATGTTCCTCCAGGTTCTCCATTTTCCTGCACTGTTGGTTTCGTCCCAAAAATATTTTACCTTAGATAGCCCTTTGGTGTCTGTCTCTTTATTGAGGTCCAAAAAGTCCTCTTTTAACATAATAAGTTCTTGTTGCCATTTATCCTCCCAAAATAAAGCTAGATTTCCCTCTCTGATTTCTCAGAAGCTGTTTTTTTGTACTAAGCCTCTATTCTCCCAGGCCTTATTCTAGATGTGAGAGCCCTTTATACTACCAGACATCCTTATATGATCAATATTTTGCCAAGTGCTGGCATATTTTTCTTTCCAGATACTAGCCCATTAAGCCTTTGGGTCTTTTACCTAGCGCCACCATAATTTTTCCCCTAAAACCTTGCTTAGAATCTCCAGATCATATAATCCAAGACCCCCATGTTTTTTAGGTCTGCAGATTTTTTCCCAAGCTACCAGGGCCATTTCTTTCTTTCCTCCCCCTTTCCCCAAAGAAAGTCTCTTTGGATGTTTCTGAGTTGTTGCAAGATTCCTTTTGGTGATGGGAGTGCTGATAGCATGAAAACTGGGATTGATTGAAGAATAGCCTTTGTGAGCACCAACATACTAGCCAAGTTTAAAGATCTAATAGTCAATTTCCTGATTTTATCTTGCATCTTATTAATAACCGGTTCCCAAAGGCTCTTGTGCAAATGTTTAACAGTTAGAGGAACACCCAACTATTTTGAAGGGAGGACATCCCTTTGAAAGCCCAAAATTCTGGAGATATTCCTCTGAATAGAAATATTAGTATTAAAGGAGAAAAACTTAGATTTGGAGAGATTAACTTCCATACCTGTAGCCATGGCAAAGTCACTCAAGATTTATTTATACGCAAGTGCTTCTTTGACTGTCAGGACTCCCTGCAGCATGGTATCATCAACAAATTTTTGATGAGTCAAGGCCTGACCATTCTCAGAAAGTTAGAGACCCTCAATCTTACCAACTTCTTTTTCATGCTTGATAGACCGACCATGTCCTTCCATCATGAGAATGAATAGAAAGGGAGAGAGCGGGTCTCCCTACCTGAGGGCTCTTTGAAGGAGTAAAAATCTCGGAGGGAGAACCATTAACCAATATTGAAAAGCTGGAAGAAGTTACCTGGGCCATGACCCATCTAACCCAGTTATGATCAAACCCAAAAGCATTAAGGACTTTCCTGATATAGGTCCAATTCAATTTATCATAAGCTTTGGCTAGGTCCAATTGCATAATCATTCCAGCCTTCCTATTGCTAGTTAATGAGTGCACCACCTCATGTGCTTGAATGATGTTATTGAGAATTTGTCTGCCTTCCACATAACCAAATTGTTCCACAGAAACTAGAGTAGGAAGAAGAGGCTTGAGTCCATTGGCCACTACCTTAGAGATTATCTTGTAAACCACATTGCACATAGCTATGGGTCTAAACCTGTTAGGAGTTTGGGCATTGTCTTTTTTAGGGATCAAGGAGATGAAGGAGGTATTGAGCACCTTCAAAATAGTTCTATTCATCCTGGAATCTTCAACTACATTCAGAAT